>LPNX011137871.1:0-233256 GCA_001517045.1 Pseudotsuga menziesii
TCCCTCTCTCCCCCCGCCCCTTCCCATCCCTCTCTCCCCCCTCTCTCCCTCTTTATCCCTCACTCTCTCTCTGCATCTCTCTCTCCCCACTCTTCCTCTATCCTAATCACGCTCTCCTACCACCTACCACCCACAATATCTCTTTCTTTCTGTCTCCTCGCATCCTAGATACCTCTCTTTCTCTTTAATTTCCCTAATTATCCCTAAATCCTATACTCTCTCTCCACCCTAATCTCTATCTTTTTTCTTTCCCCACCTCAATTTTAATAAATTTGTATTACCAATTAAAAATAGTCTACATATAAATACATATAAATAATATACATACAACCTACCTCTAACCTATTTAGGTTTGACTTTTGACATAGTCAAATTATAAACTTTTGACACAGTAGGAAAACTAACATCAACAAAATTAAAAAATTTAACTATCTAAAATAGTAACCCCCCAAATAATTTGTGCACTTTTGAAATCTCCTTGCAGAAATGAGTTGTCGCACTTGATTTGAGCTCACTAAGAGAGGGTTGAAATTTTGATGATTCATTTAGTGGTGTTCCTCATGAATCAACCATGGCTAAGTATTTAAGTTAATAGTGTTTGATATACATTTGATATCAAACATTTATGGAAATTAGGAAGTTAAATTTTTAATATATATATTCTAAACTTATTTATAAAAAAAATATAATAAATTTTATTTTTTAATTAATAATAAAAATACCTTAAAAAAACTTAGAATTATAGTAACAATTACCTAGGTCGCTTCACACAAATCCACGCGTTTTGTATCCAAAGCTTTTTCATAATTAGGATGATGTCTAGGTTATGTTTTTTTTGGTTAAAGCATTTTTTTATCAAACTTTTAATCATTCGAGGTTTAAAATGAATTTTATAGTGTCAATGAATGAATTTCTTACCACAAAATAATGATTTTTACTTATTTTGACAAATTGTTTTGATTGAATCTCTAATTTTTATCATTAGACATACCAATACTTCTCTTGAATTTAGTCTTTAACTTTAATACCATTTATTAAAATATTAAATTATTTAGTTAATTTATAGAGACAAAAATAAAAATTAATTTTTAAAATAAGAAATACAAGATTAAGATAAATAATATATTGTAGTAATTAAAATCATTAAAATGATTATACAAACTCTAAAATATATGAACAGGTGACTCCTAGAATCAATTGAGAACATAAGTTATAAATCCATGAGTGTTATAGTGTATAAACTGTCTGTTTATTTATATTCTAAAATAAGCTAACTAAATGATAAAAATATATTTAGATTAACATTTTAACCATGAAATATTTAGATTGTGATTCAGAGTGGAGTGCGGATCCCGAGAAAGTGAAGAATTGCAAGTTTCAAAAGTCCGGAAGTCGACTTTTGCATCCCGAACCGGAAATCAAAACTGGAAAAGCCCAAAAGTGAGGGAATCGTGTTTCGTAAGTCAAGGAGCTGACTTCCGCAATCTGAACCAAAAATCGAAAATTAGGAAGCTGTGAGAGTGCGGAAGACCTGTTTCTCATTGAGATAAATTGATTTTTATTTGAATTAATAGTATTTTTTAAATAATAACATTTCAAGTGAAAATACAGTTAAATTTAAAGATGGGTGTCTAAAGTTTAAATTAATTTTAATGTAATTTTTATTTACAAAATCTATGTCAAATTATATAATGATCATATTATGTCAAATTTTGTTATTATCGATTTATTTATTAAATGTTTGAGATAGATTTTTTCTTATGTTGTGTGGTTCTTTCTCGCTTGTTATATTAGCAGAAACGATGTCGTAAGGAATATATAGATGGTAAAATATAAAGACATAGATTGTAAAATCTCAATCTTTAAAGATCTGAATATGTATAGATGAATCCAACGAATTGAATCCATAATCTTCAATAATTCAATCCATTTTTATTATAATTATAAATTTAATCCATTTTTATTATAATTATATCGATAATAAATTTGGAAAGACATATTCTTTATTTGTTTTACAATATTAATATTCCGTGATAATGACTTGGAAACCTCTTAAATTGGAGTTGAGATTTAATGAAATTATAAATAATTTAAATTTATATAAAAAATAAAAAAATATCAATTTAATTTTTTATGATTATTTCAAAAATATTTAAAAGTTAACTGCTTATATTAACCACTCACTTCTCCTCTCAAATGGAGTCATGAAAATATAATCTTAAAAATGATATGTGATTCTAATCATAACCACTATTTTAAAATACAAATATGTGATTCTAATCGTATGTTTGTATTAATAATATGATTTGTACATGACTCTTAATTAATATTAAAATACAAATCAATATTATTTCTATGACTAAAATAATATTAATATAATATCAATGTAGAATGTGTAAAATAAGAGCAGAGTGTGGAACCCCATAAAGTGAAGAATTGCAAGTTTCAAAACAATGAGGGAAATACTTTTTCAATTTCCGCATTTTGCATTGCAGAAAGCGAAAGTCAGAAATACATAAAGTTTTATTGCGAACTTGTAACTTCCGATTTCTGTGTTCTGTACTGCAGAAAGCAGAAGTCAGGAATCATGAATAAGTATGTTTAATTCATAATTTTGTTTGCAATATTTTTTTCATTCTTAATTGTAATCATTTTTTCTTCTTCATTATATTATAGAGTTTATAGATTAATTTTTAAATATATCATTTAATATTTAAACAAATTTTGTATTGCAGATTTTTTGTATTTTTAATTAAAATCTTGTATAAAAATTGCAATAATTACATTTTCAGCAATCGTTTCTACGAAATTCCGGAAAAAAATAGTTTTAGTTTTTTTTTCCATATACTGCCTTGGTTGTTCTTTATTTCAAATGATTCTTGTGGAGGAATGCAAGAGAATGCTTTCAAATGAAAATTCATGCTATTGAATTGCCATTTATTTGTAGATTTTAAGCAGTGGCTTAGACACAAAAGCAACCCGCAAAAGTCTATGGAAAAAAACAGCCACTGCAAATCTTGTTAAGGTTGAGGAAAAAACAATTAATCATTGAAATATTATACAGTTTATAGATTAATTTTTAAATATATCATTTAATATTTAAACAGATTTTGTATTCCAAATTTGAGAAAAGCTTCCAAGTTAAATGGCGCAAGTCGAAAATATTGAAAGTTTTATTACGAACTTGTAACTTCGAATTTTCGTGTTTCGCACGGTGGAAAGCGGAAGTCGGGAAACATGAGTAAGTATGTTTAATTTGTAACTTTGTTTGCAATAATTTTTTTGTTCTTAATTATAATCATTTTTTGTTCTTCATTATATTACACAGTTTATAGATTAATTATAAAATATATCATTTAATATTTAAACATATTTTGTATTTCATATTTTTCATATCTTTTATTAAAATCTTGCTTAAAATTGCAATAATTACGTTTTCAGTAACTAATTCTACAAAATTCAGAAAACTTCAATAAAAATTCTAAAAGTAATGAGAAATTCAATATATATTAAATTTCAAATTCTACAAAGGCCATGTTGAAATCTTATTTATATATTTATATTTAACATTATAAATAAAAATTATAAACTGTGTATGAAAGTCAGGAATCTCGAATAAGTATGTTTAATTCATATACTTATTTATGATTCATTAATATAAACTATATAATATTTAAAACGTAATTCTAAAAGTAATTGAATATAGCATTTCAATATATCAATTAGATATTTAATGAGACATATATTCAAGCTGGGGAAACTTCAAACAAATAATAAATTATATGGGAAACAATGGAAACGCAAAATAAAAAACATATCCAAATTCTGCATCCCACTTTCTTCACTGCAGAAAACAGAAAGCAGATGAAAAAAAATTGCGAAAAGAAAAATCAAAGTTTCGATTTTCGCATTTCACAATGCAGAAAGAGGAAATCAAGAAATAAGATAAAAAAATATGCGACAAACACTTTTTTATTTTTGTATTTCGCATTATGGAAAGCGGAAGTCCAAAATACATAAAGTTTTATTACAAACTTGTAACTTTCGATTTCCATGTTCCGCACTGTGAAAAGCGGAAGTCGAGATTCATGAATAAGTATGTTTAATTCATAACTTTGTCTGCAATAATTTTTTCATTCTTAATTGTAATCATGTTTTCTTCTTCATTATATTATACTCTTTATAGATTAATTTTTAAATATATCATTTAATATTTAAACAGATTTTGTATTCCATATTTGAGAAAAGCTTCCAAGTTACATGGTGGAAGTTTAAAATACATAAAGTTTTATTACGAACTTGTAACTTCTGATTTCTATGTTCCGGACTAGGAAAAGCAAAAGCCGAAAATCATGAATAAGTATGTTTAATTTATAACTTTATTTACAATAATTTTTTCATTCTTAATTGTAATCATTTTTTCTTCTTCATCATATCACACATTTTATAGATAAATTTTTAAATATATCATTTAATATTTAAACAGATTATATATTCCATTTTTTTTGGATATTTTATTAAAATCTTATTTAAAAATTACAATAATTACATTTTCAGCAACTAATTTTACAAAATTTTGGAAACTTCAATAAAAATTTTGAAAGTAATGAGAAATTGACTATATATTAAATTTCAAATTCTACAAAGGCCATGTTGAATTCTTATTTATATATAAATTTATAAATAAAAAATATAAAGTGTATGTATGAAAGTCTTGAATCATGAATAAGTATGTTTAGTTCGTACCTTTGTTTGCAATATTTTTTTCATCCTTAATTGTAATAATTTTTTCTTCTTCGTTATATTAGACAGTTTATAGATTAATTTTTAAATATATCATTTAATATTTAAACAGATTTTGTATTCTAAATTTGAGAAAAGATTCTAAGTTAAATGGCGAAAGTCCGAAATACAGAAAGTTTTACTACGAACTTGTAACTTCTGATTTCTGTGTTCTGCACTGCGTATAGCAGAAGTTGGGAATGATCAATAAGTATGTTTAATTCGTAACTTTGTTTGCAATAATTTTTTCATTCTTAATTGTAATAATTTTTTCTTCTTCATTATAATACATAGTTTTAAGATTAATTTTTGTATTTCGTATTTTTATATTTTTTAATTAAAATCTTGTTTAAAAATTGCAACAATTGCATTTTCAACAACTAATTCTACAAAATTTCGGAAGCTTTAATAAAAATTCTAAAAGTAAAGAGAAATTCGATATATATTAAATTTCAAATTCTACTAAAGCCATATTGAATTCTTATTTATATATTTATATTTAAATTTATAAATAAAAATATAAACTGTATGTATGAGAGTCAGGAATCATGAATAAGTATGTTTAATTCATATATTTATTCATGATTCATTAATATAAGCTGTATAATATCTAAAAAATAATTCTAAAAGTAATTCAATATGGCCTTTCAACATATAAAGTAGAAATTTAATGAGATAGAGATTCAAGTCGGGGAAACTTCAAACAAATCAGAATTCATATTGGAAACAATGGAAACGCAAAATAAAAACATATCTAAGTTCTGCATCCCACTTTCCGCACTACAAAAAACAGAAAGCGGACGAAAACAAAAATTGCAAAACAAAAAATCAAAGTTCCGACTATGCGGAAAGCGAAAATCGAGAAATAAGATAAAAAATATGAGACAAACACTTTTCCAATTTTCGCAGATGAAAACAAAAATTGCGAAAAAAAAAAAATCAAAGTTTCGACTATGCGGAAAGCAAAAATCGAGAAATAAGATAAAAAATATGAGACAAACACTTTTCCAATTTTCGCATTCCTCATTGCAGAAAGCAGAAGTCGAAAATACAGAAAGTTTTATTACAAACTTGTAACTTCCGATTTCCGTGTTCCGTGTTACGGAAAGCGGATGTCGGGAATCATGAATAAGTATGTTTAATTCGTAACTTTGTTTGCAATAATTTTTTCATTCTTAATTGTAATCATTTTTTCTTCTTCATTATATTACAGAGTTTATAGATTAATATTTTAATATATCATTTAATATTTAATTAGGTTTTGTATTCCGGAATGCGGAAATCAGGAAATAAGATAAAAAAAATATGAGAGAAACACTTTTCTAATTTCCGCATTCTGCACCGTGGAAAGCGAAAGTTGAAAATATATAAAGTTTTATTATGAACTTGTAACTTCCGATTTGCGTGCTCCGCACTGCGGAAAGAGGAAGTCGAGAATCATGAATAAGTATGTTTAATTCGTAACTTTGTTTGCAATAATTTTTTCATTGTAATCATTTTTTCTTCTTCACTATATTACACAACTTATAGTCATTTTTAAATATATCATTTAATATTTAAAGAGATTTTGTATTCTAGATTTTCTTATTTTTTATTAAAATATTGTTTAAAATTTGCAATAATTTTATTTTCAGCTACTAATTCTACAAAAATCCGAAAGCTTCAATAAAAATTCTAAAAGTAATGAGAAATTCAATATATATTAAATTTCAAATTCTACAAAGGCCATATTGAATTCTTATTTGTATATTTATATTTAAAGATAAAAAAATACAAGACAAACACTTTTTCGATTTCTGCATTCCGCACTGCGGAAAGTGGAAGTCTGAAATACATAAAGTTTTATTATAAACTTGTAACTTCTGATTTCTGTGTTCTGCACTACGAAAAGCGGAAGTTGAGAATCATGAATAAGTATGTTTAATTCATAACATTGTTAGCAATAATTTTTTCATTCTTAATTGTAATATTTTTTTTCTTCTTCATTATATTACACAGTTTATAAATTAATTTTTAAATATATCATTTAACATTTAAACAGATTTTGTGTAGCATCCCTTGCCACCTCGACCTAGAGGTCACAGCGTAAGTAAAATTCCACTGTAAGTATCCATCCCGACCTTATCAAAATATTTGATATGATTGATAGCGTTAGGAGACTCGAAACTTGACGCGACTAAGAACGATTGGGGGAACGAATTTACTAGGGGGAAAGGTTAAAAATAATGAATGGAACCCCGGAAAGAATAACAATTCCCTTGATGGGATTGTGTTAAGATAAAGCAACTCACATATATTGATTTGTTTGGTTATCAAGTATTGGGTCGATAGGATCCACTTTCACATATCAAAGTGAAGACTTTTCATTATTCTTCGGAAATATTTAATTATAACTTCAAGTGCCAAGACGACCTTCCTAGGAATTTTGTTAAGTGTGAAGCTTCCTCTTAAAGAAAATTACCATGAGTATATATATTTTTATTTTTCCTAAAGGTGATCTACACAAATGTGCCAATAAAGTATCTTATTGGATTAAGAAAAATAATTTACATGGTATACCTAAATACATGGGCAAGTATATACATATATTCATATACTGAATATTTCTTATGTATAAACTATCGATTAAAAAAAAGAAGAAGTTATAAATACTTGAACAAAGGCTCTTATAAGGGGGTTATGTAGAAGTGTTGTGAGATTTAGATATGGGAAAGGCGATAAGAGTTGGACTATAATATTTATAAATTATGGGTAATATAAATTACACTCTCACTTCCAGAGAGAGAGTCTCGTTTCGAATTAAGCAAGACATAACTCTATTTCTAACAAACCTATTTTTGCTGGTAATTTAGGGTGAGTTAAATTAAAATAAAAGAGAAAAGTATTGTTATTAATATTCTCTTTTATGCATAATTTAATTGAGTAAATACTGAACGTTACTGCAGTAAGAGGAAAACTGAAGCATAATGGATGGCTGCCAGCATGCCTAGAATCCCTCTTACACGTCCAAAATAGAGTCCGCCTTAGCACTGATGATGGCAGTGTTGGTGCCTTAATTGGTGATGAGACCAATGCACTCTCAAAGAAGGCTGTTACTCGCCATTATTTATTGGGTTACAATTCTCTTTGAAGGGGACACATTTTTAATGGAGCGTGGAAAACCTGGAAGGGGGCACAAATCTTTTAGTGCATTTTCCAATCATGATGCTGTAGGTCGCAATCTCTTAGGGTATTTCCGATTTTTACACTGGGGGTTCGCATGATATCTACCAGGATGGAGCGCTCAGCTCCAGGAGGAGAACCGACTTTGTTCTTGTCCAGGACTCTCTTGATATTTTCAAAGCCAAGACTAATCCGGAATGACGTGGTTCTCTGCTCTTTTGATGCGCATGTCTATCCAGTTGCTACATGGATTGTTCCTGGAACGTAATGATTTGCATGTACTGAAATACTAGGTGATATTTTTATTCTTGTAGGAAGAGGGCCTATGCTCGCTATTTCCATGCTTTTTATTTTTATTTTAGGTTTTCTGGTTGTTTTAGGGCTGGCATTCATGTAATAATCATATGGACGAAGCAGAAGCAAAGCACTATGATTGGAGCTTAAGCTCTAGAGTATAGATAGTCCTAGACATTAAATTCAAATCGGAATATGCAGTAGAAATCTCTAAAAACAAACCACATTTGTAATTGTCTGATGTAAACTCTTAACTGGTTCCCAATTGCCAAAAGTAGTTTGACAGAGGCTCTAAAATTGTCTAACAATTTCACAACCTTCCCAAAAATAAAAACTGGTCATTCTTTATTTGAAGGAAATATATTCAGGGTTCTTGGAAGAACCGTTGTTTTGTGATGAGCTCCTTTATTTTGCTCCCTGAAGGAACCGGGAAGATGGCCTGATCGAGAACCGATACCCCGGTCCTCTTTTATTATTATTCTGCTATTCACATGAAGCACTGGGCCTTAGGGTTCAGAATGGGATATATATAAACGCTGATGGGTATGTGATGTTCAATGCTCATGTTCAGTTTATAATTTGGATGGGATTCCAGGTATGTATATAATTCTTAATGGTGTAATATGTTCTCTTGAGGGCCGCCGAAGAATAACCCCTTTGCATTTATTAATTGGATGAGGATTAATTATGAAAAGAAGTAGGGCAATCCCTCTGAGGGAGCCAAATCCCATTATAAATTTACTTTACACTAAACTCTTACAGGAAAGAGAGCCGGCCTTTTGGGTTCTGTTTTTTTTATACTGTTTGATTATCTTTGATGTTTGAATTTGCTTGTGGCGATTTCCTTTACGTTAGTGTCATTACTTCTTAAATATTTTTATTGCTTCATAGAAATTCAAGGGCAACCACCTTTTTTTAAATGGTTTGATATATGTTATTCTTGTTACTGTATAATGAATTTATTGTCATTACTTCAAGTATATTTTTATTGCTGCACGGAAATTAGGGGGCAACCATCTCTTTTAAATGGTTTGATATCTGGTATTGTTGTTGCTGTATAATGAATTGATCCGAGGGCGAGATCTATATAGAAATTTTAATTTTGTTACTTATTACTTTTATCTTTCCTTCAGAATTGGAGTACGGCCTCTTAGTGAGAACACGGTGCTATTTTTAATGTATTCTCTTGCTAAAATATTTATTGCTGTGTTTATAATTTTCATTATTATTTAGTGGCTCCTTTCAAATGGGTACAAGCGATTAAATTCATTCGATACAAGAAGAGAGTACTCTCTCTCTTGTTGGAATTGATGTGGTTATATAAATGATCTAGTCTATGAGATAGATCTGAACCTTTGGGATAAAGGGCAAACCTCTGTGTTTAAATCTATGAATCCATGAGGTTCTCCTGATTTCTATTCGTTGTATTGATGTGGGAAATATGAGGCCTGAGAGCTTTAGTAATCATTATGTGGTAAGCCGTTTCTCTTCTGGCTTATGCGATGACACTAGAGGGCCTATCTCTGTGTGCATCTTTGATTGTATTCTACTACTGCTTCGGAGGGGACATTATTGTTGTAAATTGAAGACCTAAGACTGATTTCGTTGAGGAAGATCTGTAATAGTCTTAATCCGCTATGGTTCCATTCAACCTTTTTAATTTAAACCTGTCCTAGTAGATTCGTGGCCCCAGCTCGGGGGTGGCTTCAGGCGGAACAACACACGCCAGATGGAGCCAATGGATGGGAGGAAAGTCGTTGTCAAGTTTCTAGTCGCTCCTTGATTTGTTTTATTAAGTAAATGTTGTGTTGTGTTCCCTGAATAATTAGTATGGGCAGGCATACTTGGTAGTATAATTGCATGATTAATATGTTCTACTTAAGTAATGGTATTTATGATGCTCTTATTTCTTTTGTGAACTCACATGTTTGATGACAAGCTGTAGTTGCAGAGAAGCTGCCACAACGAGGGGAAAATCACCCTATGACGATAGCATGGCCGAGATAATTTATATGGCTTATGTATATATATGTATATACACAAATGGGTAATTGAATTGTCACAAAGATA
The DNA here is from genome assembly GCA_001517045.1 of Pseudotsuga menziesii. Lineage (NCBI taxonomy): Eukaryota > Viridiplantae > Streptophyta > Pinopsida > Pinales > Pinaceae > Pseudotsuga > Pseudotsuga menziesii. Next base: position 10,309 of record LPNX011137871.1, read on the forward strand.
GAACTTTTATTTATTCATTTAAATGAAATTAACTAACCATGTCTTTTACTTTGAAGCAGAGTTTAGTCTCTTCTTCAGCCATTTGCCTTCTCCGACCAATTGCCAAAGGGAGCAGGAGCCCTCATAACAACCTGCACCAAGAATATTATTTCTCGCTATGGTCACATTCAAAGAACAATCCTCTCACCATTATATTGTATATGTATTGTTTTTGTGATTGTCGAATTTCATTGGTGACTATTGGAACCCAATAGGAAATAAAAACCTTGATTGCCTTATTTGCAGCATTAGTAGACCATACGATATTAATATCAATAGCAGAAATAAATAATGGCATATGAAGTGCTTGAATGGAACTGTTATTTTCAGCTGAATAACCGCTTTCCTTAATTATGATCAAAGCTTAATTATCAATGAATTTTCACTCATGTTTGGGAGAAGCCTTGTTTATCTACTTTTGACATAGACAGATCTGTCAAGCTTTAGGGGTACATTACATGGTCGTATGTAAACAAAAAAAATGTTGATTCCTATGAGTAGAGCTTCTTTGAGGGAAGATTTAGTCAGATAAAGCATAATATGCAAGTTAGTTTATGTTATCAACAGAAAATCTAGTGAATGGATATAAATTGTCGGATGGTTGTATTACCCTACGTGTAGTTCATCCTTTTCTTGATTGGGCATGCTCCATTTTAATTACCATATCAGATATGTCACTAACATGTTTTGTAATAACAGCAAAACAGAAAGAAAAAATATATATATATATATATATATATATATATATATATATATTAACCCCCTCCTTTACACATAATGGAATTGATGGTAACAGAGGGGCGTTACACATGGTATCAGAGCAAAGGTCAAAACACTCGGGCCTATTTGGGCTCAAAAATGATTATACCTCTTTTTCTTTTTTTTTTGTAAATTGACGATCAAGTTGGCTTGAGATAACAGGAATTGACAGACTCATGTTGATCTAAAACACAAGTTCTCTAAAGCGCAGCAACTTCAAGTAATTATGTATTGGTTGACCTTGTAGTTATGCAAGAATAACCTCTCCACTTCAAGGTGAGGCCCAACAAGGTAAGTACATAGCTATGATGATATTTTGTTTATTTTGAAGATTTTTTTTTTTTCATGATTAAGACAAGTGTATCTTCTCCTTTTGAGTTGCACAAAACTTTTAGTAGAGGTATGGAAGTCTGTATAAATACGCACAAGACAAATAAAATTATTTTGAGAAGCAACCTTTAGGGCTTACATTAATAGTTGGATTGGCTGTTAACGAACTGGTACTTATTGGTAAGGAACTGCTGAATAGGGATTTAATGTTCTGTATCTTCTGTTTTTCAATTAGCAAGAAATACAAAGATAAGGTGACTTATAAGGAAATTTTTTTCACTCTTTTTAGAAGTCCCATCATGTCATGTAAAGTGAGCCAAGGGGACAAGGTATCTATCAATGAATTTTGATGAATAAATCATTTAAAGGAATAAATATATTTTCCAAAATCCTAGCAAGTATAGCTAAATTCATTATGTGCAAAGTCTAACTGAGAACTTAAGTGATGCTGAAAGGATACAAAAATATAGCAAATGAATGTTAGTAGTAAGGCACAACTGCATAAATGCTAACACCTTTATGAACAAATTACTGTTAACTAAGAACAGCTGTTTCTGGTTGGGGATAATAGTTTTCATAAGAACTATCGGTTCTCAAGTTTTGGGTCCATAAAGAAACACCAGGAACAGACCCTTGATGCTCCCCTTCAGATGTGCGCAGCAATAGCATTTGACCTTGCGGCCTAAATAGACATAAACATGAGGTAAAAGTTTATCATAGAATTGCTATCGTTTTTCTTTGGAAATAATGGTGAATGACAATATAAGATGCTATGTTGCAATCTGTTATAAAGTAGAGCATGGTTTTCTTAAATAATCTCCAGTTAGATTTCGTTAACTATGAAATGAGTGCTAAGTGAATGCAGGAACTGAGTGAAAAGTTGTGGTTAGATGCAATGTAATATCGGACATGCAAGAGAAGCCTAGGAAATCAGGCTGTGCAAACATGGAGACTTTCATACATACTCGCAAGGTATGAAAAAAATCTTTCAAGGACATGAAAGTAGATTTGCTTATGAACTTGGGCTATAGTGAAACCTTATGACATAAAAATAAAAATAAAAATAAATCATTATAAACAAAATAAAAGAAGATTCTAAATATTAACACATTGCACACACAAAAATAGCAAATCAAAAAGCAAAAAAATCTAGGAATGGAATTTAAGAATAGTTAAGTAAAGAAATCCTAAATTAGAAGATTGGATATGGGATGCTTCTTACCCTAATGTTGGACGGATAATGGCAGAGGCGGATGGTGGATGTAGAGAGTTTGGTTCATCAGGTGTGAATAGGGTTGGGAGGCCCTTAGCGAATCTACACACTCTGATCGTGCTTAGGTACTTCTTCCTGCAACCCCATTCAGCTCGAGGGTCCTTGGGGAAATAAAGTACCAGTATGGTGAGCACATATTTTCCATGTGGCAGGTTGAAAAGCGAGAGAGGCTTTTACCTGCAAGAGGCATGCTGCCGTGAGGGTAGGACACGGACTCGGTCACTCACGAGGATTAACTGAGGGGCGCGCAATGAGGTGTTGACATCATTCCTCAGTAACCATGAGTCTCTCTACAGCATGGATTGGACTGAGTTAACGTGGTCTCATCCATCGCACTAACTCCCCACCACAGAAAGCGGGATATTTGAAGGGCATGAAGACGATCATGGCACCCTTGATATCACCTGGAGAAACAAAAGAAATTATTAAACTATAAGGTTGAAAATAAGTAATAACTAAACAATAAACTTATGACTTGAAAATTAAGTAATGGAAAGGTATGTGCAATACAGGTAAAATGGTATCTATATGTTTCCTTATTGGCAATATAACTGACATGTTATGAAAATTGTATGGTGTTAGATTCCTGAGTTTTACATTGCTAACAATGCGGATGTAGTAGACATGCATATATATGCTTCAAATTGTAGGTTTGGTGACCTACTCCCACTTGTCAAGAGGGACTAAAGAATATAAAAGCAAGCATTAAGAACCTGAAGAAGAAAAGGAGACAAGGCTGGGAAAACTGGTAACACCGAGGACGGTGTTAATTCAAGGGGGAGAGGATGTAGCATCCCTCGCCACCTCGACCTAGAGCTCACAGCGTAAGTAAAATTCCACTGTAAGTATCCATCCTGACCTTATCAAAATATTTGATATGATTGATAGCGTTAGGAGACTCGGAACTTGACACGACTAAGAATGATTGGGGGAACGAATTTACTAGGGGTAAAGGTTAAAAATAATGAATGGAACCCCGGAAAGAATAACAATTCCCTTGATGGGATCGTGTTAAGATAAAGCAACTCACATATATTGATTTGTTTGGTTATCAAGTATTGGGTCGACAGGATCCACTTTCACATATCAAAGTGAAGACTTTTCATTATTCTTCGGAAATATTTAATTATAACTTCAAGTGCCAAGACGACCTTCCTAGGAATTTTGTTAAGTGTGAAGCTTCCTCTTAAAGAAAATTACCATGAGTATATATATTTTTATTTTTCCTAAAGGTGATCTACACAAATGTGCCAATAAAGTATCTTATTGGATTAAGAAAAATAATTTACATGGTCTACCTAAATACATGGGCAAGTATATACATATATTCATATACTGAATATTTCTTATGTATAAACTATCGATTAAAAAAAAAGAAGAAGTTATAAATACTTGAACAAAGGCTCTTATAAGGGGGTTATGTAGAAGTGTTGTGAGATTTAGATATGGGAAAGGCGATAAGAGTTGGACTATAATATTTATAAATTATGGGTAATATAAATTACACTCTCATTTCCAGAGAGAGAGTCTCGTTTCGAATTAAGCAAGACATAACTCTATTTCTAACAAACCTATTTTTGCTGGTAATTTAGGGTGAGTTAAATTAAAATAAAAGAGAAAAGTATTGTTATTAATATTCTCTTTTATGCATAATTTAATTGAGTAAATACTGAACGTTACTGCAGTATGTTGCTCCAAGATATGGAACTGAGTTATGTTGCTCCAAGATATCTAAAGGCATTCCACCAGCATAACATTGCTCTTCATTTTATGCCCTTTAGCCTCAACCCCTACCCTCTATTTTATACTTGATGAATGAGAGAGGTTACGACGTTTGAGATGGTTGAGAAAGTTGGGATAGTTCTGATTAGGATCCCAACTATCCTCGACTAAACTTGTTTTATATTTTTTAATTTTGGATTAGGGCACTCAAGACTATTGATACTAACAAGTCATGTGTGACTCACGACTTTTATAAGAGCAACCTATGCATGCAAACCATGATCATGTATTCACAGGTTGTAATGTAGATACTCACGAATGGTTCGCAGGTTTCAATGACAATAGTCGCGAATTTTCCTTAATCTCCTTATAAAAAAATAGGTAAGGCTGGAAAGATGATGATGTATGAAGGCACATGCACATATATAGGTTTTTGGCCACTTCAATCCATTATGTCATTTTGTGTACCGACACATTGAGTGTCAATACTTAGACGGAGAAGTGTCATTTCACATGATAACAAATGCCCCCTAATGTGTGAGGTTAGAGGGAAGCAATGGCCGAAATACATTTCAAAATTTATTCTTGGAGAAATCAGTTACCAAGGCTGCAGAGAGGTACCTGACACATACATATCAAAGTTATATAGAAAATCATATATGAGGATGCCATGTTCAATAAAGAGGAACACTAGCTCCTTTACAATATTTGATTACATCATATGATGGCCAACAAGGCCACATATATTACAAGGTAGGATCAGAGCCACGATACACAATGATGAGTCCTCAAAATATGGAAGTAGTGTTGTTGAACATAACACAATCTTGCGCAACTTAGGTTATAAAGGTACGAACCTAAGGTATTCGTCCAAATCCATAGTAACCAGTACAACTCCTACCATGTGAATAGACAAGTTGAACTTGAACATGGAAGGAATTCAACAGTGTCAGTAAATGAGTGATGCTGACAACTGAAGCAAAGGAGTTCACCAATATGGATAGTGAATCCTGAGGTACTATCGTCGAAACTCTAGGTCTTCATCTTTAGGAGATACCGATGAGAAACTATAATGTGAGGAGGAAGGTAATGAATCCTTTAATAGATCACAAGAGTAACTAGGAAACTGGATGAGGGAAGGTAGACACAAGGAATTCTCAGAAATGATAATGATGGGAATCAGGATAATAAAATAGAGGTATAGATCTTGAACATGAAGCAAAAAACAGAGATGCCCCAAGGAAGCTGTGGACTTTCAGATAGGACAACTAAACTTATGTGTCATGTAGGAGACATGATCAGGTTCCCCATGTATAAAATACAAATGGAGGAGTAAAAACTCAAAGTAATAGCTGAGCTGGAAGTGCGAAACTGAGACATGAGTATCAAGAATTTAAAAAATTTCTTTGCTCAAGGATGACATGATGCCATTGCTTATAACCCAAAGAGTGAAATTATTTCTTACCTTTATTGTTAAATTTTAACGAGTCCAAGAAAGTCAACTTGATTCTCTCTTCATTTTATCAAGCTCGAAGAGGAGAGAGAATAATACTTGATATGTCACTGATACATGGATTTTATGAGCCCGAATTAGTAGACGCTTGTTAGTGTTTTCGTAGTTTTGAGAATCTAAAAACACTGAAGAAGACTCTAGGGGGGTGTTTTTTCATACAATTTAGTCTCTTGAGTCTGGAAAAGTATAAAACAATCCACAAAAGAACTCTCTTAGCTCCCGAAGGACTAAGGTATACTTTATTCGTACTTAGTTGGTATGGTCCGAAAAAGGGGTAAACTAATACCAAACCGATGCACCTTCAAAAGAAGCATATAGCCCGAGTTTAAAGAGTGTGAAGGAAGACAAGATCACTTGGAAAGATCCATTTGGTTACGAGAAATGGGGCTTACAACATTAAACTTGATGCTTTGTTCTTTAGGTTTTGTGAGCATGACAAAGACATAAAGTACACTCATAATCATTTTCACGTTTGGGTCCATAGCACGAAAAAGAGAAAACTAAGCTCATATTGACTGTTCCTTTTCTGTAAATTTAGTCCCTTAGGTACATAAAAGAGATAAACATGTGCTTGAATATACTCTTCTCAATTCCACGGAAAATAGATTATTCCTTTCGTGTAAGTAATCTACATGGTCCGAGAAAGAGATAACTTACCACCAATGTAGATGATCATTCAATTATTATTAACGAGTCTGAGTGAACAAGTTTACTCAGTTGTCCAGTTTGTTTTAAGGAGTCAAAACATGGCCTAAAGAGAAATCCATAAGGGTGGGGAGCCTTGTAATCGAGTTTAGCTTGTAAAAGGTGAAAAATGAGGCTCATTTTGTCATGAAAAGCAACTAAGAAGGCTCCCACAAACCTACCAAAACTGCGACATTGGTACCAAAAAGACAACAAGATGTTCTAAACTAGGGTACCCATGTAAAGGAGGACCTATCCACGAAAGAACAATGATGTGTACGAGGTAAAAGTGGTTATACACCATAGTCCATGGACAAAAAAGTGATCGTAGGGTTAAGCGGAGGATAAGGTGAAAGTGTGAAGTCTGCAATGAAGACCAAATCCTACCCTATATGCGACTAAAAATGACTTTTTGATGATCCAAGACCTGTTGCATCTAGTAAAAAGACCTTGGTATTAGTTCATATATTAAAAATTGATTTTAAACTATAGAAAGTGGGTAAAAAAATTGAATTTTTTACTATAAATAGATCAAAACCAAAAATAAACATACCATTTGGAAATTTGACTATATTTGGAAATTTTACCTTCGAATTTCAACTGCTCGTAGCGAACAATACAGTGGACCAATTTCAATTTTGCGAGTTGCAAGTTGGTGATCTCTCCCTTCTCTTCCTTTTTATCCAGTCCATTTTTTTTAAATGTAAAATTTTGTGGTTTTATGCTTTCCCTAAAATCATCCTAGAGTATTCATGAATGCACTTCATTACAGTCACAAGTGCGAGTTTTATTTGTGGGTTTCCTATAGTGCAACCCGCGTGTGCTTCGCGTTGTGTAGAAATCACAATCACTAATACTACGCGACCTCCATTTTTCTTAAAAATGAATAAATGCAAATGAAGTTTGAGGAATTCTAATGGATGAAAATGTTCTCTTGGAAGGAAAACTTGGTTCTAGAGTGGAGAGAATGCGAGCATGAGGACATGGATCGCAAGGCCATGTGAGATGTCACCACTCTACAAGCATTACAAAGATGCGTCTTGCTAAAGTTCTATTGTACTTCAAATATGAGAGCACAAGTCCATCTTTTGGAGACTTTAATCAGCTATTGGGATCATGAGCTTGGACTCTTTGACATCCAAAGGGAGACCTTGGAATTGACAATAGTTGACATTTATTTTATCGCGAGACTTTCTCGCAGGGGTACACCTTTGAACTTAGAGGGAACTGGCCAAGGTGGTGACCCTTTAAGTGTAAAAGACTATGTCAACACCTATTGCTTGCCTGATACACAATAATCAGGGACACAAGTCCAGATTTCACAGATAGCCAGCGTTCCATTGAAGGTAATGGTAAGCACTATGTCTAGAGTTGTTGGTTCATCTACATTACATTTGGAAACACAGACCCACATGCATGTTGCAGTGGAGTGTATGTGGGGGATGTTGTTTGACTAGTGCTCGATATTTCTCTCAATAATGAAGAAACAACTTTATGACTGCAAGAGGGGTCGAAGAAATAAATTTGTCTATGCTAGTATCTTAGTTGCATTTTTCTTTGAGAGGATTCCTTCCCTCAGTCTTGCGGTACCTTTACCACCATATTGCCCACCCCGTGAGCCATGGCTCACATGGTGGGGCGCCATTTTCCTCTATCAAGGAGGAGACGGTGGGATGCAAAGTGGCTATGATGACAAATTCTATTCCTGGTGGGATATATAGGTGCCTTCTCTTGAGTAGTTTCCATATGCCGAAATAGATTCCTGTGGAGATCCAAAACTCATCCTCCCTCCGAGAGTAGCATAGGGGGAGATAGGTATGTATTTTTATTTTTTTGCTTATTATTTCATTTTTATGATGTTTTATAAATCTATATATACATATGTATATGGGTTTTACCCTTATTTATGTTTATATGCAGATGTTGGACCAGTTTGCCTCGATGGGATTCCTAGAACTTTTGTGCGAACCATTTAGGTTGGTGGGGATGATGGGATACTAGTTGCTGTGGAGGGAAAGCTGTCCAGGCTTACCTAGGATGAACCTACACTTAGGATGTATCAGATCCCAATGATTATGCAGGATTACATGGTTGGGGTTCCTTCGACCTGGCTGCACCTTCTTAGAAGGGTGTCTATGGCCCTAATATATTATAAGGAGGATGTAGAGGCAGTCGCAGCCGAGGAGGATGAGGACCAGCCCTAGAATTTGGGCATATTATAGACTATGATCCTATTTTTTGTATATTGATACACTCATGATAGGATCTTCGGATCAGACTCACTATATCTATGGACATATTTTTACACACACACACATATATATATTTCTGTTATGTACATGTGCCTCAAATGTGTCTGTTATAGTTTATTTTATAGTGTGTGTGTTAAGTGCCAGTCGAGTATATAGTTCGCATATGCATCAGTAATTTAGTTTTCATTTTTTGAAATATGATTGTATGAAATGTATTCAAAGTTTCTTTCAAGTAATCTTACATGTAAAAACTGACGTAGTAAGTTAGGGTTTCGCACCTGATAATTATCATCGAGTTGGGAAACCACGAGCTGTGAGTCAAGTCAGACTTCCATATGGGTAATTCCATGTAATGTAGCATCCCATAACAACTCAATGACTGCACTGTATTCAACCTCATTATTAGTCGTGGGACCGAAGCAGGCGCCACTAGAGGCAACCAGTTGTCCTCAGGGTGTATAGATAACTCAGGAAGATCAAGCTAGACTACAAGTGTGGTGAATAGCGACATCGAAAAAACCTATGAACCACTCGTATGACATAGTTTACAACCAACATACTATATAAGAAAAATTAACCAACTAATGACCTATTGTACATAAAAATACATACAATAAAAATATAAGAAAAATCACCATGCCTAAGCGTAATACTTCTTCAGGTAGATCCCATTCCTATGTTCAGGCAACTTGCTTCCATCATAATCAGTTAATTCATAAGCTGCAATTGTCAAAAATTTCGACACAATGTAGGGGCCTAACCACATTCACTTAAAACTTCCTTCCCCCAAGGGTTCGTTTTCTTGATCCCAAAGAAAAATAAGTTCTCCCTCGGAGAAAACTCTTGGTTTAACAACTTTATCGTATTGGTTTTGAACCGGCTTTATGAGCCTCGTTTGTCGTCAACACATCTCTGTGTTGTTCATCAAGATTATCTATGTGAAGAAAATATTCTTTTAGATCTATAGTGTCAGGAATCACTTGAATAACAATCTTAAGGGATGGAATCTCGCACTCAACCGGTGTGACTGCTTCAACCACGTGAACGAGCTAGAATGGAGAGAAATCAGTAGTAGTCTTGACATTAGTTTGGTATGCTGAAAGTGCAGGGTACAACATGATATGTCAATTTGACCTGCTCATGTTGATAGTGCGCTTTAGAATGATTTTCAAGTTTTTATTGACCACCTGTACTTATCCATTCACCTGAGGGTAAAAGGAAGATGAATGATCTTGCCTAAACCCTATCATGGTGGTCAATGTAGTCATCATATTGTTTTGAAAATGGATGCCATGGTTAGTGAAAATCTTCTTTGGTATACAAAACCGAGCAATGATTTGGTTAAATCCAAAGTAAGATGTTGTTTCACCATCAGATTTGAAGGTAGGAATTGCCTCTTCCCACTTCATAAAGTAGTGTACAACAACAATGATGTACTTGTGCCCCCCAACAGAAACTGGGTTACACGTCATGTAATCTACTTCCCACTTAGTGAAGGGCCCTATCGCGATGACAAGAAACAAAGGAGCGGGATGTGACCACATCTTTTTGGTATAGAGACAACAAGGATGATAACGCGTTACAGCTTCCACACAATATTTGAAGATAGTGGGCCATAAATATCGGTACGTATAATTTTCTGGGCCGTTGCTAACCCCCATAAATGACCCCCACATGCTTCGTTTTGGGAATCATTTAGGACAAAATATTCCTCCTCGTGGGTGAGGCAGTGAAATAAGATAGAATCTATCCATCGCTGATATAAGGTATCACTGATGATCAAGTAGGTTTTAGCATTAACCGACAAATTACGTCGATCTTCCCTCAAGAAGGATGCAAGACACTTAAGAGTAATCTGGAGATATACTAGGATATCTTTGTACTAGGGATTAGAGGTGGAAATCAGAAAGATAAAATCATCTAGGAATGAGTCTTCTTATTCCACTATAGTCTCTTCTGTAGGGAATTTCGATATCAATTCTGCGAATACTAAGGATTTTTTAGACTTAGCAGATTGAAAATCCATGTCAAACTCTTGGGGAATGACTATCCATTTATTAAATTCCCCCCCAATTATACGTCGGGATAAAACATACTGGAACAGATTCACATATGCAACCATTGTGGTTTTCCTTAGAAATATGTAGTGACGTAGGCTCTGAACAACATAGACCAATGTTCATGCCAACTTCTCTACGTGCAAGTACCTAAGTTCAGGAATGGCTAATGCTCGACTAAGGTAGTAGACAAAATTCTCTTAGAGCTTGTTGTGCTCCTGAACTAGCACTACTCCTATGGTCAAATCAGACACAACCATATACGATATAAAATCCCTAGTTTTATATAGTGGGTGTAATAAATGAGCGGCAATAAATCATTCTTTAATGCTCAAAACCCAGCTGTGTGGTTTCATCCCACAGGAACGGGTGTCCTGCTTTAGAAAGCGCATGAAACCCTTTGTAATTTGGCATAATTGACTATGAAACATTGAAATAAATTGGATTCCCCCTAAATAATCTGTAGTAGCCTAATAAAGAGGAGGAGGAAGATTTACAATCGCCTCGACTTTCAAAGGATCCACATGTATTCCTATGTTTGACACAATGTACCCTAGTAACCTCCCCGACTCGATGCAGAAAACACATTTGTGGGGATTCAAGTGTATTTTATAGTGTCTACATCATTCAAATATCATACAAAGTTGATCTGGATGGTCCTTCCTCTTGCGAGAATGGGCAAGGAGATCATCCAAGTACGGTTCGATAATATTCTTAATATCGTGGAAGGCAAAATTCATTACCTGCTGGAAGATAAATCTGAAAGTTTTCAATCCAAAGGGAATTTTATTATACCAAAAGGTCCCCCAAGGAAAAATGAATTTATTTTTATGTTGATCTTCTGGCTTAATTTGAATTTAATTATACCCAGAAAAACTGTCCATAAACAAGAATACCTCACTACCTACACAAGCATCAATAATCTGATCTATTAAGGGCATGGGGTAGTTATCCTTAGGACATGCCTTATTTAAGTGATGAGAGTCAGTGTACATGCGTATGGTCCCTTGTTTTTTATCAACGAGAACATGATTGGATACCCATTCTGTAGAGAAATTGGGTAAATGAACCCAACTTTCAACAATTTCTCCACTTTAGCCTTGACGGTTGCTACTTTGCGTGGATTTATAGGTCTAAGTTTTTGTTGAATAGGTTTCGTGTCAAGGTAAGTATGGATTTATTATTCAACTATATGTGGATCAATGCTTGGCATCTCCTCCTATGACCAGGAAAATATGTCACAAAATTCCTTAAATAAGGAAGTATATATGGAAACCTCCTTTGGAGAGAAGTTTGCACCAGTATGATCATTTTCAATGACGTTAGGTTTTGCAAAGATGTTGATAGGAATGGTTGCAATTTTTTTTTCCATATTCCCCTCAACAAATACTCCTTCCTTGGGAAAAGGATTAATCGACAGATCAACACCCTCTTCCAGTATCACATGGAGCTTCTGATTATCAATTTTGCTTAACTTTGGAAGAAAGAAGGACTTATAGTGAAGGTATTCACAAATATTTTCTCATTCAATCATAGATTCTAGATTGGTTTCGTCTGAAGAAAAACCATATCCAAGAAATCATATGAATATGTAGAGTTCTTTACCTAAGCAAGCAGATAGGTTTCATCTGACTCCTCGGAGACTGAAGAAGAAGGCGCGATGGAATCAACAGTGGCATTAAAAACATATTGATAAGTTACTTCCACTACAGATAAGGGAACTTGAGGGTCATGATGGGAAGGAAGGACCCAGGGGTTAGTTCTATCTACAACCGTTGCGATAGACTTCCCTACACTCATTGAAACTAGGTAGTTAATAGGGGCTAGTATATCGAATGTGCCCATAAAATATGCATATATTACAAACCCCAAGCTCTGGTTAGCCGGTTTCGACTGATCTATCAAAGGTATTGTGCACTCATTAGTCTCCAAAAAACCTTTTTGAGTAAAGCTGATCTGGTCAACTATAACCAGCTTCCCTTCATGAGGAAACACTACAACTCAAAAAATGACAGAGGGGATAGCACACATGGCATAAGTCCAACTTCTCCCCTACAACATATTATAATCCAACAGAGCGTTGATCACTTCCACCTCAACAGACACTGCTTTCCTTGCTAAATTTATTTCAAAAGCTGGTAGGATACCTTGCAGACGGAAAGAACTCTTGTCGAAAGCAGTAAGTAGAGTGTTCGATGGAACTAGCTCTGGTGATCCTAAGGCTTTCCAACAAGACATCGACATGACGCACGTGGAAGCACCTTCATCAAACATTGTTTGTCCAATGGTTTTACCTCCATGGAAAACATCAATCGACAAAGGCACATGTTATGACATCCATATTTTAACATCAAAAAGATTAAATTTCACCCGCAAGCTCATTGAATCCATGCTACCTATGGATGCTAAGAGTGCATCCCTTTGAGAAGGACAACTCTGTAACATCTCCAATGCCGACATCGCATAAGATGTTTGAGCTAAGTCTTTTACTATGGAGTAGGTGGAAGCATCCCTAACATTAGGGTTGTGAATTGTTTTCTTAAAAACACATTTCGGTATCTTGGGCATTGGTTCAGCTGGTTTTTCAATAGTAATAGGGGTTGAAGTTTCAGCAGTAGACTTTCCCTTCTCTTGAACCTTTGATTTGTAATTATTATTTCTTGTTTGGAGGAAATTGTTGGATCGTACCATATTGATATAATTATGATCAATAGGAGAACCAGAAGTGCCTCCGACTACATTCGAAGCAAAAGATGCATTCTTTCCTTGGGGAAAGGGATCCTTTAGGACAGTTGGTTATTGATTCTTCAGTAGCTTTTGTGCTTGTTCCATTAGAGGGAATTAATAAATAAGGTGGTCTCCCTGGCACAACTTACAAGGAAACTTGACCTTTTTCTTCTCTTTCTTGCCCCCATCAACATTGTTTGTGGGATTTTGCTTGTTTTGGTTACCTTCACCTTTCTTCCCCTTCTTCTTTTTCCCACCAGACTGATGATTTCCCTTTTGAGAAGACTATGCAAAAACATTAGCACTTTGTAGTGAGCAGGTGGTAGCCTTAGTTTCCTCCACTGCATATTGTTTCACTGACAAGTCATGGAGTTGCTTGGCTAGTGATTATATAGTGGGAGTACTAACTGAACTGACCACACCATCAACATGGGGTCTAAGATAGGGGTTTCTCTTGGTCATTTGTAGACCTCGATTCCTTAGGAATAATTTCATACAAAATTTCATACTGACCATATATGAGTTCTAACTACTGGGCCCTGAGGATTTCCTATTCTTTTGTGGTGCCCCCCGAAGTGGATACATCCTTAGAAATATAAGGCAGTAGATATTTCAAGAACCACTCCAACAAAAAACCGGTAGGTATAGTGGCTTTAATAAGCCTCTTTCGTCTCCACCACTCCTGAATGTGATCGGAGATGTGCGTGGCCTTGTTTTGTCGAAAAGTCGACAACAAGTCTATACCTCCATCATACCAAATAGGAAGCTACAAGTGGTTAAGGAACACGGTTGCTAAATCTAGAAAGCTATCATATGCAATGGACGAAAGTTCTATGTACCATTTTGATGCCACATGAGTTAGTGTTCTTTGAAAAATACTCAACCAAACGGAATCATCGTTCAGCGGGTTAGGATAACACCAAAGGTGAAATGTGGTAATGTGAGCACCTGGGTCCTCACCAACTTTTCCTTTAAACTTAGGAATGTCTGAGGGAATTTTAATGGGTACAGGTGACCATTAAACATTGTGCCGCACAAGGTCATTCATTAGCTTTCACAAGTCTAGAAAGTTTAACGTTTCCAGGAAAGGAATTTTGGGCCTAACCGGGGTTTGATAATATGGAGTTTGGAGTGTGTAAGGACCTTCCCCTTGTCTCCCAATAGAAAAGGTGGGGTTTCCCCAGCCATTGGTTGTGATGTGGTTGCATTATTCTGAAAAGGGCTCCACCCGAAAGCCATTGGATTACTAGTTTTTGGTGTATGATAAGTGGTTTGGCCACCTCTAACAAAAATTGGAGTTTGAAACACAGGAGCATGAATCCCTCCACTAAACAGTGAAAAGGGAGAGCTCATGAAAGGGGCGACCAAAAACTGACTAGGTGTCAGAAAATTATGACCAAATGAATTTGTGTTTCCAAAGGACATACCCACATAAGAAGACGATGGGCCTACATAAGAAGTGGATGGAAGGATATGTTCCCCCATTCCACAAAAAAACCTTGGACAAAGGAAGTGGATCCACTTCATAGATAATTTTAAGAACACCCCCGGAATTTATATGTATAATAAATGGGCGAATCACCCTAATATATAGGAAATAATGAAGGTTATTTTATCAATAGTATAATATTTTTATATAATTTTGTGGCTAATATTTTGTTCGATTATAGAATCTTGTAAAATCTTGGAGAATCTTTCACTAAACTACAATATATTGTAAAATCTTGGCGAATATTTCACTGAATTATAAAATATTGTAAAAACTTGGCAAATCTTTCATCAAATTATAAAATCTTGTAATGTCTTGGTGAATCTTTTGTCATGAAGACTCAAATTTTTATTATATATATTACCAAGTTAGCACAATAGAAGAGCATATAACTGTAGAGACTCACTGAGAGCTTTAATCTCTCAACTCCTAGAACCTCAAATAAAAAAATGCATGAATGAGGAGAGGATGGATTTATTTATACATTTCACAAGAAGTATTGGGTAACTCACAACTGGAGGTGTTGGTGAAACAAAACTACACTAACTAGATTCAATGAAATTGGGGACTCCATTTTTTATCTCTTCCATTAATGTTCCAACGGACATGTGGGGACCCAAATCTTGACATATCAACAAACTGATAGAATTGAACACTTTACACTGTGGAGTGATTATGGAACCTATGAACCATTATTACAACATGGAGTATTATAGAGACCCGCAACCTTAATATAGTGTATGAATTCCCAATTATCTTATTTTCCAAATCTCTCATTTTAATATACTCTGTAAGAAAAAAATAACCCGCTTATATGCTAATAGATACAAATGCCACTTTTTCCTTTCTTTTGTTAACAAACAATATATGAATCATGCCATTTAATTTAGAATTTTCGGAGTTAGTTAAAAACTTGCAATGGTTATTAGAAATAAGAAGATACAATAACAAGAATAGAAAACACATTAATGCATCATCACAGATATCATTAAAACTACTCCGTTAAATACTACTTTTTATCAAATAAATTAAGGAGGTGTTTGTATTCATGTCCTTGAAAATTTTGAAAGCATGCAAAATGTGGTAAAATTATTTTATCACCCTCATTGAATGCAAAAGACTAGATATCAAATATCATAATGTCTACATACCAGGTCAAACATGCCCTATACATATTATATACAATCATGATGGGAATGAAGTATCGTGTTCCAACTAATTCACATATTTATCATGCATAACTAGGTCCATTTTTGAATGATGATAGTAATTACACATCAAAACAAATCACCAATTTTTTTTTTACTTATGAATGAACCTTACAGAAAACAAAATATCGTAAAACAAGTACTGAATCCAACAAATTTAGGTCACAAATAAAATTGACAAACTTTGCAATACGAATAAAAAAATATACCGGTCGCGAACTTCTCAATACAAATAAAAAAATCTACTAGTACGCTTTGGAGAACTCTACAAGAAGACAACCAAAATAATGACCATTCCATTGTATCCCCACCATTATAATTGATGTGCATTCATTTATATTACAAACATCCCAAAAATCAATGATAATAGACACAAAATATGAACATATGCACTCTCATTGATGCCTTAGATCCAATAATCATTGCAGAGCAAGATACTAATAAAAGCACATTTTAAACAACTGGGTCAAATTCAGTTTAAATATATAAAAACATTTGGTGTATCTCCATCAAGAGTAGAATCCACTAACAACATATGAATGTTAGTTTATAGTTTAAACATGACAAGGAATAAAATAAATCATATTTTTTCAGCTCTATAACACTTTCACTTAAAAAATACTCATAGGATAGAATAAAACCTTACAACATCGAATGATACCTAAGAGTCAAGAGTGGCCTAGAATTCAACAAGCCTTAAAAAGAATCCATGATAAAAGGAAAAAATTACAATACAATCTATTGTAATTGTTGATAAAAAGCATAAAAAGTTTGATAAAAAAGCATACCATGTAAATTATTGGATGAAAAGTGTGATGTGAGTTGGTATTCTCTGATAAATTGCATGTGTAGCATGCCCCTTCAAGAATTGATATTTCGAGAATGGAGATGTTATGCGAAGATTAAAATGTCAATAAAACTAATAATGAAAAGTGGAATCACATCAACTAGAACCTTCACCCTACAAGCGCAATCTAATGTGGGTGAACCACGAATCATTGTTACCCTTTATATAGAAAAAAGCCCCTTATTTTCCTTCCAATGATTGGAAATCAAGTGATGAAAGAAGGCATCACATGAAATTGACTAAAAATTTAGGCAAATGCAACCATATGCCTAAATTACAAGGAAAATGGAGGGAAAAATAACCCTTGGGATCCTCCATTACTAAAAATTGGGGGCGAAAGAGTGATTTCACTAGATTTTATCTAGAAAATGAGGGTGAAAGATAGATTGGAGGGAGATTTTGATAGGGAGAAAATATTTTTTTTTCATTTTCCTCATTAATATACAAAAGTCTATTCATTTTGAATTTATTTTTTTTCTAATAAATATTGGGCGAATATATTTTAGCTGAAAAAACCCTTTCCATATAAGAAAATAGCCCACTATATTTTTGTAACCCCTAAAATATCCCATGGGCTATATATAGCGCCTAAAATTATCCATGATCCACTTGGACCACTTTGAGCACTTTACATGAAAGAAGGAGAAGAAAAAGGTGCACTAGGAATCCCAATGAACACCCCATTAGACTGACCTACCACATTGGAAGCTGCTAAGGGTTGAACCACTAGAGCACTTGGTGAAAGAGGTTTAATAGATGCACTGGATCTTGGAGCACTCACCGGGGGAGGTGAGACTCCACCAGCCAAAATGGTTGAAGTAGGGGTAGATGTACCTTCTCCTACACTAGACATAAATCGACTCAAAGGAACACCAGACATAGGTGAACTAAAAGGGACAACCTGGACTATCACATGATCGTTCAGATCAGTTAGAGGTGAATTAAAGTTTCTTGCAAACTCATCATCCTACAAGTCTTCTACATCTACTATTGAGGTTTATTCCTGATTAAGCCTAAGTTCTGGTTCACTTGGAAATTTGCTAACACTAGTCGGTTAGAAAGAACCATCTATATCAAGTCTTTTCCTTTGAGGTGGCAATGGAGGCTCCACTGTAACAAATGGAGAAAGGTTTTGCAACCTTCTTGACCTATGAAGAGGTTGGTCCTCCACAACTATAAATCTAACTCACACACCTAAAGGCCAACTAAGCATAGACAAACCAAACAACACACACTAAAAATATCCAAAGTAACACCAACACACCAAATAAAAGATACACCTTCCAAAGGAAATCCTAGGATGATTAGGGCCTAGGTCCAACCGGTGAAGATCGAATGATGGTTACTTGGAATCTCATGAAGAGTTCTCTAGATGAAAGAGCTGGAATAACCCAACTGACCTCCCAAAATGTCAACCGAGTTTAATTTCCAAATCTTCCCTAGGTGTACTAAAAATAGTCTCCCAATACGACCTGTGTAAGATCCTAGTGTCCGGAGACTAAGGCTACCAAATCTACATCGAGAGTCTGACGAAATAGTTGTTGTCATGATCGATGTGCATGGGCAGGGTAGCTAAGCCCTAAACCCTATCAATATTTGCACCTCACAGGACTCAAGAAGTGGTATTGATAATATCCTCAAACGCACAACAATCGTGGTAATCACTTGAACAAGGAAGTGGAGGGGTATCTCCTCAACCGAGCTCTCATGCGGCCTCATAATTAACTCTTCTATGAGAGGATATTTTGGGATTATATCTTGTAGAAGTGGGTTTACCTAAAGATATGCCACTACATTTGAAATCAAAGTGTTTTTGGACAGTTTAAAACTCCTAGTCCAAAAACCTAGCCAAAGCTAGTTGATGCTCGAACCTATAAAAATAATGTTACTAATATATTTTAAGTTAATCATTCTATTTAATGGATTTATTACTCAAGGTAGTGGAATGGGACTCAATGGTGTTTGGACTCAATAAAGTGAAAGAAAATGATGTATAAATATTTCAAAATGAATGAAACTAACAATGCAATTTTTTCTTTCTTTTTATTTTGTAAATGAAAACTAATGAATTTTTTTTTAACAATTTGAGAAACTACAAGAATTTAATATTTTTTATTTTTCTAAAAAATAATGAGAAAAACAACTAATGCAAAATGAAAAAATGCCTTTTGTTTTTCTTTTTTCAAAAAATTCAAAAAATATATGAAACTAAATGCATTTTAAGCAAGTTAAACAATCTGATAATATAAATGTAAATGATAGCAGTCAAATCCTATAGTAACAATATTCATCCAATCAAGCAGAGATGACTCAAACCCTAGATTCGGATAGAACTATTGACTTAAAAAGACTAATAAATCCAAAAGATGGCACAAATGACTCACCTAGACTACTGAAAAAACAATCCAAGGTGTATCAATGTCCTTAAAGGATTAATAGACACCGGTGACAAAAAATACACAAGCATTCAGACCAAGAACCCAATAGGGAAGGACCCAACACATTCACAAAAGAATAAATCAGACCTAATTTACTCAAAATTACTTGACTTAACAAGCAAAAGTGAGATGCATACACCCAAAGGAGCAGTACAATGCTAATTAAGAACCCTAAAAGGCACCTAAAATATCAAAAGGAAGAGGATAAGCAAACCTCTAACAGACTAACTTATTTCTATAGGAACTCGCGACCATCACGAAGAAATCTTGTGTACCAATCGCGACTGTCACCAAGACAACCTGCATGTGCAATAGAGCACTCATGACTATATATATGTGTAACCTGTGAATAGAGTTAATAAATTTCAAACAAAAAAGAGAATGACAAGAGTGTTCTGAGCATAAATCACTGAAAACTAAAGTTAGACAATAAACATAGCACTCATAGGATCAAATAGAGAAAAAATGGAGAGGAAACCAAAGGAATGCACCCAAAACAGGTTGGAATCCCCAGTGGAGTCGCCCTATTCTGTTGTTTAGGGAAATAAATCCTTGTAACCTATGGTCTGGGGTTATCGACATACTAAATAAAAATTTCAGACATTGATCCATTTGAGAATTTGACAAAGAAATAAGGAACAAAGTTGGTGTACCTTGTTTATGGAGGTTGGTCCTAGCTTTCTTCTTCAATCCAAATGCTTTGACAAATTCTAGGGAATCTTCACAACTACAAAGAGATAGGCCTTCCTACAATATCTTAGATGTTATATAAAAAGATTAATGAAATCATATGCTTGCAATAAGATAACAAGACAATTCAAAAATCATAACGCATAAGAATACACATGAACCAATTGGAAGAAATTCTCTCTTTATAGATAAACAAGTGATAAAAGATTACAAACGGTATCTAATACAAGTCCTCCTCTGCTAGCCAAGGAGCTGAGTTTTGCTTCTCCAAGATATCCAAAGGCATTCCACCAGCATAACCTTGCTCTTTATTTGATGTCCTTTAGCCTCAACCACTACCCTCTATTTATACTTGATGAATGAGAGAGGTTACGAATGTTGAGATGGTTGAGGAAGTTGGGATAGTTATGATTAGGAGCCCAACTATCCTTGACTAAACTTGTTTTATATTTTTTTAATTTTTTATTAGGGCACTCAGGACTATTGATACTAGAAAGTCGCAAGTGGTTCACGACTTTTAAGGGAAACCCACGTGTGCAAACCATGATCATGTATTTGCAGGTTGTAATGTAGATACTCGCAAATGGTTCGTGGCTTTCAATGACAATAGTCATGAATTGTCCTTAATCTCCTTATAAAAAATATGTAAGGATAGCAAGATGATGATGTATGAAGGAACATGTACATGTATAGGGTTTTGGACACTTTAATCCATTATTTCCTTTTGTGTACCGACACATTGAGTTTCGGCACTCAGACAAAGAAGTGTCATTTCAGAGGATAACAAACGAATTGGACAAAAAAATCAACAAAAAGTATGGAAAGCGCAAGGCAAAAATTGACAAAAGTAGTAATGTGTTAACGTCAACCTTCACAGGACTCAAGGAATGCATAGAGAAAGGTTCCAGTGCATTGAAAGAAGATCAAAATAAAACTCAAGAGTATCTCGACAATATCTTGGCCAGATTACCTTTGCATACTTCGGTCCCCCCACCTAGCCATAACCCACCTCTAGATCCCTTTAATACACCTCATCCAAGCACACCCTAAATTCCAAGGAAACATGACACAACACCACCCCATAAAGTCCCTTTCTTTAACATTCCATGAATATCAATTCCCTCAACACACGGGTACCAAATAAGGGTAAAACTAGAATTACCCAAATTTGATGGTGACGAAAAACAATGTATTGTGTGGACCAATAAAGGAGAAGAATAGTTTGGAATCCATAACATACACTACAATACTCAGAAGATTAAATACGCCTCCAAGAAATTGGAGGGGAATGCATACAATTGGTACATGTGGTGGACGACTACAACTAGGGTCTATTAATTTAGCTGGAATAACTTTAAGAGTGATCTTCTTAAAATGTTTCAAGGCATAACCGAGAAATATTTATTTGCCAAGATCACTATATTGTAGAGATTAGGGTATTAAAAAATAAAGGTTAGAATAGAATATGTATAAAAAAATGTTTTTCGTACTCATGAGGTCCATTATGAGTTGAAAGTAATGCCCTTCGGATTAACTAATGCTCCAGCCACTTTCCAAGACACAATGAATGAATTGTTTCATCCATAAATGTGAATTTACGTATTAGTATTTTTTTATGATATCCTCATATATAACAAAACTTGGAAAGATCATATTCGACACTTAGATCAAGTACTCACCATCTTGGAAGAACATCAATTTTTTGCATAAATGTCAAAATTCACATTTGGAAAAGATGAAGTGGACTATCTAGGCCATATAATATCGAAGGAAGGAGTAAAATTTGATCCAAGTAAAATAAAGGCAATCACTGAGTGCCCCAAACCAAATAACATCTCGAAATTAAGAGGATACCTAGGCTTGACAGGATACTATCGGAGATTTGTGAAGAATTACGCCCATAAGACTACCCCTCTAACAAATTTATTGAATAAAATTCATTTCGATGGAATGATGAAGCAGAAAAATGTTTTGAGGCATTCAAAAACATTTATTCATCAACTCTAGTATTAGCAACACCATATTTCAGAAAACCTTTTGTGGTTGAGTGCAACGCTTCAGGATTCGGGATTGGAGCAGTCTTGATGCATGAAGATCACCCAATAACATTCAAAAGCTGAAAGCTCAACAAGAGAGATAGAATAAAATACACATATGATAAGGAAATGCTTTCCATTATACATGCTCTAGAAAAATGGCGACACCACCTTCTAGGGAGAAAAATATTGATAAGAACAAACCACAATAGTCTTCAGTATCTCCTACAACACAAAACATTGTTAGCTAAAAAACATAAATGGATATAAACAATTGCTACATTTGACATTGACTCTACTACATAAGAGAGGAAATGACAACGCAATTGTTGATTCCATTTCCCGAAAATATGAAGAAATCAAGACTTATGCGATTTCAGTTGCAGTTCCAGACTAGTTGGATGAAATTCAAGGTGAATATGCCAAGGACCCGACCACATGTTCCGTAATCAATTATCCTAATTGAAGTCCAAAATTCAAATGAAGGAATGACATCCTTTGGTATAAAGGAAGGATCTAATTAAGCCTAACATCAAGTTTGAAGACTAATATGTTGAGGGAATCCCATGACTCACCCATTATAGGACATGTAGGTTTTTTCAAAACTTACTACAATTCCAGGAAACCATTCTATTGGAAGGGAATGTATAAATACATTCAAAATTATGTAGCCGAGTGTGAAAAATGTCATGACAGTTGGTATAATCCATCTGCTACACATTCCAAACAAGAAGTGGGAGGAAATGTACATGGATTTCATTGAAGGGTTTCCCTTATTTAAAGGCAAGGACAAAATATTCGTAGTAGTTGATTGATTAACGAAATATGGAAATTTTATGGGTACAAAGAAAACTGACTGTGCTAAACAAATCGTTGAATTATTCTATAAAAATATTTTCAAATTACATGGATTCCAAAACTTATCATTAGCAATAGATATGCCAAATGGACAAGCAATTTTTGGAAGGAATTCTACAAACAAATTGGGATCACTCTTAACATGAGTTGAGCTTATAATCCTCAAACAAATGGGAAAATGGAAGTTGTCAAAAAATGTTTGGAATCCTATCTTCGTAGTTTTGTCACTGACTAGCAGTGTAAATGGTTACATGGTTACATCTCACAGAATAGTGGTATAAATATTCCTATCATGTGTTAGCCAAAATGACACCTTTTCAAGCATTGTATGGTTATAAGCCTCCTAGATGGAAGGAAATTGCTCAATGTGATGCAAAAGTACCAATATTAAATAGCCATCTTGAAGAAAACCAGAGAGTAATGCAAGTACTCAAGGAAAATTTAACTATGGCACAAAATTGTATGAAGCAACAAGCATATCAACACAAAAAAGCGAGTTTGAAGTAGCATATTGGGTATATGTAAGACTTCATCCACACAAGCAATTGTCACTTAAGTAATAAGGAAAGAATAAATTAGCCACCAAGTTTTATGTACCATATCAAATTATTCGAAAGATTATCCCAACAGCATATGAATTGAAGTTACCAGATAAGAGTCGAATTCACAATGTTTTTCATGTTTCAAATCTCAAAAAACTATTGGGTCAACATTAATCTACTCAGATGGCACTTCCTATCTTAGATGAAGAAGGGAATCTCGTTTTATAACCAGAATTTGTCCTCAATATCAGAGAAAGAAGACTGCGTTCGTGAATAATCAAAGAAAACCTTATTAACTAGAAGAATTGTCCATAAGAAGATGCTTCATGGGAAACATAGAAGTTCCTTCAACAATATCCATTATTACCTTGCTTTAAGGACAAAGCATCTTAAAGAAGAGGGCAATGTTAAATATACATATATATTATAAAACAAAGATTATAAATAAATATATAACAATAATTAATTAATTAATATATATAACATTAATTCATTTACGATTCAATGTGATGAAAGGACACATCCTTTATTACAAGGGACCCAAGACTATTATAAATTCGAGCCACCATGTAATTCCAAAAATCATCGAACAATTTTATAAATATATCTTTTACCAAATCTTGTGTTTTATAATTTTACTCTTTCACTAATTGGTTAAGGAATAATGACAAGCCAACACTAAATGAAGAATCTTCTTAGAAGAGGAATGCAAAACAAAAATATAAGCATTCCACTAAACACCCTCCATTAGTGAAGGACAAGGATGCTAGAGTAATTGAATAATTCAATCTAGAAGATGGGGAACTACAATGTGGTTTGGAATGAATTCACTTAGCAAGTCCATTTGAATGATGCAAGGACCTTTATGAGTCAAAGTGAATGTAGGAAGAAAACTATATCTTAAAACTATTAGATCTTGTTTTTGTTGAATATGGGTATATGTTTAATTCTCAAGGAAGAACCAAGTAGGAAAATATGCATATAATTAGGCTCACTTCATGCCCCCTTCCCCTTGTCATAAGAAATGGAAAATGAAAACAATATAATGGGAACTTGTAATGTTTTATTTTTTCTTATTGTCATGTAAACAATTTGTAAAATCATGTTTTTATGGGTATAAACGAGAAAGTCCAAAAGAAAACAAGAGGTTAGTGTTTTATCTTGTCCTCTTTGTTCTCAAAGTTATGATCATTGCCTTAGCATTTAACATTCTTATTCGTATCTTTGCAAGTTGTAATTTCATTGAACTCCACTTTTTTCTTTTGTAAAATTGAAGAGATGTTAGAAGTAGACATAATGGCGATAGCATGCATGGATCTATATATGTTAATTTGTGGCACTCATATAAATCATGAAAGAAGGGTCCATCCATTACAAATTCACTAAGAGAGATATTTCCAAGTTCCATCCCAATGACTATGATAACATAACAATGACTCAAAGTATCGACAATTAAGGCACATGGCTCCTTGGGTTATGGTCAAAATCTCAAGAAAATGGTTCACCTATCCCACAATCAAAGAGTAATAAATGAATGTAATATCAAAAGATTTATCTTGCTAACTTAGATCCAAGTTACCATTGAATCAACCATGCATAAAAAGAGATCAAATACTATAAGATATAAATTTTTTTGTATTTAAAACGAATATAATTTAGTTACATACAAGTGTGTATTTAAGTTTATTTGTAAAAATATCATATAAATCTATTAAATTACGCTCATTATGTCTGCGAGAGGGGAATATTGTTTTCATGAAGGTAGTATTATTCATGTTCGTAAAAGTAAATTTTTTGTATTTTTAAAGTCATTAGTGTCTGAATAGTGTTTGCAGTGTTATTATTGCTTTACTCTTTTTTAATTTTAGATGTTTCCCTTGTTTAAGTATTTGAATGCAATCCATACAAATGCACACCATCTTCTTTGTTATCTTGATACTGCAGTGGTTGTTAATAAGAGGAGGAGAAATATGTTGAAGGAGCTGATTAAAGTTATCAAGCAAGAGCGATATAATTATAGATATCCCATCACAAAATTTTTGGAATGTTTGTATGTAAATTATGATTTTGAAGGGGCTCAGCTGAAACTTGTGGAGTGTGAAAAGTATGTGTCCTCTCCTTGGCATCTAATATATGGAGTGTAATTTTTACATTATTTTATTAACTATTTTTCATAATAGGATTGATTCATACAGATGATGTCACTCTCATAAAATGGTTTCTAGAACGTGGCGGCAGACTGAGATCATCGTGCATTTATTAAGATCATAGCAATGCAGAAGCTCATTAATTAAAAACACTTTAAAATGTCGAGCACATCAACTCAAGTCATGTCAAGGTAAGGAAAACTGGGTAGTATGTCAAGCGGAAGTGGAAAGTATGTGCTAGGAACATTCGATGTAGTTACGTCGATTGATTCTTTTGTCTGATACTGTGAGCATGGATGGATTTGAAAATTTTTAATCTCTCTTTCTATCTCGACAATAAGCATGCATTGAAAATGAACACAATGAACACCTTACGTAACTGTAAATTTAATGATATATACATAAAGAAATATTTGAGGTTTTTGTCATGACATGAACAACATTAATTTGTTTGATCTACTCATCAAGAACAAACAAAGTACGAAGACGATCTATGTTATCCCAAAACTAGTCAAACTGATGTTGGTGTTCCATGTAATGAAGTAGGTCTAGATGTTACGCTTGGTTTACACTCTTCCCTCTACAAGTTTTGTAGGTTTCTCAATTATAAGTGAGAATGTTCTTTGAGTCACTTTGTGGTGAGGTTAAATGTTCTTGAAGTCAGATGTTTTTTTGTTGCATAGCTTTAGGTTCTTCCTAGATGATAGCCACAGTGCACGCACCAAGGATGATCTACCCAAATTTCATTTAGTTAAGTCTGAGGTTGATAATTGTCACTCTTTAATGTTATTGTTGATATACCTTCAACACTTTTAAATTCCATTTACATAGTATTTAAGTTGTATCTAAATACTTATTTTTTCATGGCGTGGGATACCTAGGGTTTGTGATCAGTGCCTAATAAAATGCCAACTACTTTCAATTAATCCATTAACTCGATTTCTAGCGTAAGATATAATGCTTTGTGTGCATGGGAGTTGCTCTTATCTGCCCTCCATAAATTGGAGCCCAAGTTTATATTGATAGCTTTGCTTTTCCAATTTTTGTTACATCTTATCGAGTTTTACCTATAATATTATCTATTAAGGTATAGTAAATTATGTCATATCACCACCCATACCAGTCGTGTTGTACTCAATTCTCTGAATTCCAAATCTCTTTAACTCCAACAATTTATTAATTATGATCGTTAATACATAGGAAAAATAAAAAATTGAGAATTGTTCCACATGAATCCATGCGTAGGGATGGGTATATCTATTTTCCATGTTAATGAGAAGTTCCAGTTTCAATTGTTGGAAAAAATACACTAGCAACAACAATTATGAACAACTTGCACAAATAAACTTTCAAATTATTTTACAAACATAGGACTTCTGGATCACTCTGAAAAAATGCAGCCCACCCCATTGTGTAAGCTATCTTTTTCAAATGTATGCACTTATACTAATTGAAGTTCCACTCTTATGCACGTAATCAACAACATATTTATAATGTTTACAATTGGTGTGAATGCGTGCCTAGACTCTTTTTCATATGAAAAATAAAATATGGAGTTATGCAAAATATGACGAAGTACATATTGATGTTTCGTATATGGGACCGATGGGATGCATTAGATATGGAAAACATAGGAAGTCAATTTTCACTTCCTCCAAACCCAAAAATTAATCGTAATTACTGTAATTTTTACCACCCATGCTCACCTGAATTTGTAATTTGAGAATGTATGATGACTACCTTCAAATGGGCATAAAAAGTAATTAAAAATAAATTAAGGTATTAAAATGTAGAAAGATATACTAATTTTGATGTGATGTTGAGGATAGTGAGTGGAATAAAAACGTTTAAAACTGTTTTTCATAGTAAGTTGTTTTTAAGTAAATTTGGTAAAAATTTAGATGTTGAAATAGTTTTATGCAGAGGGGATACTTTATTCATAGCTATAAATATCATAATGTAAATGGGGATCTAGGGTTAATGGATGATCACTAGGACACTACCATTGTAAAATGTAACACACTCCACCCCTAAACTCAAAACGAACCCTAATTCTCTACCACCCAAAAGATAACCATGATAGATGTTGTATCCCTTTAAATGTCAAAAAATAAGTAGATTTCATGGTTTGAAATGGCTCCATTACTAGCTGATGCATCCTACATGTCATATCAATAGGTTGGCGTAGGATTATGATGTTGTGATACAGTGGGACCATCTTATATGAGATGCCATTTCTACCCAAAACTTGTGAAACCACCACCGATTTTGCACTTCTACTATATCTTCAATGCTTTTTTAGTTAAGTGGTAGGTCTCTATCTTCAACATGGCACCCATGTAGAGGAGAGGAGAAGAGATGTGCACTGTATGCAAATATATGCATGGATTTCATTAAAGTATCATGGTGTATCTATTTACGGAAGAAAATATATTCTGTCAAATATGGTAAAATGGGCGCTTCATTTCTATTTCTAATTTAAATTCAGTTAAAAATACAATGTGAGTCATATTTTTATGGTATTGGAGTTGTATTGATGATCGTAGAAATTTATTTTTTGGTTTTCACTGAAAGTATGAAATTCTATATTTACCCAAAACTTTAATAGATATTGATAACAACGACAGAAACTATGATCATTACCAAGCTAGTGCCAATGTTGGGTTCAGGCATCAAGCCCATGAGGATTGTAGCCGAGTAGATTCGAATTCACAATCTTACGATGAAGTTGATAACATTGTGACTGACTACAATTTATGGAGGGTAGATAAGAGCAACTATCATACACACAAAGCATTATATCTTAAGCTAGAAATCAACTTAATGGATTTGAAAGAAGTTGGGATTTTATTGGGCACTGATAACAGGGAATCTTAAATGTTGTATAAATCCGATCAAAAACATAAAGAGAACAACTTATTTTAATCTACATCATAGATTACTCCCGATGTATCCAGATCCATCCATTTCTATGACAAATGTATAAAATGTTGAAATCCATTAATCTCTATGCCAAATATATGTCATAAATATTGAGAAAGTTCAAAACCAAAATTCCAAATTCATTTATTTAATTACAACATTTATTTTGTCACCAGCTTAGATTAGAATTGTTGTACGTATATTTATTCTCATGTTTTTAAAACATAGAACATGTTAGTTATTCATCACTTTAATTATTAGTATTATTCATTTATTTAATTACAACATTTATTTTGCTACCAACTTATATTAGAATTTTTGTATGTATATTTATTCTCATATTTTTAGAACATAGAACGTGTTAGTTATTCATCAGTTTTAATTATTAATCACTAATAGTGTATGCATATCCATGCATCTCTATAATTCTGCAACATATTTTTTTTCCTGTCAATTATATGGAGTTTTGAGAAACAATGGAATAATCATTATGCATATTTGTTCAGTACTAAGAAACATGGAGAGGAGAATAAAAAATTGGAGCCTTCTATAAAAGTGAATGTTGATCAATAAAACAATTTGAAATGAATGTTGATAATAAACTAATTTATTTTATTAAGCAATAGAGAGATAAATAAATGTTTTCTGATAAAATAAAATTAAGATAAATGAATGTTGAAATCTTCTTGCCATTGAAGTATTTCGTTGAAAATCCTCAGTATTGTAAATTTTTTAGTTTACTGTCAAATTAACTTACAATGACATATGACAATCTCAAAGACATTGCCACCACATGACTCTCGTTTTCCTTAAATGGAACACCACCTTGAATTAGAGATCTAAATAAATAAATATGTTCAACTTCATATAGATTGATGTTTATGAAACAATATTTACCATGCATGCACGAGGAAAACTATAATCAATGCCATTCCTTTTCGAAAGAAAATTAATGAAGGACACACAAAGGAGAAATAACTTAATTAAAATTAAAAATAGAAGGTTACTTCATGAAACTTCACATTGAAATGATAAGATCCCTCTTCCCATTTTTTACTATTTATAATATTCCTTCTTTAGGATAATACTAGAAGATGCTTTCACATTATCACACTATTCTTGTCTAGATGATGCTTTCACATTATCACACTATTCAACAACAAAATTAATTTTTTTTAGGGTATTCAGTTCATTTATTTTGTTTAAAATATCCCTATGTATGTACTTTTTACTTTTCGCTTGTATTCCATCATTGCAAGTTGGAGCAAAGTTCTTTTAATATGTTATGTTGCACCCATTTATATGTGGATGTTGATTGAGGGTTGTCAAATTTATCTAAAATATTTTTTAATAGATCGAGGGTTGCACCCATTCATGATATGAGTTCTCATTAAAAAATATTTATTATATTTTTTGATATAGAAAGTAGAATAGTATGTATACGCAATAATAAGTAAGCAAAATTAGGCTATTGAGAGGTATGCTTTACAATCAAATATGGTCAGGTTATGTGGAGCACTAACGAAAATGTCGTAGGTTTTTTTCAAGATCGGAGGCAAATGGCAGTTAATATAGAGAATATTAGGGTTTGCATGGTGTATAATATAGCACTTTTGGTAAGATGTGACAAAAAAATCTATCATGATTTAATATAGGAGCAATATTCAAAGTATGAATATAGATACAAATACATATCATTATTGAAAAAATATGGAAAGAAAAATTATGGTATGATTAAAATACTAATTCTCATAAATACAAAACATGCATTTTTCAAATTTTAGAAAATTTTAAAATTTATATGTCCATTCAAAATGTTAACGTAACATCCATTCTTCATTGTAAGCAACTTGAAACATATTTCATATTTGAAACATAGCATATGATTAAAACATGAAAATTAGATTTTAATAGGTAAGTAATGTGTGCCACTTCAATGCCCATTTAAATTATCACGCGGAAAGAACAATAGTAATAAATTTGTTTGAAATGATCTGTGATATTTTTGAGTCTAGATTTAAATTTCTTCTACTTTGCAAAATCATTTTTTCTTAGGTGATTTGAATTTATATTTATTTATATGGAAAAACATATTTGTCTTGTGAAGTTACAAACAGTGCGTGATTTGAGTTATAATTGAATATCCTACTATAATAGTTCCACTCTTATATCAATAATAATTAAATTTAAATATATTTAATCATTTAATAAAATTTACTGTATCCATACTATGTCAAATATTCACCACATTTCGAACTCCATACGAATTTTTGTACATGAACTCCCAATACATTCGAATCTTGCTACTATGGCTTAAAGCGCCTACCCATTGAAGAGAAGGATAAATTGCAATGCAAAATGTCAATGGATGTGTTGTTTAACTAAATCCCTCAATTTACTCCATAGAAAGTTGTTGGATATTTGTTTAATGGAGCATCATTGAATTTTTAGTTCCAATAACAATTGGGGTGAGGATTGGGATATGAAGGAGGAGGATTTCTTAGTAAGATGTGTAACCCTACTAGCTGTTGGATTTTGTGAAAATATGTTGAGCTTTAAAATTTAATTCTTTAAATGTGGAAATATTGAATACTTGAAATCAATGAACCACTCATACACATAAACATTCAGCCATAACACGAGACGTACCCTAGAGAAAACCCTCAAAACAATGAGGATGAAAAACCCCATAAAATATTCTTAGTATAATTATTATAGATAGTAGAGATTTTCTTTTACAATAGCAGATTGCTTTCGGCACCCCAGGTGCAAGATAAGATAGAACAGACACCCTGGGTGTAGATACTGAGCAATAGAGAAGAGATATCAATCAAATGATCTTTGCAATGTGTCCAACACATTAATAACAAGACAAAAATAGTCTCATGCAAGAAATATTGAATCACTGCATGGGGAAATAGGCTCCCATCCAAACTATAGAGAATTCTCTACTTGGAGAATAGAAATGCACCTCAGTTTCTTCAATCTTGTGCACACAATGTGCAATGCCTTTCATATTTGGCAATAAATCATGCTCTACCATCTTTAGGATGAACTCGCCTTATTATTGGATGTAGGACCACTTAGTTAGGACACTAACTCAAGTGTCATCATGAAATTTCCTTAACTCAAGTTTTATAACTAGTAAGTTTCATCTTTTAACTAAAGTGTTGTATTTTAGTTTAACTAAAGTGTTGTCATGAAAACAATTTAGTTAACTAGTTCATTCTTATTAACGCCTTAGTTAATTATTCTTAACTGAAATCATGTTGATTGATTTACTAAAGTGACCAATATGGGTTCTCTTTTAATTAGATAAGGAATAAATTCTTAGTTTAACTAAAGCTTAACAATTCGAGTTCACTTTAATCAACTGAAGTCTTCTCATGAGCAATTTCAAATTGTCATTGTTCTCTATGCATTTATATTTATCTCTTATCTTTAATACATGGTAAATATATGCTAACTTTAATTAATTTATTATATCATATTATACTAAGAAGATTTTTCAAATGTTGTGATCATATTATATTACTCTTGGACCAAATGATCATATGCTAAACTAATCCACTTTGGAGGTGGCTAGTCTCTAAAGGAGACTTAATAGCATCCAATGACCATTGTTAGTAATACATCACACAATATTAATTCTTCAACATGGAAAGCATCACCTCTACACTGGAGGTCCACCTCAACACATGAGAATCTCAGTTGACACACAAGTCCTTAGCCTTGTCCAACGAGACTATACATCATCATAAGTTTGACATATCAAAGTATATATTCGCCTCGACAAATGAGGAATAACATTTTACAATGAAGGTTTAGTCATTGTTGAGTCCAACCCAAGAATTCTACTCCAAGTTCCTGATTCTCGCTTAGGCTCCCTACCTCAACACATGAGGCTCAATCCTAGATGCACAAGATTGGTTTGGAGAATGACTCATGATGTTGTATCTTTAACACTAATGAGGCATGGTACTGAGAAGATGTATTGATTTTTTGAAATTTTGTGGAGGAGGAGATGCTCTCAAAGAAGTTATCTAATAGAGATTGACAATCTGTGTTAACACAACAAAAAGTAACTCTAGAAAATGAGTAATACAAAACACATAAAAGGTTTTAAATGAATGGAAAACCCAACTAAATATTTTGAAGACATTTTCCTCGTTGATTATTCTCATGATTCAATGGAGGGTATAAATATATTTTAATACTCATACTGTAGTGCATGGATTGAAGTCCTAGGTGATGATACTAGAGTCTAATCGCTTGGAGGACAAAGGAGCCTTTGTATCATGGTGTTGAAACCTTTGAATCACATCCAAAATGGATTTTCACTTGAAGTGGAGTGGATTTGTAGTTCATTATCAATAGTTTTCAATGTAGCAAATTTGGCAGAAGTAGGGGAAATTAGTACATAACACTCAAGGATTAGAATCTTGTAGCTCCTAATGGAAGTTATTGTGAATAGACTTCTTCTCAATATTTTCAAGTAGCTTATTATGCAAGGATATAATTTTTTTGTCTCCATAATCTTTTGTAGTTACGACCATTGATAAGTGAATAGATCTTGTGAATGAGGCTATTGTGTTTTAGGAATAGTTTCCAACTAGCACTGAATTTGTAAGGGAAAATATCGCTTTTAGGTTCTTGTTGAGATGTAATTTTATCATTCCGGAAGAAGTAGGTCTCGAGGGTGAAGTTAACTTAGAAAAATGAAGAAAGGTAGTTAGGAAGAAGGAGGGAGGTCTACATTTGGTTTTCGATGAGGATTTTCAATTCAGTTAGATTCTTAGCTTCTCTAGAAAAATCCTAGTAGGTAAATTTATGGAAAGGAAGATGTTGATGGTGACTGTAAATGATTGGGTGTAGTTGTTATCGAAAAAATGCGGTTAGTGTGGACAAAAATCATTTCCCTAGTCTATGCAACCTTTCCCTATGTTATCAAACTACTTGAATATAAAGCTTTTATACCTTTTCTTGGAGGTTATCCTTGCCTTCTTGAAGATTGTTGCGATGCAACTGTGAAGAATAGATACTTGCAATAGACACAAAGGACAAGAAACAAGAATAAAATCAACAATATAATTTGATGAATCTTTGCTAATTATCAAGTACGAAACAAATAAATAACATTACACATTATTTATGGGAAAGGAAAAACATATAATTTTGTATTAATGTTAATGACGAAAGAATTAAAATGATATTTCCTTGATGTTGGGATTCTCCTCATAAGTATTTCACCATCAAACTCAACAAGTATTTCACCCTCAAAATCCAATCTCTTTGTCTCTCACTCCTAGAAGAATTTCAACACCATAAAGGAACTTTCCTAGTCCTCTCTAAACCATGAAGGTAAGCTTACATGTATAGGCCAAAAGGAGATCAAATGGGTTGATATTTCCCTGGATAAAGAGAAGGGATCATTCCTAGGGTTTAGGGGTTCGAGTGCCACCTAATATAATCAGTTAGGATAAGCCTCCATGAGTTATTTCTTCTAGAAATCCCTTGAAACCTCTATTTTATCCTTTTATTAAGTGTTGACGCTCTTTGTAGACTAGAAAGAGGCACCAGGAATGGAATACGCTCCATGCACAAAGGTAAGGAGTGTCTGTTGATGTATATGTAACTTTGGAATGTATTCTTCTATGTATATTATATATTGTAACCCGATGTTTATTCCGGGATGTCTCTTTATGTATTTGAGTCATGTGGTCATGCCCCGATCGGAATGTAATACGCTCCATGTACAAAGGTAAGGAGTGTCTGTTGATGTATATGTAACTTCAGAATGTATTCTTCTATGTATCTTATATATTGTAACCTGATGTTTATTCCGGGATGTCTCTTTATGTATTTGAGTCATGTGGTCATGCCCCGATGTTCCGATCGGGAGGATTAATAATGTAATCAAGTCATATCAAGTCATTAGGTAAGTCCCCACAGTTTCGGGGCACTTGAGTTATTATACACTAATTAAGGTGTAGGCTCGAGTTGTAATTATTAGGTTGAGCCTACGTGTGAAAAGGCAATTCAAGTGAATGGATGAATATAAATAGAGAGTGAGAGTCTCTCTATTTATCACTTGTGAAGTGCATCACTTGCTCTCCCAAGTGTGGTGCACTACTGGAGAAGGAAATTTTGGGACTAGATAGAAGACAGAAGACTACTGTTGTTTTGGGAGATCTCTTACTGTTTTGGTGTTGATTCTATCTTAGAGGAAGTTGCGGGGTTTTCTCCTTTATGGTTTCCCCGAGGAAAACTTTTTGTGTCTCTTGTCTCTTGTGATGTGCTTGTGTTTTATTGCTGTGCTTTTTATTCTCTCAGTAAAAAGATCCTAAGATCATAATGCTAGCTTAAATGTGATGAAAAACTAACAGTGTCACTAGATCCTTTTTTTCCACTAGAAACCAGCATTATTCTAGGATGACACCTTCTATCAAGAGGCAAGGTGCATAAGTGCTCCTAGAAATGAGCTTCTAACAAGACAAAATCCCTTGATAAAGTCCTTTGGCGTATGTTCTCTAGGGATTTAAGAAAAAAGACAATATTTTGGTGTAACAGTAGCAGATGTAGATGTAAATTATTGGATAAGGTTTGTTTTCCTTTATTCCTTATCAAGAGTGGTTAGGTTCTTTGTCCCAATCTGATGTTAATTCCACAACAATCTTAGGTGGTATTTTATTTTTGGGTATGGTATTTTACCCTCAATGTTGTGGTATCCATGCTTTGATCTATTTTCTAAGGCTTCAAATATCATTCTAATTTGGGTAAAAATTTTAAGACTCCAAATGGATTTCTAGTCATAAGATCAAGCTATTACTATTGTGGGCAATCATACTAGCTAAACAATACACATGGAGTATAGTTTCAAGATAGATGATCACAATATGGAAATGACTCTAATAGAAATTGAAATCAAGGACAACTTGTATGAGAGTATGGATATTTTTTTTGGTGAGACTATTTTCACATAGATATTAAACTACATAAATGGTCCTTTCCAATTGATTTATCACCACAAATATAGATATTTTGTATAGGATTGTAATACACCCTTCAAGAAATGTGAAGGAAAAATCATGAATATAGGTCTAGTGTATCATCAAATAGGATCTACACCTATCGAAGACCCCAAGGCTAGACACATTGACATACAAGATCAAGAAGTATTTATAAATGTGGAGAATGTCTGTATTTTCTAAGCTCAATCTCAACACAAAACTAATAAGTCCCCACTAGTTCATGAAGATACCATTCCTAATGAAAAAATAACTCATGTAGATATGTGGCAACCTTTAGCAAAGAAAAAATGGACTTTATACAAAAAGAGGTCAAGTTCTAGGTATTTTATGATAATATTTGGGCAGGATCTCAATCAAGGAATTCTAGTGTGGAACACACTAATTTCTCTACCTTGGGAAAACATTCCTCGTATTTGGATGAAGAGTTCCCTAAGCCTTGGGCAGAAACTAGTGTTGTCAAAAAAAAGGGTCAGGGTCTTTACTATTTGTAGTCTAAATTTTTTTAAGGAGTCTTCTTTGGATATCTTGTTGGGGGTTGGTAGTTGATCATTATAAAGACTATGTGCCTTCTCATGTACAAAGGCAATCATATTTATATCTTGATTAGGCTAAAGTAGATTACACAATTAAATAGGGTCACTAGAGTCCCATTATGAGGGTATTTAGAGTTAAAAAAACCCCAATGGAAGGTAGGTCATGAAGATTATGGATCTACAAATGTTAGGGGGCTGGTTAGTCAACATATAATAATAGACCTAGTTAAACTTGTAAAGATTGAGAATCTAGATGTAAATTTTTGTAGGAAACCATGTGTAGAGGACAAGTAATAGTTAATAATTTTAGGAAATATTTTAAGGGTTGGGAATTTATTGTCACTATCTCTACTGGATTGAAGGGGATATTATAATAGGATAAAACTCTATTTTACTACTAATCAACTATTTTGCTATGATTTCAGGACTATGCACTAAATTTTACCATAAAAATATGGATAAGTCAATTGTTATGTTAAATGTATATGGTGCATATGATAATAAGAAATAATTTTGGGATAGATTTTCATGTTGTAGGTTATTAATAAGGGAATAATAATTATTGGAGGTGAGCTCAATTTCACTTTGAGAAGATTGGAGGTTTAACTATATTGAATAGGATTTTTTAATACTTCCTACATCAAATTGAAGTGGATGGATTGGCTGATGTGGAACTTGATATTTTCAAACCCACTAAGTGAAATAATAGACTTGGTAAGGACAAAATGTATAAAAAGAATTTATAGGATTTGTCTTTTAGCTCCAATTCTTTAGCAAATAGATAAATATAGATCATGGATTGAAGAGGGTAGGATCTCATATCACAACCCTTTTATTTTTCAATTGGACAGTAATGGTATTGATCTCGGGGCCCATTTTAAGTTTAATTTAAGTTGGCTGAAGGAAGAGGCATTCTAGGAGCTAGTGAAAAATCATTGGAGGAACTATATTATTGAAGGTACAGGGTCTACTAGTGAATAATTGGCTTTCTCATGGATGGTTGTTAATGAGAATATGGTAGCCTCAATTGGGGGAAAACATAAGAATAAGGATACAAATATTTATGAATATGGGAAAGAAAATGGATCCCAATTCAGGAGAAATGCTGATGGGGTTTCTAGTGAGGAGGATCTAACAAGTATCAAGAAGTTGGAGTCCATAAAGAGGAAAGTTATAGACTAGATGAAATTAGAATGTATATTGAAGAAAAGGGCTACTTCACTTAAACTTAGTGATGAGAATACTGAATTATTTCACAAAGATTCTAGTCACAAATAGAACATTAACACTATGTGAGATACAAAGAATGAGGAAGGTGTTAAGGTTAGAAGTTTCAGGGATTTAGTTTCACTAGTTGCTAATCAATTTAGATTAATCTATTAGGAAATTCAAAGTGATAATATTTCTAAGATTAAAAAAACATCCCCCTAATTTCCTAGGTGGGTGGAAAAGGAGGGAAATAATAAAATATTTGAGGAAGTATACTAAGGTGAATTTATAGTTTTTTAGTTTTCTTTTCAAAAGGGAATGCGTCTTGGACTAGATAGTTAGTCTTTGGCATTATTTATAGATTTTTTTTCATCTCTTGGGGAGATACCTAATTAGAAAGGTGGAGGAATCCAAGACTTCCAGTAAAATATTTGGGATCCTTCAAGTATGTACCTTCGTAGTTCTCATTCATAAAGTAGATCATGCAAGAACAATTGATGATATCATACATGTCTCCCTTTGAAACTATATTTATAAGATTATTTCTAAGTAAATTTTTTGGATCCTTCCAGTATACCTTAATAGTTCTCATTCATAAAGTATATAATCCAAGAACAGTTAATGATATCAGACCTATATCCCTTTGCATCTATATTTATAAGATTATTTCTAAGGTACTTTCTGTTAGACTCAAATGTTTTTTGTTAAGGTTTATCAATTAAGAATAGTTTTGGTTTTTAGAAGGGAGGAATATCCATGATGCTATAAGATCTACCACCCAAGAGGATCCCCAATCCTTTAAAGTGAATAAAACATCATCAATGGTGTTAAACTTTGGCCTGTATAAGGGTTATGGTTAGGCATATTGGTTGTATTCAATCATGTTATTAATTCATATTAGGCTTAGTTTATATATTGTCAATTGGTTTGTGAGTTTTTTTGCGATTATTTCATTTTCAATACTCATCAATATGGGTTCCTCTCCATTCTTCAAACCTTCTAGAGGATTGCCATAAGAATTCTAACTTTCTCCTTATCTATTCTTATTTGTAGTAGAGGGACTTAGCAGGGTTATTTTGGGGGTTAAAAGGTAGGGGAATTATAAACGAAGTTAACATATGGGAAAGATAACATCTAACACAACTTATTTATGTATATGATTTATTTATTTTCATTAATAGTTCTATGGATCAAGTTAGTAATTCAAAGGATATATTAAATTATACAGTAAGGCCATAGGAATGGACATAATAAATATCCATAAATCATCAAAATGCTTCAATGAATTGATGATGTATCTCAATAGATGGTAAATCCATTTTTTCCATATACACACTTGCAACTTGACGAAGGATTAAAATAATTGGGATTCATTTTTAAAACTAATGATTACTACAAGTAGGATTTCTAGTGGAACTTAGGAAAGATTATTAAAATAATAAATTTTTGGCATAATATGTGTCTCTCCAAGGGAGAGGTATTGACATTGTTCGAGTTGGTCCTTGTTGCTATACTTGTTAATTGGAATTTTTTAGAACAAATTACCAAGGACGTGTTGGAAAGCATTAGAAAAACATGTTTTGATTTCATGTGGAATGGTCGGTCTGAGAAATGGGCTATCACCTTTTAAAGTGGAAAACGATTGTTGATCCCAAAGGAGATGTGGTTTAGGATATACATTTTTCTCTTTAATTGAAAAAATATTGTAAAATCCATATCTATCATTCTAACCACTGGATGGGTAGTTATGAATTTAGTAATTTAAATTTCACCCCATAAAGGCCACTATTCAAAATCATAACCATATTGGACCATTTCATTATGTTGAAGAATGATATTTACATATTTTTTGAGTCATGATCATGGCAAAGAAAATGCATGGCACTTATATGGATATTTACATAATACATTCCTATCCATTCACTAGTAAAGCCTTGACCTTGAGATATGCACTAGGAATCTTTGCGAGCTTATTTACAACATTTTACATATTCTTATTTAATAAATTCAAAGGGTTGAAATTGGGGTATTACATTCACCTCCACCTTGGAATAACACAATCCTCAACATTCCATCGATATAAAACTAAAACGATATGCCCCTCTCATGGAATCCTCAATCTCTCATATAACCTCATTGGGACCAAAGTGATTCCATTGCACCTAAATACCTATATGTTGGCTTAGTTTCAAAGCAATGTTGCTTTTCTGTTGAGGATGCACAATGGCTTAGTTTGGAACTATCTCTCTAGTTCCATCTAGATCACATCCCAATCAATCACATGGTTAGGATCATGTGCATATTATTTAAGCAAAGAAAAATGAAAAAAATTACAAGCTTTAGCATTAAGAATAAATTCTATATGCAACTAGCCCAATCCTCTCAAGCACTCCAGATCGCCACAATATCTTGGTGACAACTTGGTGTAATTTTCAATCTTGAAGGAACTATTCCTTAACCTCACTTGGATGTAAACATGATCTCCGACATGAAATTTCCTATGCACTCTATTCTTATATACATTCAGTTCTTTCCTATCTTGGGATGCCTTTTAATTTTGCCTAAATTTTGCAACTTCTTACTCCATTTTATCAAGAATTTGTACAACCCAATGCAATTATATTCACTATACAATCCCAATTCATTAGTGTCTTGCACCATCTATAATATAAAGCTTCAAACATAATCATTTTCAATTATGTTTGATGCCCATCTTTATATAAAAATTCTACCAAATGTAGATAATACTTCCATCTAGATGGTTTGTCCATCACATACAAGTGAAGCATGTCTTTTATCATGGATTTACCCTATTTGTTTTCCCATTTTCTTTTGGATGGTAGGTAGTGCTAAAATTTAGCTTTTTACCCATATTTTCAAAAAGGATTTCCAAAAAAATAGAGGTAAAATTGGTATCTCTATTTGATACAATTTCTTTGGGTAACTCATGTGATTTGAATATTTAATTCATAAATATTATTGTTATATCAATATTGCAAATAAATTTAACATGAATAAAATGTTCTACCCTAAATATTTCATCCATCACAACCATGATGGAATCATGCTTTCTTGTGATAGTTGGTAACCCAATAATAAAATCAATGGTTACTACTTCCCATTTACATTTTGGAATTAGAAAAGTCTATAATAAACATGTTGGGTGTTGATGTTTGGCCTTAACTTGCTGACATTTCACACAACTAGAAATATATTTAGCAACATATTTCTTCATTCTTGGCCAAAAATGTTGCTTCCATTTTGTAGTAATTATTTTCTAATAGCCTAGATGTCTGAATATAGAATTTTATAAATCTTTCATCCATAATAATTCTTCTCAATCTACAAAATTAGGAATGTACATTCTATTTTTGTAGGTAAGACGTCTAGCTTACTCCAAGTGTAACCCTTCATAACTCTTTTCCAATTTATCTTTCTAAAATGTATCTTTCACTTGAAAATAATGTTCATCTTCAACAAGGGATTCAATAACCCTTTGTCTCAAATATGATTGGAAAATGAAAATATTTGTTGCATGCATTTTTTTGTTGAGTGCATCAACCAATTTATTTTATTTATCTTTTATGTGTTTGATTTGAAAATAAAATCTACACAAAAATTATATCCATATATATTTCCTAGCATTTAATGTTGGATGCTAAAACAAATATTCCAAACCACAATGATCAATATTTATCTCAAATTTCTTACCCATAAAATAGTGCTTCCACATTTTCAAAGTGTGCATTGTTGTGATATTTCAAAATCATGGGTACCATAATTATTTTGGTTTTATTTCATATTTCTTGACTCATAACATACCACATGATCATTTTGCATAATAACTCCACCTATTGTTTGTTTGCATGCATCTCTATACAACACAAAATCCTTTTATAGGTTTAGAATGTGCAAAATTGGAGCACTACTAATAATATTTTGCAATGGCTAGAATCTTTGTTCACATTCTTCTGTCCATTCAAATTTGATCCCCTTCTTTAAAAAAAATATAATTGGGTGTGTTACCTTTAAAAATCCTTCAAGGAATATTCTATAATAACTAAGAAGACTCATAAAATATCATACATTTGTTACATTATTTAGAGTGGACCAATTGATCATAATGGATTCAATATTTCCAGTATCTGCATGTATTCCTTCCTATGAAATGATGTGACCCAAATAATGAATTTGCTTTCGCTAGAAATTACGTTCTATTAGCTTTGGATATAATATATGCTCTCTTACCACTTGCAATACTAGTCTCAAATGTTATTCATGCTCCACTTCATTATTAGAATAAGTAAGGATACCCTCCAAGAAAATAAGCACAAACCTATCCATGTACTTGTTGAAAACACTATTCAAGATAGACATGAATGTAGTTGGTTCATTAGTGAGACCAAATGGCATGACCACAAAATCATAATGGCCATACCTTGTTATAAAGGTTGGTTTGTGGATTTCCTCTTCCTTGGTTCTAACTTGATGGGAAGCAAACATCAAATCAATCTTTGGAAATACCTTTGCTCCTCTAATTTTGTCAAAGAGGTCATCAATTCAAGGTAAAAGGTACTTGTTTTCACATTAACCTTATTCATCTTCCTATAATCAATACAAACCATTATGGTTCCATCTTTTGTTTTGACAAATATCACTTGTGCTCCATATGGAGGCACACTTGGTTGAATGTGTTCCTTTTTGAACAACTCTTCTAGCCTCATTTTCAACTTTAATAATTATGGGGTACTCATTCTAGAAGGTGTCTTGGATACTGGTGCAACACTAGGAACACGATCGATTATTAAATCGTTATCCATCTTTGGAGAAAGTATTGGCACTTCATGAGGGAATATATCATGAAATTATTACAAGATATGATAGTCCTCTAACTTGGTACCTTTATATTCTACTATGTCTAAAACATGGGTTGCGTATAATTGAAAACTATTTTTTGAAATATTACTACTAGGAAAACACCTTCTAGTAGAGGTTTTTGAGGGGATCTCTCCAAAAACATTCTCCCTAATCTATTCATAGCAGAAATGGGAAGCTAAAGCTTTTAGAAAATATATTTTATAGGTTCTTTTAAAATTATTAGACTGAATCACTATGATTCAGATACATATGCATTGTTTCTCTAAATAATACAACACACTGATATCAAATAATCCCTTTCCCTTACTAAAAAAAATGTATAGCTTTACTTTTTCATAAAAAAAATTTGTGTTCCACAAGCATATAAATTCCCTAGTGCAACTAATGTTCACTAACGCCCTGGTGCATCTGATAATATAATGTGCCACTATGTAATACAATATTTATCAATAAAAAGTTTTATTTTATTTTTAAAATATTAAAAGGGACTCTGGTGTGCTATTATTTTAAAGATGCCCCAAGGTGTATATCTAAATGATGTATCAGATAAAAAAAATCATTTTTAAAAATTAGATTCAATGCGTTTTAGTTTATAAAATTCCCCATTGCCTATATTTATATGGAGCATCACATGTTCTAATTGAGTTGTGATGCACGAAAAATAAAAATATTATATTACACTTTAACCCTATACTAGTATTACTTTCTCATATAACCACCTTGGTGCACCTAAATAAACGAAAAGCACCAAACAATGATTAATTTTTTTATATATAAAGTAGGTTTTTATTTAAAAGATTAAAATAGGATTCAGTGCATTTTTATATACATACCACATAGATGCATAAGTATGTCGATGGAGCATCATATATGTCAATTGGTTGTCACACTTTTTGTCACACTTTTACCAAATAGCCAGTGTGCCTTAACAAACATGCCTCAATGCACACCTCTAAGAAAAGCACAGAGGTATGGTAAAATATAAAAAAAATCAAATGGAATTTCATTCAATTACAAGATACACAGTGCTCCATACCACCTAAGCATCGATGTGCATCCTCTTGGTTAAGATGCATTGTTGTTAGTGATTTCTCCTTGAAAGATTCCTCATCTTGATTGATTACAACTATTTATT
This sequence comes from Pseudotsuga menziesii, assembly GCA_001517045.1. Classification (NCBI taxonomy): domain Eukaryota; kingdom Viridiplantae; phylum Streptophyta; class Pinopsida; order Pinales; family Pinaceae; genus Pseudotsuga; species Pseudotsuga menziesii. The sequence continues at coordinate 53,628 of LPNX011137871.1, forward strand.
TTGAATTTTGGAAAATGGTAAAAAAAAATCAATTATTAACTATGTGGAAACCATGGTTCCTCGGTGTAGAAACTACTAGGAAAAACTTTTTGATACCTCCTCAATTATGTTTTTAATGGATTAAAATTTTAAAATTGACAGTTAATTTCCATTTTTTATATTAGAAAAAAAATTGTTTGGTGCAACCAATCATTTGGCTCGTACCAAAAACTCATCCAATGTGCCAAGTAAATATATAGTGCACACCGAATGCAGTTCTTAAAACGGTAAATTGAATCACAACGACACTATATTTTAAAATATTCAAATGTTTTTGGTGTAGTACAATGAATTATATGCACCACGTATGATCTGTTATTGTAACTTATACACACTTTTTGCGATGTGCTAATGTTTTATCAAAGCGCTAGTAAGTTTAAACAACAACAAAAATATGAAAAATGTAGTGTTAGGTTTTCCCTGACATAGACAATGTGCTTTAGTAAGGAGTAAGCTATCTACCCGACCATTTGCACCGGGGCCCACTAACGCCGTCAAGTGGATAGCTTACTCCGTTATCCTTTCACCAAGACTGACTAGATTTGATTTAACTTAACCGATTTGATTTATAAAAAATTCCAGCTTTGTATGAGATTATATGGACAGCTCTCTTGGAAAATGGACAACTCTATTATGAATTGTTAATCAGCATACACAGTTCTATTTATTCATTTACCGTGACTCCATTGTACTCAAATTATTTGGACTTATTCAATTCTCCATGCGATTATTCCTGGCCATATAGTCTCATTAAAATCTGCATATTTTCTATTTTTAATTGTTTATTAGCATACATCAGCATACACTGTTCTATGCAATCATTTACAGCTAAGACTCCAATGAAATGACAAATATTCGAAGGGAGTCAATTCTCTAGGTGAATAGAGTTGTCCATATAATCTCATACAAACCTGGAAGTTTTATAAATCAAATCGAGTAAGTCTTGGTGAGAGGGTAACGAAGTAAGATATATATTAGAGGGCGTCTGTGGACCCCAGTGCATCGTCAAATATAAATCACCATGCAAACATTGGTGCACTATTGATAGTGCATATTGTTGCTGCCTTTCACACACTTGGGTCATGTGGCAGAAATCTTCAAGCCACTCGGTGTGTCCTTGGGGGCAAGTCTCGAGTCAAGGCTGTCACCTTATTCTTGACTCCTCCGTTTAGGCTCAACTCCTAATGAAGCCAAGGGGGGTAGACCCTATTAAGTTACTAAGGAAAAATTATTTAGTATGGTGATGTTAAATTGAATGAGGTACTTAGGATTTTGAAATTTAACCATAAACAACCATAGATGACAAGATACAAAATGAGCACACAAAAGCACAATGCTGAGACACAATATATATATATATAGAGAAAGAAAATAGCCAATGCCTTAAAATGGAGTCAAAAGATAATCAATGTACTTGCATGTGATTGGAGTGAATGTTTTGCGATTGCCTCTTGGTACGTTTTAAGTTAATGTGAAATATGAGTTGATTAAAATTAGGCGAAGGGGTGGACTCTAGATATACCCGAGAGTACTTGGAGTATGTCCAAAACTAAACCTTCACGGCTACCTGCAAGGAATATGTGGGATGAATGGTGTCTCTGAGGCTATTGTTCATAATGCGCCCATAGGTGTAACAGAGATCGGCGCCCCAAGGTCACTTTTCAGGAATTCCCGCTTCCTTTGGGTATTTTTCCACTGTAATGGTTTGATCGAGGTGTTGGATTTTCACCTGATGGTTTTTCAATTTGGGAGAATGAATCCTAATTATTCTAGTCACTCAATTGCTTTTGATGTAGCTTTACTGATCGAACGAACTGCAGCCAAGTGCAGAGCACACACACTGGAGTCTTGTCAATTTTAGTAAATTTTAAGATAGGTGTTCTTGTTAAAAAGAAAACCCTCTAGGAACCTCTTTCGATCCAAGTGGATCTCAATTGGGGAATCAAGGAGGGGTTAATTTTATTATCGCTGATGAAATATTTGATGAAAAAAAAAACAAAGATACGCAATGTTGGTTTTCTAATTAGTCCTACCACGCATCTCTTTCCCCTTTCGGGTCAATCGAGAAGTCGTGGGGTAAGTATTAAAATTACTTTGAAACCTCAGATATGGAATATGGAAATGATTATAAATCAAAGTATACTACCCTGCGGATTAGAACTATGCTAGATTAAAAAAAAAAGATAAACGAAAAGCAAAAAAAAAAGACATGGACGCAAATCCCCCCAGGGGGGATGGCGAATAGGCTCGAAAGAGCCTATTCGAAAATATCTTTTGTTTTTATTAGAAGTGATTTACAATATCAGAAAATTGAAATTGATGCACTTTAGTCCTTGTTATCTGGGATCCAAAGGCTTACAACAAGCTTGTAACAAGCTAAAATCAAAACACGGCAGTGGGGGAAGCTTCCGGGAAGCTCTGGTTCGTCCAAGAGTTGGAAAATGGGAAGAGTCTCCGTTTCTTTTTGTTAGACCTTCTAAAAAACAGCGAGCAATTAAAATCAAATGTGCCCAAACACACTTTAAAAGTGTTTTGGGTCACCACGCTAGTTACCGAAAAAAAACTAAGTAAAAAATTGTTAAAAGGGGCTAATCTAGTTTTGCAAAAAGGAACAAAGGAAAGAAAGCTTTCCTTGGGATCTTGCATTAGAGGAATTTTGGGGTCTAAAATGGGCCTCCTAAGGAAAATCATAAAATAATAGTTCAAATAATAAAATAATATTGATTAATTTTGGAGGAAGAAAGAAAAAAACTACTTTTTGTGTTCGTATTTTCAACATATCTCCCTGTGTTTTTACTCAAATTTCGATCGGGAGAGCTCGTTGGATGCGGAATTTGATTCCGCATCCAACGAGTACCCACACTGCATACTTTTGACGGACCCCGCTACCCCAAAAACAAGAAATACCTGAAAAAACTCATCACATTTTTCAGGTATTTCTTATTTTTGGGGTAGCGGGGTCCGTCAAAAGTATGCAGTGTGGGTACTCATTGGATGCAGAATCAAATTCCACATCCAACGAGCTCTCCCGATCAAAATTTGAGTAAAAACACAATGAGATATGTCGAAAATACGAACAAAAAAAGTAGTTTTTTTTTAATGACAAATATGTCAATTCAACCATTATGGTTGACTTATTTTATTGAAATTCTATTGGTTCTTGAATTCCAACTCACAAAAACTTATTTTGGCACGTTTTCTTATAAGGCCCATTTTAGACCCCAAATTTCCTCTAATGGCTTGCTGTTTGGGAAGCCAATTAGATATGCACTTTTCTTGCAGAATTTAAATATTTGAAGAATGAAAAAAGAAGCTACCTTATGAGCAAGCTTTAGATATATGATTTAGCTACTTGCAAAAAAGGAAATTCCTACACCTAGATCTATCTTTATGAAATGATATTCTTTATGAAATTATAGATCTAAGCAACAAGAATCTTATAAACTAGATTTAACAGTATATATTCAATTCTTAGAACTAGATCTGATCATAAGAGGAAGAGACAAGTAACCGGAAGATTGATTTTTTAAAGAAAGGAGGAAGAGAAGGGGAAAGGCCCGTTGTTGGATGGATCTGCAATGGAAACTTGTTAGTGGAATACAGAGGGGAAATTCCTTCACAAAGTTTTTGGATGTATAGTGGAGTCAAACTAGATCCACAGCTCGTCCAATCCTTTCTACCTAAAAGCTAAACACACAATCCTGCACGAAACCTCATGAGATCTGGATATATATATGAAAAAGAGACAAGAATTACATGCAAATAAACTTATTAAACATGTAAAATCTATATCTTCAAACATATATGCTATGAGATATAGGAAAAACAAGTAACCTTACTTGCCCAACTATTCTCCTATTGATTCAGCTGAATCGTTCAAGCCAGACAAGGTTCAGATGCAGAAATTGAGAGAAAAGCTGGCAACATCAATAGCTGTAAGACAATGCTTAATCCACACAAATGAGAGCATTACACCATTTGGCCTCCAAAGATTTTGTATTCCAACAATCAAAAGATTACAACAATATTACAATAGCAAGCCCTTCAATCCAACTCTAACTAGCTTGGAAGAGGCAGCTTGTGCTTTTATTTATACAAAAACCAGGAGATCCAGCCCAGGGGGGACACAAATCCCAAGGAGACAGATCACTGCAGCTGAGGGAGAGTCCATCAATGCTGATCTGAAGCTGAACTGAGCCTACTTGTCAACCAGGGGGTTGATTGAGCTGACACATCAACCCATAAACCGACACATCAGTCCACAGGGCTTCCAGGAGAGCCCACATGTGTGGAGGAGAGAGAGAGGGTGCAATTGCCCATAAAGGCTGCTGAAGATCAACTCTGGATCTGATTTGATCACCTCTTTTAGTCAAGGATTTGTCAGATCCAGTCAATCTGGTTCAGATCTGACTGATTTCAATCAAATCAGCTGAGAATCCCCTGATCTAGGATTCTGGATTTGCTCCATTATTGATCAATTTATTAACTAAAATAATCAATAATTGATTTTTTGGGGCTTTTTGACCCGAGTGATAGAAAATCACTCAAAACTAGGAAATAGTGGGTCCATGGGTTTACATGGTGCTCTTAGCTTGAAAATGAGCACCTAGATGACTGAAACTGATTATTTGGCCCGCTTTTATTACAAAATCAATTTTTCCAATTAAACTATTTAAAAATAGCCTAAGTTTTGGAAAAATTAAATTTTGATAAAAAACACTGACAAAATAAAAAAAAATGAAAAATTGAAGAAACCTAGGGGAACTTAGACATGTTCATATGACTCGACCATGATGCCTAGCATGTTTATACATTGACACATAGACTCTAATAACCTCAATAGGCCTAAATTCCAAGCCGACTACCCCAACTTTGGAGGTATGGAGTGAAAAACTCAGAAATTATTAGTCGTTTATTCAACAACCAATAATAACCAAGGGAAAAAACACCCTGGGCTGATCGGATTGACAAATAAAGTCTAAGAGACCGAGTCTTTTACAGACACTATCATGCTAGAACCTTTATTACAATTCCCCCATGGGGTATGAACATGTGATATAGTACAACAAAGCTCCCCAGAAGCAAGATTGAAGGTTCTCTGAAGTCCGAACAAGTTATCCTTGTCTGGTTCACCAGGCTCACTTGATAAAAACCACTAAGTACAACTTAGGTGGTAACACATATCATACAATGTAGCATACTATATATGCCGAGAAATAGAGAATATGCCGCACTACAAAGTTGTACATATTTTAACAAATATTACCAATGTGTTCCACTATTAACACTATACATTGTGTGATAAATCTCCACCCATTACGCACCTCTAGTGGTGCACATTTGATCATTATTGACACTCTAATCAATATGTCTTTATTTGTCTACATCGGTGACTCAATCTATTTTTTATTCAAAATTCTTGGCTTTCCTATGAAACTATAATACACTATTAATGAAACATTGTTAACGGTGTGCTATTGTTTTATAGGTGCAACAAAATTTTATGGATAAAAATCACAATCATACCTAACTAGTGTGAACCAATAGGGACACACTAGTGATAGTTTTTTTTGTTATTATAGGTACACCATGATTAATGCATTATGGATTTTGATGCACCATGTGCAGTTTTGTAAGGATTATTATGCGTTGTTGATGGTGCATTAATTTTTCTAAACATGTATTAATCAATTTTTTTACTTTTTTTGCAAAAAAATAATAATATGTATTTTAATGAATAAAAAATAGTCATTTAACACCTTATTTAATGATATATATATATATATATTAGTGCATATGTAAGTTCTTAATATACTAATTTTGTATGTTAATCAAAGAAAACAACTACGACAGTGGCAATAGCTCTACGCAGACCGATATAATGTTTTACATGACTGGGAGGCCAAAGAGAGGGATGGTTTTATACCCTTTCCCTATGACAACTCAGACTCTTTATCTCTTGTATATTGTTTTCCTCCTCAAGTTTTATGAGTATGTGTTATCCCTTAGGGGGAACATAACATTACTAAGACAGTTGATCCATCAGTGGGATCATGCCAGGAACGCATTTAGAGTTGATTTCGATGTATGGTTTCAACCCACAAATTAGGACATATATTTCACTATTGGGATGTTCAAGATAGGGGAGGATTTCCCCCACTTTACAAATCTCCCACTGTGTGTTGCAAGAGATATTCAGCTAGCATATGTTCATATATATGTGAGTCAGGACATCACTACCCCTTATAACTTCTAGGTTGTTAGTGGTCAATTTGATTTACACACATTTAGTGTGAAGGAGGTTAAGTTCCTATTGCTTATGGTCACTATAGTGTCCCACCATACATATCATGGGAAACACATTAGTTGCCCCATGTTGTATTATGTAGGTTCTTTAGCATAGACACCTATATGTATTAGGTGGTATGCCATTTTTTGTGATAGTTTTGTTTTAATTTTGATCATTTCACGTTATGTTTGAAGGGAGGGTAGACTTCTCATTTGATTCAAAGTTGTCTTACTTTTTTTTTAGAGGTTTCTGATCACTAGGCCCTCATTCAAGCACAATCCTCCTAGGTCGAGGACCAATGTGTGTATGCACATGTGGGGTTATATGTTTCCCAAAAGGGGCTAGATGGAGTTCCTATGTAGGATCACTTCGTACTAGTTTTGATTATTATTCATATTTATGTTCCATTTTCATATCATGTTGTTCTTGATGTTGTTTTATTTATGAAATATTATATTGTTCATATGTAAATGATTTAAATATATATATTTTTTTCTAATTTTAAATAAATTTGAGATGTATCAGTCATTCAAAACTGTGATGCAATATTTGACATGTATATCTAAAATTTATATTGATTTTGGATTAGATTTCGCATATATTAGATGTCAATGATTGACGTCATTATTAATTTCTCTATTTCAAAATCAAATTTGAGATGAATCGGCAATTTAATTTAGGGATGAGTCATATAATATTTAAATAAATATTTAATTTTAATTCTGATCTCTTCATTAATTAATTAGTAATAAGATCTTAAATTCAATTAATATATATATTTCATCAAAACAAATTGTTTTGTTTAATGGGTATTCTTTGGACAAATAAAATTTACCTCCAATGAACACTTCCATTGAAAAACCAGTGAAAAATACTAGATAGATAAACACATTACATTGTCCATTAGACGGAGCTTGGGTAGTTGAGAGGAATGATTGTTACCCACCCCACCCAGGATCAAATCCTTATTAGTGACATGTTGAGCCCTATTGACAGGGAACAACCTTCTCAAATTTTTCTACTTTGTCGAGTAAAATTGATTAGTACTCTTCTATATTATATAAGAGTACCTTCCGAATCTTCGATTCTGAAGGTACTCTAAATAAAGGAAAAATCTGAGGTCAAAATGGTAGTTTATGAAACACTTTGAATCAAGCTAAGTCTTTCATTTTTGCAGCTGTTATATTCTTTCTCATTATTCCATGATCATATATTATTAATATAAATGAATTGTTGCTTTACATTGTTTGGTAAGAAAAATTAGCTTAAGAGATTCAAAGCCTTTGTATTATTAAAACTTCTATTTAAATAGTTAGCTTTAAATAATTGACATAGTGTTATTTATCAAACAAAGTGATCAAACACATGTGTAAGGTTGGCTAATCTCTATTATGGTAAAACCTTTATATGATTATTGAACATTTTTATCATCACAAACTTCTATAGCCTATGTCTCATATAATGTGTTAATAAATAAGATTTGCCTTATATATTCTTATAATAAAAGGATCTTGCCTCTTTCAAATTTTGATTAAAAATCTTTTATCCAGGCTTCTAATGATAAATCGAAATCGATTTTGATTCAAAAGATTGGCTTGATATGATGTTTTCTAATTGATATTTATATGGCTTATGAATGATAATCAACAAGCTGATTTTCAAAGTTAATACTTTTGATGAATTTATGTTGGAAAGATTTACTTGTCGATTATTATTGATGATATTATTTTTAAAGCCATAATCATTTGCAAATATACGGTTTCCTATTGTTTAAATTAATGTTACACTTAATCTCCATGTATTAGACTTATCATAGAAAAGGTTAAATAGCTGGAAGAGGATGATTATGACATGAACCTAAACATCTTTACACCTGTTATTTTTACATCACGAATTGACAGGAATTTCAATGCAAAATCATTATCCATTAAATGGTGAGTTCGGTTGATTTTGGGGTCATCATTCTAACACATTGGTATTAAAATGTGGAATCTCACAAATCAGACACTTGTAATGTAGTGTGTTAACTTTATCATTTCGAAACAATTCTCATAAATCTTTACATACAGGGTTATCATTTTCAAATCTTGGTTTTTATGATTTTAACCTCGAATTTACTTCGTTGAGGAAACGAATCCAGAAATCAAATAATGGTTGTCGAGAAACGTTGCACAATGATTTGGTTAGCTTGGTGGTCTCGATTTTGGAAGAAAAATAATTTCAGAACTTGTTTCCATTACATCGAAACTATGGTTACTAAAATTGGATTTAGGGTTTTAGTTCTCATCTCAGGTGAATTGAATTATGATGTGATATTTTACATTATTCCATTCACATGGATTCCAATACCATCTATGTTCACGCATCCCTTCATCTCGAACCCTAATCGAAACCTTTGCAGAGAGGAAATGGCACCCTTGAATCGATTTGAGATTTCAGGCCCTGAGTTGGTTGAGTCAAACCCAGAAGCAACTGCATTATTTGATCAGATATGTAGGGGTTTGTTTTTTAGGGGTTTTAGTGGTCACCATGTAGGAATAACCAGACAATTCGCTTTGTCATTAAAGAATGATGCAGCTCAAGTTGGGGATTTTCGGCTAGTTTTGAATGAAGATATAATTGCTGAAGCTACTAAAATTCCTCAAGTTGGTGAGCGTTGGTTCAAAGGTCAGAAGGTCAATAAGAAGTGTGAAATGTTCCTCTTACCATTAACAGAGGGTTCAGATCTTGGAAGAGGCGTTTCTGTTAAATTTTTGAAACTGCAATGGAGGGCTTGTTTTGAGATTTTAATCAGGTATGTTACCTGTGATGGCCGCTACTCTCATATACAATACTATCATTTACGATTGTTGATGGCCTTAAAAGGTAGCAAAATCAATTTACCTTTCTTTCTGCTTCAGAGTCTTAAGAAAATGGCTCATACTGTACAGCACATGGTTGGAGATATAGAACAAAGTCTTTTTCATCATAGTCTCCTTAAAACCTTATTTCAATACCAGTTAAATTGTATTGGCAGGTCTTGGGATGAATTTCTCAATGTAAACAATTTTGGATTAACCCAGTATTGGCCCACTCTGCGTCCAAAAACTCAGAGAAAATGTAAACGTTTTCCTCAAACTAAGGCCAATTCGAAGTCAAAAGATGTTGAAACATCTAAATTAAGAATGCTGGTAGAGGATAACCTAAAGCATACAGTAGAAACCCTTCCTGTAAAATTTGAAACTCCTATGGTCTCGGATCTGTATGAATATCCTCATACCGTATCTTTGGATGCAAGGGAAAAATCAAAATTGTTAAAAGGAAAGATGAAATTTGATGGTGAATTGAGCTTACCAAAATTCCCCATCATGGGAATTGGTTTACGTAGGATTACAAGAAGCATGAAATCGTCCATTTTAAAAGAACCATTTCATACCTAGGGTTTGTCATTTATCAAAATTTTAAGTTAGGAAGAATATTATAGATCAGTAGAAGTGCCCTCATGGGAGTATGAAGAAAAAATGGATAATCATGTTGTGTCTTTGAACAATGATTATAGTGAGAATCAATCGCCGATTCTACCAAATAACAAAGAAATCAAGTTAGGGTGTGCCTTGAATAATAATTCTTCATCTGAGCATACGCGAGGGGATACTGTGAAAGCCATAAAATTGAAACAGCAAATTAAACAATTAAAGGGAAAACTGGAAAAAGTTGAGTCAAATTCTATTGTGTTGAAGGATGAGGTGCAGAACTTAAGGAATGAATTATTAACTTGGATAAAATGATGGTAGGGTTTAAAGGAGAAAAAGGACAGGTTGAAAACTCTAAAAAGATCTTGGGTTACTGCTATCAGGAAGCTTTTGAAACAAGAAGAACAGTGTAAAATGGAAAATATAAAATTGAGAGCTAAACTGTGTGAGGCTCGTCGAGTCATCAAACTCAAAAATGCACCTTAAATTTGTTATTACTGAAGAACAGGTAATTGGGATGCCCACAGAATCATAGATTCTATAGGCATTGCATATCATTTAATTTAAATTGTTATTTCAGTTTTTAATATTTATGATAAAACTTATGCATGGTTTATTGATTTTGCAGGTGGCATATGGATCCTTGGTTTTGGTGGTGTTCTTTCCTTTTATTTTTCCAACAAATGATGAAGTCATTTTCAAGCTGGAATGATCTAGATGCCAGATGTCAAACAACAGTTGCTACATGGATAAGTCGACATTCATAGATAAGAAAGTAGTTATCAATTTGACAGTTCAAATGCCAGGTGCACTAATGAAGAAGATGATAGTTAATGTCTCAGATTCTAGTTGTTCGATGATGTATAGTTTGTTTTTAATTTTAGTGACATAGAAATAGGAGAGGCATTTATTGGCCCTTCTTATAAAACTTTAAAAGATTGATGTAGGAGAGGTGGATGGAGTATCAAAGAAATAGACTTATTTGAAATAACATTTCAGTTCTAGTTTAATCTCTTTGTTGGAGTTTTGTCTTTGGAGAAGGATTGTGACTAAAATTCTTAAACTGGTATCATTGTCTATTTTTGAACACTTTATATATATTTCAATATATCACTTTCTCATTATGTCTTGGTGCAATTATGCTTTGTTATGAATGTATTCATTATCTAAATTAGTACTATGTTTACTCGATATTAATATTTAAATGAGAATATTACTAATTTCATTTATCAATACTTATATTGAGAATTGTAATTTTAGTAATATTAATATTTCATGTTTATTTTGATTTCATTTGTGTTTTTACAATGTTTTCATAATAAATATTATCTTTTATTTAAATATTTGGTATTGATTATTAGTTATTAATTAATAGAACATTACAGAGAAATTAAAAAAATAGTTATCTGTTTTAATTTTCTGTTGTGTACATATTTAGTAGAGTGATCTAATGATGATGATTTAAATATTTTCATTTAAATCATTATTATCTATCTCTTTTTTTACTTGAATTATTAATTGATAATTAATTTAGTTACAAATTGCTCTCAGTTGAGATAGTATAACTAGTTAATTTTAGTCTTAGTATAGTTTATTTTAAACATTAACTTTATATTTAACAGTTGTTAAATAGGATTAGATTAATTTTGTAAAACTTATAATAGTCTTTGAGTTAGAATATTTGAAGCAAAATCCTCAAAAAAATGAAGACTTTCATTAAGAAAGCATTTTAAGATAACTTAGGTCTTAGAAAAATAATTTTAGGGTTTATTTAGATAGTAATAAGATTAGGATAAATTTTTACTGAATTTTAAATTCTCCTTAAGAGAAAAATTCAATTGGTAGAAGGACCAAAACCTGCGAGGTTTTGCCATCTTAAACACACCGGGAGCTGTTCTAAGCAACTTGTGTGGGATTAATTTCCTTAGTTGGCATAGGTCAGGAAATCAGGTCAACAAGCCCTTAAATGGGTCTGTATGATGCTCTTGTTTTTTAGATCCCACTATACCGAAAATTATCAACCTCCCCATCTTCTCTTGTGTATTTCAAGGGGGTTTTCTGTGGACCTAACAAGAGCACTGCTATCTAGTTCCATGAACCACATGAAAAGAAAAATGTTAAACAAATTACACAATAAATTGATTTTGAATTAAATAAAATGGTTTAAAAATAAAAAAAATATTCTCATCTATAATCTATAATCTTACAAACAATTATTTGTAATCTTTGTGAACGATTTAAATGAAATATATCAATGTTTAGTGATAGTGAACACCATTTTTTAACAATGAGCTACAAACTCTCTCTCTCTCTCTCTATGATACACACACACACACACACACACACACACACACACACACACACACACACACTAAAAGGTGGTTCACCACAGAATCCCTGTTTACACCATGACTATGTCCACCTAGGAAAATATCTCTTATACTCTCTTAGCAAATATACATGAACAGGAAAAAACAACAACCAAGAAAGGGCCGATCACGATAAAGGAATCACCATCCTAATATTTCATTACATATAAGGGTTCCAAAGGAGAAAATGTCCTTGGTGAGATTTGAACCTAGGTGGGGAGCGCAATAACCAAATCTCCCAACCACCTGAGATATGCCCAATAGACACACACACACACACATGTTGATGTACTTGTAACTTCATAATGTATTCATCCGTATATATTATGTATTGTACCTTGATGTTTATTCCGAGATGTGTCTATAATGTAATTGAGTCATGTCATGCCCTGATGTTTCGATCGGGAAGTTTCTATAATGTAAAAGTCATGTCAAGTCATTGCGGGTAACCCTCCTCTTGGTCAAGGGTTAAAGTCCCCAGAGTTATGGGACCCTAGGGTTATTAGACTATCCTAGTGAAGTCCACCCTAGGTGAGTCATTATAAGTCAGGGCAATAGTGCCCACCATCTAAGTCAAGGTCAACCCTCCTTGTTGAGTAGAGGTAAAATTCCCCACAAGTTGTGGGGCACTAGGGTTATTAGACACTCCTAGAGATGTCAGCTCTAGTTAGTAATTGTTAAGTGAGGCTAACATGTTGGAGTGCGCTTCAAGTGAACGAAAGAATATAAATAAAGATTGAGCCTCTCTATTTTATACACACACACTCACTCATTGGGGCGCATGAGTGAGAGAGGAGAAGTTCTCTCAAGTGAGAGAGAGAGACAGAAGATGTGGAGATCATCTTTATGTTTTCGGGTTTTACTGCTGCCATTGGTGCTCATTCTATCTTTGAGTAAGTTGCGGGGTTTTCTCCTTTATGGTTTCCCCGAGGAAAATTCTTTGTGTCTCTTGTCTCTTGTGTTGTGCTTATGTTTTATTAATGTGCATGTTATTCTCTTAGTTAAAGATCCTAAGATCATAATGCCAGCTTGAATGATAAAAACCTAACATGGTATCAGAGCTAACCTGAGAAGAAGACATTGTGCAGCTGTAGAAGCTATGGATTCCTAATTTTTGGTCTCTCTTCACAATTCATCAGAAAAAGTATGCTAGGATGACTCTCCATTGAAGGGCGCATCTTTCTATCGAAGCAGAATTCGATTCCGAGCATTTTCAGTTTTGGTGCGGGAAATTAGGGCTTCTTGCAGAAGAGTAATTTTTGAGTGAGCCCAACATAGGATTTATCTCCTCATCAAAATCAAATTTTAGAGACTTGGATCAATATTTTTGGTTGGGTGAAACTCCGGGAAAGTCAAACCCTAGTTTGACCCTGAGCTAGAAATACCCTAAATACTAAAATTGCTACTTTTTGGTACATTAGCTATATCCTGATATTGTAGAAGGATCAGGAGTTGTAAATTACAGATGCCTAACATAAAATATTTATTTACACTCTTTCCAAAATTCACCCTTAGATTCACTATATTCTAGGAGATATGATCCCTCCAAGTTAGGGTTCCATCCTCTTCTAGAATTCATTCCTAAACAGGACACCTGGGGAAAATTTCTGTATCTTTGGCTACAGAGGTTCAAATGAAATTCCTGAAGATGTTCTAGAAATAGTACAGAATTTAATTTTTTTGGTCCAAATTTCAGACCCAGAAGATGAAACAGTGACACATGGAAGTCCGTACAACTTCGCTATTCTGAACAGTCCTGTAACAGGTCACCTTGGGAAAAGGATCATAAATCCCAATTGGTGAAACCAATTCTGATGAAACATTTGGTGTTGGATCAGTAACATGTGATTATACCTCAATACAAATTTTTAGACATATAGGAGTATTAATTGAAAAGATACCATAGAAACAGTAACAGGAATCGCTGCAGAAGAAACTAGAAAACTAGGGCTTCCTGTTTCAGGAGCTTCCCTCCACTGTTTTCAGAAAAGGAGTACATTGGAGAGCTCCATTTGAAGAGATTTATATTTCTATCCAATCAGATCCAAAATATTCCAAGTTTTGAAAATTAGGGTTTCTCTGACAAACCCTAGATCAGCTAGCTCCGGAACCAGGACGGAGACCTCAAATCGGTAAGATCTAATCTTTTGCTATTTTCATTTGAGGTTCTCATTTCAAAGTGATCTATCACATCAGATTGATGATAACCTTGGTGAAGTTGACAACTTCCAAGCATCGAAGCATATGATCTCCCTGAAGAAAATGAATTGGACACCTACACAAGTAGAAAGGTTCTAGTTTTAGAGGAAGATGAGGCTAGAAGCTTTACACAAGAAGAACTTGGTCAAGGCCAAGAAGACTAGTGTTGATTCAATCACGGATCAAATTGTACCACAAGTGTCTTTCCTAAAGACATCGAAGATGTTTGATTCCTTAACCAAGCTATTTGAAGGGAAGAACATAAATCAGAATATGACCTTAAGAAACCAGTTGAAGCATGTGAAGATCCAGAATGCAGAGACCATACAGTCATACTTTACGAGGGTCTCTCAAATGAGAGAACAACTTGAAGCGGTAGAAGAAGAAGTGGTGATAACCATCTTGAATGACTGCCTAGGATCATGAGAAGATTGTCTGCTAGAAGGAAGTGATTACTTTAAACATACTCTGGGAAGAGCACACACCAGAAGAAGCTCAACTAATAATAAGAGAAAAGAAGATGGGAGCAACTGAATATCAAGCTATCACCATCCAAAGAAGATCCCTCAAGCAATGAGGAATATGAAGAACTCAACTCTTGAAGAACCTCTTATCCACCTTAGCATTTGGATAGGAAACGATGCTATCATGAATTGAGAAGACGATGAAGCTAAAGGCTCAAGAAGGAGTCTAGCCACGAAACAAATAAAGATAAGTATTCAATTGTCATTTCATGATATTGTTTTGTTATGCATTTGTTTATATTAAGTTGATGTGTTATGCATGATGGGATGTTTGCATTAATGAAAGTATACTACTAATATGCATGTGATGGGTAAGTAGCTCACGGTGCTATACAACTCTCCATTGCTACTTATCTAGAATGAAACCTCTTTGCTGACATATTGGATTAGTGCACAATCTCAATGTTGTCCTGGTAGAGATGGAAGGCATCTAGAAAGTTTCAGTGAGATATGGATGAATGTTGTATTGGCTAAAGTAGTTGCATGATCATATATTTATGCATAAGAACTTGCCAGTATGAATATTCCTTATGAAATGTTTCTAACCATACAAATGCATTTGACTTGTAGGAAAGATCGCGTACATAATCACCTACAAGCAAAGAAGGATAAGACTTGTTCAAAGAACAAGTGACGATAGTTCAAGATGAAGAGTAAAAATGATGAATCCAGCGACATCATTAATAAAGAACCTTCCAGCTATGAAGAAGTAACCAAGAATAAAGGGAAGACCAGTTCAAGAAGAATGATGTCTAGGATGCAGTATCGAGACCTGAAGAGAAGTTCATAGTTCCATCATGCAGTAGATGGAAACACCATGGGATAACACATACATGATGAGATTTATGAAGATCTGAACCTTTGCTACAAGGTTGATAAAAGATGTCAAGCTCACAGATGGGTGTGAGAATAAATTTTGAAAAAGTTCAAGATAGAGGATCTTGGTATCCAATGATCCTAGATGGATACTACTTTTCACTCCGGTATAGAATGTTTGAGTGCATAGAGTATGAAAGAGAGAGGGAGAATGATGCTCTGCATCAGAGGGAGTGACTGCAAAAGATCCTAATGTTCAACATGGTACGATAGGATGGATAGATTACTGATGACTCTAGGATTTACTGAGAGTAAAACAGATTCCAACCTTTGCTTCAAGGTTGAAGGCGGAAGACCAGTGATGCTCCTATTATGTGTTGATGCACTATTTTTCTAGGCATGGAGGTGTGGCAGAATGCGGATGGAATCTTCCTCGGACAAGGGGAGTATGTAGTAGAGATATTGAAGAGGTTCAAGATGATGGACTGCAAGGCCATGACCACACCTATGGCATCGAAGCTGAAGCTATTGAGTGTTGCTTCATCAGAGATGGTTGATGCCACGATGTATCGTCAAATGATTTGTTCCTTGATGTACTTGACAAATACGAGACCAGATATTTGCTTTGCTGTGAACACATTGAGACATGTTCACTTGATGGTTGCAAAGAATGTAGTAAGGTACTTGAAGGGTATAGTTGATTATGAGCTCAAGTATGAGGCAAATCAAAAGATTATGAGGATTCATATTGGGTAGGTAGTGCCGTTGATAGGAAGAGCACTTCAAGGTGCTACTTCAGTATGGGATCAAGTGTGATCTCTTGGCTTGGTAGGATGAAGTCCTGCATGGCGCTAAGCATGGCTAAGGCAAAAGATGTTGCCACTTGCTATTTGGGAGGTAGTATGTTTCTTTTGAAAACTACTATTTGATTTGGTTGATCTGACTTGCATTTGTTGTATGATGCAGAGAGGAGCAGTGATCCAGATCAAGATCTCTTGAAAGGAGGATTTCTAGCATAGCTGATGAGACAGGTTGCCCTTGAATGTAATCGGTCCTGGCGAAGCTGGAAGGTCATCGTTGGACGTAATCAGCCCTAGTGTGATTCTATGTTAGAAATGGCCAAAGTGAAGTTTGAGTACTTTAAGAAGAAGCTTGGTGTTCTCAAGTGATCTAGATGTGATGATCCAGTAGAGATGATCCAGATCAAGTGATGATCTAGACTTGATGATGATCCAGTAGAGATGATCCACATCAAGTGATGATCTAGACTTGATGATGATCTAGTAGAGATGATCCAGATCAAGTGATAATCTAGACTTGATGATGATCCAGCAGTGATGATCCAGATCGAGTGATGATCTAGATTTGGTGATGATAATCTAGATCGAGTGATGATCCAGATCCAGATGAAGATGACTTGAAGATGAATATGATGAGAACTTGATGATGATACATAGAAGAAGACTTGTGCTAATAAATTGTGTCAAGAGAATACCTTCCTAGTTAAGAGGGAGTGTTGATGTAATTGTAATTTTGGAATGTATTCATCTATATATCTTATGTATTGTACCCCGATGTTTATTCCGGGATGTGTCTATAATGTAATTGGGTCATGTCATGCACTGATGTTTAGATCGGGAAGTTTCTATAATGTAAAATTCATGTCAAGTCATTGTGGGTAACCCTCCTATTGGCCAAGGGTTAAAGTCCCCACAGTTATGGGGCCCTAGGGTTATTAAACTATCCTAGTGAAGTCCACCCTAGGTGAGTTATTGTAAGTCAGGGAAATAGTCCCCACCATCTCAGTCAAGGTTAACCCTCGTTGTTGAGCAGAGGGAAAAGTCCCTACAAGTTGTGGGGCACTAGGGTTATTAGACACTCCTAGAGATGTCAGCTCTAGTAAGTAATTGTTAAGTGAGGCTAACATGTTGGAGTGTGCTTCAAGTGAATGAAAGAATATAAATAGAGAGTGAGCCTCTCTATTTTATACACACACACACACTCATTGGGGTGCATGAGTGAGAGAGGAGAAGTTCTCTCAAGTGAGAGAGAGAGACAGAAGCTGTGGAGATCATCTTTATGTTTTTGGGTTTTACTGCTGCCATTCGTGCTCATTCTATCTCCGAGGAAGTTGCGGGGTTTTCTCCTTTATGGATTCCCTAAGGAAAATTATTTGTGTCTCTTATCTCTTGTGTTGTGCTTATGTTTTATTGATGTGCATGTTATTCTCTCAGTTAAAGATCCTAAGATCATAATGCTAGCTTGAATGATAAAAATATAACAACATATATAACATAATCTTATTTACAAACATATGGAAACCAACCTTTAGCCCTAATGAAAATCTATAATAACGTTCATATTATGGGTCAGATTGCCTAGCCTTCCTTTGTAATATTCAAAATTGGTGACCTCAACCATTAATAATAATTAGTGGCTCTAATCAGTCCTGCCCATAACTTCATCTTCTAATAGTTTTGTGCAAGATGAAAAATGTTTTCTGTAGAGTTTTTTGGGACACGATCTTGTGAGAGAAGGAATATATATCAATTATTATGGAGTGATGACTTAGAATGGAGGTTGATACGGGGGAGGTGAAAACCCCTCCCCATGAGGTAGAATTGTAGGAAAGGGAAATGAGTAAGATAAACAAGGTTTAGGCGTGGTTTGGGATTTGGTTTCGGAACAAGAGGAGCAAGTTTGAGTGCCGATAAGAAGAAACAAATAGGTGAAGGAGGAGGAATGGGTTTAAGGAATTTCATCCCTAAATCATCTTGAATCCTGTCAATGCACATCACAGTTATGAAAATGAGGGACCAAATTCAACATCTAAAGGATCACACACTCATCGGTAATTTTATGGGGACCTGGCCTTCTGAAAGAGATCTAGTTTATTAAATTGAGCACATAGATCTGTGGACAAACACACAACTCATAAGATAGATCACACAATTTACTCAACAATTGAAGAATGAAATGGTGCAAAAATGGCTTGCAACTGTGAAATCCTTCATTAATAAAAAAGTAATTAGATAATAATTACAATGAAGTACAATGGCTAAATAGCCACAAGCAATTCCAATCCACATGAGGAAATTCGAATTGATTAGACTCTACTTGACTGTAGGTAAGTAAGACCTTGTCTAAATCATTATCGAAGGACTCAATAGTTATCTGGACTTGTCTAAACCAT
Organism: Pseudotsuga menziesii; assembly: GCA_001517045.1. Lineage (NCBI taxonomy): Eukaryota > Viridiplantae > Streptophyta > Pinopsida > Pinales > Pinaceae > Pseudotsuga > Pseudotsuga menziesii. The sequence continues at coordinate 72,509 of LPNX011137871.1, forward strand.
TATTGGAGTTCAACGAAGTTCTAAAACACAACTCAAATGTCTAATTCAGTGTTAATTGAGGCTAACCAACTGTGGTAGGTGAGAAATTTTCCTCTTCTGTATGCAACCATGAAAACCTAGCGCTAACTAAATGTAGAGGACTAGAACTGAATGTAACTGACTCCTAACTCAGCTTGACTAGTCACCAACTCAACTCAACTGAACTTGGTTGGTATCAGCACTCCCAGTGGCTCCTAAATTGTAGGAATTGATCTAGGAGGCTCCTAAACTGATGCATGCAAGTGAAATCAGTGGTAGTAGGCCTCAATTAGTGTTCCCCACACTTTAGTAACTGGAACATGTGCCCCAATTAGGCAAAGTGGACCCAATCGTGCTAGTGACTAAAAATAGACTGGATGGACTCCCGATTTAGACATGACTCCTGATTTAGACATATGACCAAATTGGACAAGGGAAGATTAATAATCCTAACACCCCCTGAATGCTAACTTGGACAATCTGTGTGCTCTGGTAACTAATACCATAGGTCACCCATTACATCAAGTAAAGTAAAGTAACTGCTCACTACAAGGAGGTGGGGAAAAAACCACATGGGAAAAAATCCCCCCCTCTATCTAAGAAGGTAGAATCAGGATTCAACTTTGAAAAACTTGAAAATGTGTTGCTACAATCTTCATCTCTATGATGTAGCAAAGCAGCATGCATGGTATGTTGTGCACATGTATTCTGGGGCTTGGCATGTAGACTTCTCCTTATTCTCCCAAAATGATGATGGAAGGAAGGAGGAATGTGACCTTTGTCTCTTGCTGGATGAAGAGGTGTATGATCAACTCTATTCTTCTGAATGTAGTGAGACTGAGCCTTTTCCATGTAGCATATTACAGGGAGTCTATCGCATCTCTCTGAAGGAGGTAAGATTGCATGACATAGTGCAAGGATCTTTCCCTTCTGATTGTCAGGTGGGTTTCCGATCATCTTCCTAGCTTCCAGTTTGGAATTATGGACTAGATATGGATCTGAATCACCCTGAAACTCAATCTCATAAACTGATTTAGCTGGATCTGCAATACTAGTAGAAGTTGCAAAAGAACTAGATGAAATGATTTTACCTTCCCTTGCAAGTGGCTACTGAGAGTGCACTGGTTCTGAAGGAGGCATGAAGTGTGAGAAATCATATTCTTTGGAGGCATGATTTGCAACACCCTTTTCTATTATGTTCCTAGTAGACATATCTATGATCTCCACTGAGTTAGGACCAAATATCACTCGCTTTGGACAGCTAGTATGAGTCATCTGGTATATAGATAATTGTTTTGAAGCCAGGGAGGGAACATAGAGAACATCTTTGAATATTCCATGTTCAAGCTTGATAGAACCCTTCCCTTTGGTTTGAATTTGACTGTTATTTCCCATCTAAATACTACGACCATCAAAGGACTGTAAGGAAGAGAATGTTATTTGGAAGCTCTATAATCAATGAGAAATACTTGTGTTGTTGAACAACTAGTCTTCAGTGCATGGCCTTTCCTTTGATGTTATTCATCTTCTTCTTCAGAGTCATCCTTCCTTGCACTAACAGGTGCAACAATGTTATGTTTCTTCAAAAAAATAGTGATTTCATCAAGTTGTCTTCTCATACTGGAGCTTTATGAATGAAATCATTTTCCATAGTAAGAACAAATAACCTTTTCTTTTCCATTCTTCTTGCTTCTCTTCGAACCTTAAGGCTCATTTGACTGCTCTTTCTTTATAGGATGCTTATCTCTTTGCTTCCCTTTATCATTCACTCCCTTGGGTCCTCCTACAACCAGTGTTTGATATCTGGAAGATTGAATGATCCCCATTTGGATCAACTTGTCATGCTCATAAGTGAGAGATGCAATGAAAGCATTAAGAGTGCGAATCTTCCAATTTGGAGTAGTGAGCCTCACCGATTGAAAGGTTGATACAAAGACTGAGTAGTCTGCACTAAGTTTTGAGAGAATGTCAAGGATGAGCTGATCGTCCTCCTCCTCCACCTTGCATTTCTTCAACTAGTATATTAGGTTCTTGAATTTTGTGAAAAATTCATTCAGTGTTTCAAAGTTGGATGGATTAAGAGATATTAGTTCATTTTCTAGCTCATGGACCCTCATCTCATCTTGCTTATTAAATAATGAAGCAAGTTTGTCCCAAATCTCCTTGGGAGACTTCAATCCTTGGATGTGGAAACAAATATCTTTGGAAACTGAGAGGAACAAGTATCCATGAGCTTCACCAGGCCTGTTCAAGTAATTTTCTTTGTCATGATTAAGAATTGGCATTGCCTTTGTTTCTTCTATGAATCTGAAGAGAAATTTGGTGTGAAGGATTCTCTCCATGTCTTATTTCCACTGGTGGTAGTTGAAGGATGTGAGCTGCTCCATTTGAGGGAACATTTTGAATGCAGTAGAGAGGACTGAGCTGCTGTAGCGAATGCTGTGAGGGGAATGAGATGCTTGTAGCGAATGTAGTGAGAGGAGCTGATAACCTATAAATCACACAATCAAACATACAAAATAAGGTCGAAAATATGCACTTTTGGAATTTCCTTCACACCCAACATAGTTGATCAAGCAAGCTTGATCAACAATTTCTTAACTTGGTATATTAAGTGGTAAATTATCCGCTTCTGGTGCAGTACTGGAAGGATAAATTTTGATAAAAAATGATCCAGGTGGAGATATGAGGAGGAGAGGTGCCTTGTTCACCGAGGATCTGATACCATATTAAATTGAGCACATAGATCTGTGGACAAAAACACAACTCACAAGATAGATCACACAATTTACTCATCAATTGAAGAATGAAACAATGCAAAAATGGCTTGCAACTGTGAATGCTTTCATTAATCAAAAAGTTTTTAGATAATAATTACATTGAAGTACAATGGATAAATAGCCACAAGAAATTTGAATCCACATGAGGAAATTTGAATTGATTAGAGTCTACTTGACTGTAGGTAACTAAGACCTTGTCTAAATCATTGTCAGAGGACTAATAGTTATTGACCTTGTCTAAACCATTATCAGAGTTCAATGTAGTTCTAAAACACAACTCAAGTGCATAATTCAGTGTTAACTGGGGCTAATTGACTGTAGTAGGTGAGAAATGCACCTCTCTTGCATGCAGCCATGCAAACCTAGCGATAACTAAATGTAGAGGACTAGAACTGAATGTAACTGACTCCTAACTCAGCTTGACTAGTCACCAACTCAACTCAACTGACCTTGGTTAGTATCGACACTCCTAGTGGCTCCTAAATTGTAGGAATTTATCTAGGAGGCCCCTAAATTGATGCATGCAAGTGCAATTAGTGGTAGTAGGCCTCAATTAGTGTTCCCCACACTTTAGTAACTGGATCGTGTGCCCCAATTAGGACAAGTGGACACAATGGCGATAGTGACTAAAAATAGACTGGATGGACTCCCGATTTATACATGACACCTGATTTAGACATATGACAAAATTGGAAAAGGTAGGATTAATAATCCTAACATAGTTAAGTCGATTCATGTGGTTGGAAACCAAAAGGGCACTATGACCTACAACTCGGTCCCAAAAGATTTTTTACTATTAAAATTTTCAATCTTGATTATAGAGCTAGGATATTTGAAGGAGGACCATACTTTTTTTACTCTACAGGGTTGTTTATGAAGCCTTGGCATGAATGTTTTAACCCTTAAAAAGAGGATCTAAAAAAGGATCCAGTATGGATCCACCTTTACTCACTTCCATGCGAGTATTAAGATCTTGAAATTCTGAAATATATTTGTGATACATTGGGAGAATTCGTTAAGGTATCAAAACAAACTAAAAGGGTTAGATACACATCATATGCGAGAATATGTGTTTCCATGGATATTCCTAAGGTTCTAAGGTTCTCCTGGAAGACATTAACCTCACTTGGGACGATGAATATTGGATGTATTCTTCAGATTATGTGAAAATCTCATTTCGTTGTAGGAAATTCCATGAGCACATCCCATTTCATTGTTTTGGAAGTGTCTTTTTTCCTCCTCCCCCACTTAAAAGGAAAATAAACAGGATATAGATAATGAGGTTTCACTAGTATGTTCAACAAAAGTAATTAAGGCAAGAGGTAGAATGGTTCCCCCCCAAGATTCCCCCTCCAAAATGTCAAATATATTTGAGGTCTTGGAGAAAGCACTTGAAAACATGCAAGATATGAATGGAATCAACAACATAAAGGAACTTATGCAGACAATTAAATATCAGAAAGAGAAGAAAACTCGACCAAGTCCCAATAGGATTATGAAGGCGAGAAAACGAATATATCAATATGATGGAGGAAGGAAACTAAGATATGGAATCGGGTGAGATGGATCTGGACAAAATTGATGAGGTATGCGACAATAAAAAGGATGGTCATGTCTCTCATCACCATGTCAAACTCCTACAAGAGTTCATCCTGAGATTATCATGCCCCAAATCGTTAGGCATAGAAGGTCAGAACCCTAAAGAGAATAAGAGAAATCACTACAAGGAAAAGGCCCTATAGCATAGGTTATAGTGGAGGTTTTTGATGTTAGAAGATTAGTCAAAATTAAAAAAGAAACCTTTGTTACAACCTGCATAAATGGTAACGAGTGATTTAGAAAAGGTTTTTAGAGAAATTAATTATAACTATTAAAAAACTCGGTAGCCATAGGTTTTGTGGAGGTTTTATTTTGGTACGCTTTGCTAGATAAAACACACTAGTGGTAACACACACCTAATGCACTAGGGATTTTGTAGCCATTAAATGAACCAATGTGCATAAACATAATAAGAATCGATGCATGACATTACACAAAAATGGTGCACAAAAAAAAATTAATACAAATCAGTGCATTATAACACTATACACATTGGTGCTTACAGCCTATTAAACAACACCAGTTATATATAACAATATATGGACTGATATTTCTGTTAAAAAAGAAGTGTTGTGTATGAACTATTAAAAAGAACTAGTACTCTCTTACTATTAAAAAGCACCATTTATTTTATCTATTACAAGGCATCATGGTGACAACTAAAGGAAAACGTATCGGTAGATTTAGCTAAGACGTCATCGCTTTCTATACTTTTAAATTTTAACAGTGCAGTAATATACCATAGCGGGCCATCACGTAATAATAGAAAAAACACCAGTGCATGAAACTGTCATGTAATAATAGAAAAAATACCAGTGCATGAAACTATCTTTTAAACACATCAATGCTGAAAAGACATAAATGCAATGGTATTGCAATGATATAAATGCATCATTGTGATCATAAAGATGGAAATCAATGCACATTTTATTCTGTTTGTTGAGGTGTAACTACTGGCATTGCACTATAATATATTTATTTCATTTATTTTTTATTTAATAATATAATTCATCAGAAATCGATATGTTTTGTAGTAATATTCATTTGAATTTTTATTATTGTGTTTGGATATGATGTTTGGAATAATTTATTATATCATAATTTTTTGCATATATTGTAATATTATTTAATCATCCATCTATTTAATTAGCGATTTAATATTTAACATTTAATGACACTAGAGGATAAAATATAATAACTTTCATCATTTTATTATATATAAATAAGAGGCCCTTTGTCATACAAAATGAAGGACAACATAAAGTCCACAATAATCAAAATGTGAACCTGCACATAATTGTTACACTTATTGATAACATGTCTTTCGATTGGGATAATAAGTCCAATACATTATTCATTAAAATGTATGATTTTCGCAGACAATTATTTCAAAATAAACAACAACTTGCATTAACATCCAAAATATATGGATTGCAGTCATTTTGATGTAAATTTTACAAGGAAGAATGGAGCAAGGAGAAATAACCAGAGAACTCTTGCTTCATGAAATAGAGTTTGAGAAAAGATTACAAACTACTCTCAAGGAGGAGGAGGAAAGCTATAGGTTGCAGTCCAGAAACATTTGGCTAATGGGAGGCGAACAAAATACCAAGTTCTTCCAAAATTAGTGCAAAGAATGACAACGGAGGAAGATGATAACTACGGAGCTTAATAAGGATGATGGAACCACCATCATAGGCCAAGACAAGATCATCACTAAGGTATGGAGTTTTTTTGAAAATATTTACAATGATGAATAGGAAGTCTCGTAAGAAGATATGGGTGATATGGCCAAGGAAATTCCCTCTCTCATTAGCCCCAAGGACTCCAAAGCTTTAAAAGCCTCTATTTCTGAAGAGGAAATTAAAAAGGCCATCTGGTCCCTCCACCTAGATAAATCTCCTCGGATAGATGGCTTTCCAATTTGCTTCTATAGGATGTGTTGGCAATTAATTAAAAATGATTTGTTGCACCTTGTCTCCTGGATGTATAAAGGGAATATGGGTAGGGAAACCAACTCCACCTTTCTTTCTCTTATTCTAAAATATCCCAACCCCACCTCCATAAAGTGATTCAAGCCAATATCACTCTATAATGCCTCATATAATATCTTCTCCAAAGTCCTATCCCTTAGACTAAAATCTATTATCCCTTCTGTATTCTCTCCAAAATAGGGAGGCTTCATTTCATGTCGTTATATAAGTTATAACATCCTCCTTGTTCAAGAAGTGATACACTCCAGTTTGCAAAAGCGAGAGGCTAGAATGTCCATTAAGCTTGATTTATCCAAAGCCTTCGACCGTTTAAGGAATGATTTCATTTTTCTTATTTTGGATAAGTATGGTTTTCCACCTATCTTCGTTAAGAAAATTCAAGCCTGCATAAGCACCCCTTGGATAGCACCCATAATCAATGGTAGGCCCTCCGACTTCTTCAAAGTCAAAAGAGGAATCAGGAATGGCTGCCCCCTCTCCCCCTTCTTCTACATCCTGGTAGATGATTCCCTGAGAAGAGGACTAAACAAACTCCCTGAGGAGGGATGAATTCCAGATCTCTCTTTTAAAGCTGGGGTTCATCCTATTAACCACGCTGTCTTTATTGACGATACCATCTTGTTGGGAAGTACATCCCCTCATATTTCCAGGAATTTCCTTTGGTCCTTTGATCTCTTCCTCTGTTCCTCTGTAAGTATGGAGAATATGGACAAATTCCACCTCTATGGGTGGAATAGAAATGTCAACACCCTTAGAGACATTTCTCAGATTCTAAACAACCAAGTAAACCATGATTGGACTCATTTCAAATATCTGGGGATCCCCATCACCAAAAAATCCTTCTTGTCCATAATGTGGACACCTATTATTCAAAAGATCAAAAACAAGATTCTCTTCTTTGGATCTAGATGGCTCAACCTCGCAGGGAAAACCACTCTCATTCAGTATATCCTTTCCTCTTACCCCATTTATACAAGATCGATGATCCTTTCTCCCAATATGGTCATGAACAACATTTACATGGAAATAATAAAGTTCCTTTGGTAGGGAGATAAAGTTTAGAACAAAAAATTCCATCTGGTAAACTAGTCTACTGTTAAGGTCCCCAAACTAAAAGGGGGGTTGGGCATCAAAGACCCGGAGCAAATGAATAAAGATCTAGGTTTCAAATTGGTTTGGAGAATGGAAATAGGAAGTATGGATTCGTGGAAAGAGGTCATAAGGAAAAAATAGATAAGGAATCCAACGTCCAAAATCCTTAATCATCTTTGGGAAGGGCAAGGCACATCGATTTGGAAGCATGCAAAACCTCTCTTAGGCTAATACAAATTGAATTCTATTGGATTCATAGAAATAGAAAGAAGATCAATATTTGGGCTGACAGAATCCTTGGGCACCCCCCTTTATCCTCTATTCTCTCCTTGGAGTATCTCTCCATATGGGCTAGTGACAGTGGCATATGGACCCTCTACAAATTATCCACTTGGGATCGGAATGGAAATTGGAATGGGTGGAGAACACTGCATCCACCCAAGCATCGAAAACACGCTGTCGATCTCCTGCTCCCATTCCTCCATGGCATAGAGTCCATCAGCAAAACATCAAGAGACACCATCGATTGGGGTAGAAATGGTAATCACACTGTCAAGGAAGGTTACAAGCTTCTATAAATTGACACAACCATTACTACATCAAATGTATGGAAAAAGGTTTGGAATCCATATTACATTCCCAAAGTTAACTATTTTATCTGGTTGTTAATGCATAATAAATTGATCACAACGGATAACCTCAACAAAATAGGAATAGAAGGCCTCTCTCGATGTTCTCTATGCAATTCAGATTCAGAGACTTCTCCCCATCTTTTTATTCAGTGCAACGTCTCCCTACAAATATGGAGGTCCATCTTACATCCTATTTGTGCCCACTTCAAGCCTCTAGAATCCCTTGGACAGCTACTTATAGTTTGGAACAGTCTCTTCCAGGGTACTCTCAGGAAGAAACCCATTCTAAAGAAGCTTTGGAATGCCATTCCTAAAAATATATGCTGGCAACTTTGGCTGGTCAGGAACAGGTCAATTTTTAAAGGTGAGAAAGTGGTCCTAAACCGAATAGTATGAAAATAAATTGGAATGACATCAGAAAAATTGGCTTCAAGAGGGTTGGGCCTCCCAGAATCGGAGTACTTATTAGATCAAGTATCTAGATGGTGTAGCACCTTCCTTTAGAGGAGTTCCCCTCATTCCAAAATATTATACTCCACTTATCCCTAGGAGATCAAGAAAATTTTTGATGATCTCTTTTGATGGACTCAAGAGCATAACTCTTACTCTTTATTCTTTGATGGTGCCTCAAGGGGAAATCCAGGGGAGGTAGGTGTAGGGGGGGGAGGGGGGGGGGGCATTCTTGACCCTATAGGACAAATGGTAAAAACCTTTTCTTNAAAAAGAGACTGAGTGGTTGGCTCTTCGTCATGGATTGGAAATGCTAGACAAAAGAATCGTCTCAAGTCTGCTAGTCTTTGGGGACTTTAGACATGTTATCCTCAAGATTATAATTTCCTACTCATCATGCTCCTTCAAATGCAAAAGAATTTATAACAGGATCATTCAAATTCCACTTCCTGCTAGCATTGCCTACTACCATATCCTAAGAGTGAACAATGCTAAGGTATATTTTTTGGAAAATTCAGGTGCCTCTCTCCCTCAAGGTTTCATTTCTCTGAACGATGAAGAGGTTAGCACTAAACCTATTCCCTAATTTACTTCAAGGCTATCCTTCCCCATTATAAGACTTTGGGTTAATTAATAATAAAAAAATTAGTGTTGGTTGTTGCATTGATCCCTGGCATCCCATGCATCACCTGTTGGGGTGCATGGTATCCACCACCATCCCTCCTTAATGCCTCGCCCAGTTCATTTAAGGTCATCCCCTCCAAACTTCACTTTGTGTTCAGATCTCACAGTTTTTTCCATCCCCTCTCTCATGCTATGGATCTCCCTTTGGTTTTTACCCTCTGTCTCCCTCCCATGCATTTGTCATTGTTCCTTTAGGATTTTGAATTTCCCTCTAGCAACAAGGTGCAATCTTCTTTACCTCCCGAGCTCCAAGATGGGTGGATGATACCCACGGTCCTCTCGAGTTTCCTGTATCCCCATTCTCCTTGGTCTCTTGAAATAGAAAGAAACCTGACTCTACCCTTTGTATGTTTCATTGCCGGTGAGCTCAGATTCCACATTCTCTCTTTGCGCCCTGAGTTTGCATTTTCTTACTCTGGTTCCATGTTGTGTATGTGTCTGGTCGCTGGTGAGCTTGGGTGTCATTTCTCCTCTCTGCATATGGGAGACACTATGGGTAGGCCTTCTGTCTCTCTTGTTGTTCCCATCAAGATGTTAGGGGTTCCTGTTGAGCCATCTCTCTCCTTTTCAGGGAAATTACGTAGTAATAATTCACATTTTGAGCTCAGGAAGAGTCTACGTAGCAAAATCCACCCACCTATGTTGGGAATGGAGCGCAGAGGTATGGAACTAGTTCAACGAAGTGTTAAGGAAGTTTTTTATGGTTTGAAGGTCAACATACAATGTTTGGTAGATTTCATGGTTGTTGGAATAAATGACAATAGGGAGACTGCAAAGGAGGTCAAGAAGTTAGTGGATGATGTTCGTTATATCTCCTACCAGAGTAGATGTTGCGATGTAAGAATTGACAACCATGATATGGGCATGAAATAGATGATGGGAAAGATTGACCATATACAAGAATATCTTCATAATTTGGTGCAGATGAACCAGGGAGGTCATGCTCAAGACAATCCAGGAGCAGCCACTCAGAGAATGGAAGAAGACTCTGTCACCCAACTTGTGGGGTTTTCAGGAAAACCTGAATGATCTCCCCTTAGTTCATGTTTTTTTGTATTATCCTAAATCAATAGTTTATATGAATTTATACTACTACTGTGAATACTCAGAATAGTAACTACTATACTGGCTCTAGAAGGCCCTCTCTATGGCCATTTTTTGTTCCAGTTTATGTATTCCTTCTAGAATCTTCTTACTGCTGTAATTTTTTATTGAATGGCTATGCAAAACCCCTTTAATATACTCTTTTCTCAGTTTCTGTTAAAAAAAAACATCCAAAATATATGGATCATAATTTTTTGTTGGAATTGTTACCAGTGCTCGAGCCACTTGCATCACTTGGGTTATTTGGTTGAATATTTTGTCGATTGCTGTAAATTTTTTCCTCTTCTTCATATTCCATCTACAAACATAAAAATAAAGTGTATTGAATCTATCTACATTGTTGGTAATAATGAAAATGAAAATATATAATATAAATGAATGTAAATTAAAAATTGGCGTACCAGAAAAATAATTAATTCATGAATCATACACATTATTTCAAAATGAAATCTCATTCCTTTGCTCAACAACTCTTATATTGTCTCCACTCCATACTTTGTTTCCTGCAAGTTTTATGCCCCGTCACAAATAATAGATTTAATAGAAAGGTTTTTTGTTGTTCCATTAATTATAAAATGAGAAAAATAAAACAATATAGACACTTACAAATTTCATAATTAAGTTTTGATACACCAACATATACTTACAACCCTTACTTAACTCAATGTCAATCAATTCGTGTGTTGGCTCTTCTTTGTATGTTAACACCTATTTGAAGACATAGAAAATTGGTCATTGTAAAAAAATTACAATATAAAGATCACAACCAATAATAAATATTTATAATTTGTTAAAATGGAATCACAACTACTCACAAAATTTGTTATCAATCCTTTTTTTTTCCTTGTCTTCATGCCTTATGTGACGAATGGATCCCATTTCTTTTCTTTTCTGAAGCAAAACAAGATAAAAAATTTAATATTTAATGCTAAATTAATTAATTAGATGTACATAATAGAGAAATTCAACGACTCCATACATGTGAAGCACATTGTTGTTGATATGGCTCCTCATGTGATGCAATTATATATGTTTCCTTGACAATCTCCTTGTACACATTTTTTGACATCCCTACTGCAATATTTTGGATATCACCTCATTCATCCTTTGGGATTTTCAAAATATTCCTGTAAATGTAAAATGACATCAAACTACTTTTATGCTGATATGCAAAAAATATAGCAAAATTAATATTAATAAATAAATTCTTTCTAATAGTACATACATATTCTATAAAAAACATGTTTAAGAATATTACATTTCAAATGATTATTTTTTGTTGTGGTATGTTTTTTCTATCTCAATTTTGACAGGTTTGATTGACCATTTCTATGGAAACGTTTCCTATAGTTTAGATATAAGCTAATTCTTTGACTCATTGGATTAATTTCTGTACTATAAGTGTAAAGTATGTCTATACGTTCTTTCCACTATATCCCTCATAGTTTTATAAAAGTTTTACCCCCTTTCATTAACTTGCAGCGCCACTATAGATGAGCTAAGCACCAATTCATCATCATTTACATATTCCATGATTTGTTTTTTCTTATGTTGACACACTACTACATATGGCTCAATTTCCCCACGAAAGTTTGCCACGAAACTGTGAAAATGGATGTTTTCGTGGAAAAAAAGTTTATCGTTTTGGAAAAATTTGAAAATTTCCCTGAATCTCGTCACAATAACAACAGTATTGGCCTTATGATGAAAGTTCATTGCTATAGCGACGACATGCCAACACTGTCGCTATTGCGATGGAAGTCCAATATTGTCGCTATTGTGACGAAAGTCCAATACACTCATGTTCTATTATTTTTGCAGTTCCGGTCTAAGGAGGAGAATGAGATGGCATTCTAGTTCTTATATAAGTTTCTATCAACTCTGTGTTCTCGACCTCTAGGGATTCACTTTTTTCCTCTTCCTATGAAATCCAATCCATTTTTATTGTGAAATGATTTTTTTGGAAATCAAAATTACATGGATGTTGTTACATTATTGTTGTACAATCACAGTTTGAAGCTTTGTATTGAAATATATATATGTCATTCCCTTAGTGTTTTCAATATTTTGTCTCTGATGGAATTGTTTGAAATAATTTCAAGAGATATGTTGTCGACATACTACATCAAAAACCCTAATCATAGGTCATTGAGTGACATTTGTATGTAAATTTTCCCATCCAAGGAGCTTCTTTTTGTTGAATTATAAGAAAATATACTATCAATGAAGAAAAGTTTTGAAGTGAACATTGGATTGTAGAGGAAACCTGAATCTGCACACCAAGGTGAATTCATTGAAGTTCCTATATGTGTGTGCAACCATCTTTTTTTGTAAGTTATTGTTGTGTATACATGTTCTAGTATCCTTCATCTATTAATGTGAGCATTCAGTGGAAAATATGTTGATCAATATATATTTCCCATAACATGAATTGTCACCCTTTATAGCATATGAAAATATGTTGCATGTTTGAGTTGTGACACTACCTTATAAAGAGTTAAAGAGTTGAATGTGTTGTGTCAAAGGAAATTGTTCTTACCATATTCATATTGAAGTATCAAACTCGATCACAATAGTCCAAAAGTGAAAATATTTTATCTTTTATTTAAATAACATACACAAATTCCTATGCTTAATATTTTTTATAAATAAATTTGTACATTTGTGTTTTGTAACTTGTAACTAGCCTTTTGTTCTTGTCAAAACTAAGTTGACTTTGAACTTTACTTGGGTGCATTATAAACTAATATTGACACCCTTCATTTTCTAAGTTGGAGTGTTTATTGATTGTATGTACAAGGGTGGATTCGCAATTAGAAGGTATTGATTGTCTAAGTGAGTCTTCACCTTGAAAAGAAACATTTTATTATATATATATTGAGTCACAACTGATATGAGAAGAAACACATTTTTAATTTGTTCCTCTTCATAAAATCCTTTCTATGATCCCCTTCGATAGCGTTAACAATCAAATTAATACCCTTGAGTAGTGAAGGTCAAAAGCACATTTTACCATTCTCGTACAACATCATGAAGACATAGCTCAAGTACAAATAAGAGACATGATCTCTTTTAAATATGACCACCACCTCCATAATGGAATATGTGAGTGATGACATAGGTAGACATGAGAGCAAAAGTCCAAAATTAAATTCCACTTAAAGGAACCTTATTTTACCCAATCATAAACCAAGGAAATTATTTTACCCAATCATGAGAACATCTTGTTGCATAATGTATTAGTTTACATCTATTTAGTTATGTTTAAACCATAGTTATCATCATCATCACCGTCATCATCATCATCATCATTGACATCATCATCATCATCATCATCATCATCACCGTCATCATCATCATCCTCATAGTCATCATCATCACCATCATCATCATTGTCGTCATCATTAACATCATCATCATCATCAACATCGTCATCACCATCATCAACATCATCATCACCATCATCATCATCACCATCATCCTCATCATCATCATCATCATCGTCGTCATCATCATTAGCATCATCATCATCATCACCATCATCATCATCATCATCATCATAATCATCATCATCATCATCGTCGTCATCATCATAATCATCGACATCATCATCATGATCATATCATGGTTATCATCATCATCATCATCATTGACTTGTGATCACCATCACCATCATCCTCAACATCATCATCATCATCATCATCGTCATCATTATCATCATCATCGTCATCACCATCATTAGCATCATCATCATCATCATCGACATTATCATCTCCATCATCATCATTAGCATCATCATCATCATCATCGCCATGATGATTATCATCATCATCACCATTGACATCATCATTGTCATCATCCTCATCATCATCATCATCATCATCATGTCCATCATCATCACCATAATCATCATCACCATCATTTGCATCATCATCATCATCATCATTGCCATCATCATTAGCATCAACATCATCATCATTAGCATCAACATCATCATCACCATCATCATCATCATCATCATCATCACCATCATCATCATCGTCATCATCATCACCATCATCCTCCTCATCATCATCATCCTCATTGTCATCATCATCACCATCATCATCCTCATCATCATCATCCTCATCGTCATCATCATTAGCATCATCATCATCATCACCACCATCATCATCATCATCATCATCATTGACATCATAATCGTCACCATCACCATCATCATATCATCGTCATCATCATCATCATTGACCTGTGATCATCATCACCATCATCCTCAACATCATCATCATCCTCATTGTCATCATCATTAGCATCATCAAAATCATCACCATCATCATCATCATCATCGACATCATCATCATCATCGTCGTCGTCATCATCGTCGTCATCATCCTCATCCTCATCATCATTATCATCATCCTCATCATCATCATCATCACCATCATCATCTTCATCCTCATCCTCATCATCCTCATCGTCACCATCATTAGCATCATCATCATCACCATCACCATCATCATCATCATCGACGTCATCATCGTCGTCATCATCAGCATCGACATAATCATCATCATCATCATAATTTGGGTTTTGTTATCTAAATTTGTCTAGTTTTCCAACAAAACACCTAGCCAATGACTAGAAGGTGGATACATAACTATTTGGGTTCAAATAGCAATATCAAAACCACTTTCTTGGCCTCGCGGGAACCACAACATCTTACTCTCATATTGATGAAAATTGGAGAGCAAAATTAGAGGTCTTTATGGAAGAGGAAATTATAACTCTTTTTTATGAAGTTAAGCAATATGTTACAAATGTGAACATAAACTTGAATACCATGACAAGTGTTGATGTATTTGTAAGTTAGGAATGTATTCACTTGTATATTTTATGCACTGTACCATGATGTTTATTCCGGGAAGTATCTATAATGTAATTGAGTCATGTAATGTCTCGATGTTCCTATCGGGAGATTCAATAATGTAACCAAGTCATGTAAAGTAATAGAGGGTAACCCTTCCTATTGATCAAGGGTTAAAGTCCCTGCAGTTGTGAGGCCCTAGGGTTATTAGAATCTCCTAGAGAATTCATCCCTAGTGAGTTCTTGTCAAGTCGGGAATTAGTATAAATAGAGAGTGAGCCTCTCTATTTATCACACATTCACTCACACTCAGTTGTAGCACATAACTGAGAGAGAAGAAGTTGCTGGGACAAGAGAGAGAGAGACTACTGCTGTCGGGAGATCATCTTCCTATTTTTGGGGTTTTACTTTTGGTGCTGATTCTATCTCTGAGGAAGGTGCGGGGTTTTATCCTTTATGGTTTCCCCGAGGAAAATATTTGTGTCTATTGTCTCTTGTGTTTGATTGTTGTGCTTGTTGTTCTCTCAGTTAAATATCTTAAGTTAATTCTAGCTTGAATGATAAAAATATAACATGGTAGCAGAGCTAACCAGAGAAGAAGACACTGTGCAGCTGTGAAAACTAGGGCTTCCTACTTTTTGGATCTCTCTCCACAGATTTTCAGCAAAAGAAGGTTGGGATGACTCTCCTCTCTAGGGCGCATCTTTCTGTCGAAGCAAAATCTGATTTTGAGTATTTTCAGTTTTTGACCCGACACTATTGCCATAAATTAGGGCTTTCCACAGAAGTGGAATTTTCGAGTGAGCCCAGGCCTGGATTGATCTCCTCCTCAAAATCAAAGTTTAGAGATCAAGATCAAAGTTTTTGGTTGGGAAGAGTTTCGGGAAAGTAAAACCCTAATCTTCTCCTGAACCAGCTCTGCAGAAATTCAGCTCCAGATCTAGTTCCGACATTTTAACCTAGTAAGATCTAAATATTTTGTATTTCTATTTGAGGTTCTCAATTAAGATGTCTCATCATACCAAGCTTGATGAAAATCTTGAGGGAGCTGATAACTTCCGAGCCTGGAAGTATAGGATCTCCCTGGTCCTGGAAGAAAATGAGTTGGACTCTTACATCAATGAAGAGGTTCCAGTTCCAGAGGGAGATGAGGCTAAGGCCTTACATAAGAATAAATTGGTCATGGCTAAGAGGATCATTTCTAATTCAATCAAGGATCATCTCATACCACAGGTGTCCTCTCTAAAGACACCTAAATCTATGTTTGATGCCCTGACCAAACTGTTTGAAGGGTAGAACATAAATCGGAAGATGACTCTGAGAAACCAATTGAAGAATGTAAAGATCCAGAATGCGGAAACCATCCAGTCTTACTTTACAAAAGTCTCTCGGATCAAGGAACATCTTGAAGCAGTAGATGAAGAAGTGGAGAATGTAGAAATACTGATGACCACCTTGAATGGCCTCCCTAGATTATGGGACTCCTTTTTTCAAGGGATTTGTGCCAGAAATAAGCCAGTCAAATTTAGTAGACTGTGGGAGGAATGCTCGCAAGAAGAAGCTCGGATAGTAGCTCGAGAAGAAAATATGGGAAGTGAAGATCAAGCTCTTATAGTACACTCCAAGAAAAGCATAACAAACTCTCATCACCCCAAAGGTAAGCACTTCCACCAGAAAGATAGTGACTAGAAGATATTTATCTAAATTCAGATGCTATACATGTGATAAAAGAGGACACTTTGACAAAGATTGTCCTAGAAACAAAAATAGCTCTCAGAAGAAGAAGGGAAAGAAGAGAAGACTACATGCTCATGCTGCAGAAGATGATGAACCTTCCACAAAGAGAATCAAAGAAGAAAGTGATGAAGAATATGTTTTGATTTCCACTATCATAGGAAACATCACACATGGAAGAAATGATTGGACTATAGATAATGGGGCTTCGAAACATATGACGGGATTCAAAGAATATTTTTTGAAACTATCAGAACATGAATTACCCCACAAGGTGAAACTTGGGGATGACTACCAGTATCCAATAAAAGGTAGTGGTGAATCCTCCTATAAGCTAGACTCTGGAAAGTCTATGAAGATGAAGGATGTATTGTTTGTACCAGGACTAAAGAAGAACCTTCTCTTCATACTTGCATTGGATGCGAAAGGCATGAGAGTTTCATTTGTAGATGGCCAAGTTATTATGTGGCCAGAAGGAAAGAATATTGATGATGTAGTAGTGATTGGGGAACAAGAAGGAGGTCTATACAAGTTGAAGGGACAACCAGAACAAGCTTTGGTTCATGACTCAGTAGAACCAAATGAACTTTGGCATACAAGGCTTGCACATGTGCACTATAGGGCACTACCACTTGCAAGCAAAGTTGTTGAAGGTCTTCCAGAAATACAAGAAAAGAATGAAAAAGTATGCAAGGGATGTGCGAAAGGAAAGAACACAAAGAATAAATTTCCATGTAGCAAAATCAAGGCTAAAGGAATCTTAGAAATCATTCACTCTGATGTATGCGGTTCGATGTCATCCAGTTCATTAAGCGGGTATGTATACTATGTTTCTTTCTTTGATGATTTTTCTAGGAAGATATGGATATACTTCTTAAAGAACAAAGATGAAGTATTCAGTAAGTTCAAGGAATTCAAATCCTTGATTGAGAACCACACATAAAATAAGATCAAGACCTTTCAATCAGATAATGGCGGATAATTCACATCAAATGAATTCAAGGACTTATGCAAATATTTAGGGATTGTGAGGGAGTTAACCACTCCATATAATCCACAATAGAATGGGGTTGTAGAAAGGAAGAATAGAACGATAATGGAAACTGCAAGGGCCATGCTTCATGACCAAGATCTTCCCATGCATCTATGGGCAGAAGCCGCTAGAACAACGGTATATGTACAGAACTGTACTCCACACAGAGTACTCGAGAACAAGACACCTGAAGAAGTCTTTTCTGTCAAGAAACTAGAAGTCAGCCATCTCATAGTATTCGGTTGTCCGGTATACATAGCTGTCGGGAGATCATCTTACTGTTTTTAGGGTTTTACTTTTGGTGCTGATTCTATCTATGAGGAAGTTTTGGGGTTTTCTCCTTTATGGTTTCCCCGAGGAAAATCTTTGTGTCTATTGTCTCTTGTGTTTGATTGCTGTGCTTTTTGTTCTCTCAGTTAAATATCCTAAGCTAATGCTAGCTTGAATGATAAAAATATAACATAAACTTGAATACAATGACAAGAACATTGACCATGGTAATCAACAACAAAGAAGAAAAGGATAGTGACATGGGGTACTTTCATCCCTATAAAAAAAGAAGTGAAGCTTAAAATAACAATCAACATGTAAATCCTTTTGCAAATAGAAGCGTTAAATGGAAACCACATTAATCATAGGATTTTAGAAAAAAAATCCCATTCCTAAATTTGATTAAAATTACGATAACATCAATCCTCATGGGTTAAAAATTTACAAGGATTCTTAGGTTAAACTCCATGGACGATTAAAAAAACAATTTGCTACTCTACACCTTCATGATCCAATGTTTGATTAGGTGAAAATGGTGAAACAATAGATTGAGGAAGAAGAGTGTATATCATAGTCACATGGGATCTTTGTGATAGAATTTTATCAAACTTTTGATACCCTCACGTAGAAATATTATTCTATGGATCTAAAAAAATGAGGAAAATGGAAACCGTGACCATATATTCTAGATAATTCAAACAAACTAGCATGTTAATGGAATACATAGCACCATGTTCCTAAGATAGTGACTATGTACATTGATCGGTTGAATGACCACAAAAAGGATTTATGAAAGTTGCAAAACAGCTCACTATGGTGGATTCCATTATGAATCATATAATATAAATGATGTTAGAAGTCACAATGTAGCGAGTCAACTATTTATCGGTCAAATGATATTCACTCAAGTATTAAAGAACATAGTAGAGAAAAAGAACGATATTATACTTAATTGTACCCATGCATATTCAAGAAGTGAAGTGATGGACTAAGATATTAGTGTATATTTAAGATCCAAATGTATTTGCTTCATTTGTAATTAGAGGAAATTTCAACTCAAAATGGACCTCCTAAGGAAAATTAATAAAATAATATTTATTGATTTTGGAGGAAGAAAAGATAAAAACTACTTTTTGTTTGTATTTTCGACATATCTTCCTATGTTTCTACTCAAATTTCGATCCGAAGAGCTCGTTGGATGTGAAATAAAATTCCGCATCCAACGAGTACACACTAGGCTTACTTTTGACGGACCCCACTACCCCCAAAACAAGAAATACCTGCAAAAATGTGATGATGACATTATCATCACATTTTTTCAAGTATTTCTCTTTTTTGGGGTAGCGTGGTCCATCAAAAGTATGCACAGTGGGTAATCATGGATTTGGAATTTTATTCCGCACATTATCATCACATTTTTTCAGGTATTTCTCTTTTTTGGGGTAGCACAGTCCATCCAAAGTATGCCCAGTGGGTAATCATGGATTTGGAATTTTATTCCGCATCCAATGAGCTCTCCCAATTGAAATTTGAGTAAAAATACAGGGAGATATGTTGAAAATACGAACAAAAAAAGTAGTTTTTTTTTATGATACCTATCCCCAAATTTATATTAAAAATTTGTTTAAGACCTATACGGTATTTCAAATTTAAATCAATTTCATTGGATAACACATGATGACATGGAATTTGAATTAGATTTAAAAGACCCATTTTGAGTTGAAATTTCCTCTAATTAGTAGAGAAATGGTCAAGTGGCCATAAAAGAAACACTCCTATCATAACACGTTGAAGTTCTCAATGAACCAGAGGACATTGCAGAAGATGAGCTAAGGGAAACAATAGAAGGTGAGGACAAGGATGTTTCTAATTGTAAAAACTAAGGACATAAAATTATGCCTATAGTTTCTTTGCATTGAATGAATAAAAGGGAGAACCATCGTTTCCATTATTGGTACAAAAAGAATTCATAATTTCATTGACGAGAAGATAGTGTCATGAACAAGTGGGAAAACTATTCCCTTAAATAACTTCCAATTTTTTACCATCACCAACTTTACCATGGACTAGTGCAAGGAAATGATCAAGATTCTGAAGGTATTGTTGGACAATCGTGGTGTAACATTTAATTTTATGTGGTTGCATTTGTACAAGGTGATGTAGTTACGGGTGCTCAATTGTCAAATACTTCAAGGAATTGTGCAATAAACATGTCTAAGATGTATATGGAAATTGAAGTGGGGAATTACCAGACCACCATTTAATAAATGCAGTCATGTCCCAATAAATCGATATATTCCCATAAATGAGTTAGAATTGGCTATGGAACAACAAAGTTTTAATTTTTCAAGTAATTCATTCCAAGGATTGCATGTGAAGCCTATGAGGATGTTGAACCCATAGTATAGAACGAGGAGCAAAAAAATATTTTTTTTTTTTCATGTATTTTGTAATGTACATCGTGAAATGCCACTTGAGAGGGAGAATGAACACATTATTGAACTATAATTGTGGTCCAAACTATTAAATGTTCCTCCTTATAAATATCCTAGATTGTTTACATATGAAATTAAAAAAATTGTTGATGATATCTTGGAGTTGGGCCACACTCTATCCCTAGCAAAAATCCATTTGTTTCACATGTGATGCCAATTAGGAAAAGGGATTGCACACGCATAATGTGAATTGATTGATGAGAGCTTGCCGAGAGGGATATTAAGAATATATATCCTATTCAAAGGATTGATGAGTTGCCAATCATAGTTTCATGGTGCCATGATATTCACCAAGATAGACTTGAGATCTTGTTATAACCAAATAAGGGTGAGAGTGGCAAAACATTTCAATAAAACATTTAGAATACACCATGTCGACTTTGAGTTCCAAGTGGTGCCATCTGGTCTATCCATTCCAACCAACTAGTTTTCAAGGTACCATGAATGGAATTTTCAAAACCTTATTCTTTGTTCCTCAATTATGAAACACCTTTACAACAATAGATAAAAGGGTTGCACCCCTTGTGGTCTCTTTGTTGCATGTATTATATCCATGGTTAATGTAGAAATGTTTTTTTATCACTTAAGTGATTAGGTGAAAATTGGTATACTCTCCTATTTTCTTAGTGAGCCCAAAGGTTTATACAACCTGGGCATTAGTGTATAATTAAGAACACGAGGAAGGTTCCATCGCCTATGGTTCCAGTCTATTTTAATTCCATTAGAAATGCATATTAGACATTCTCATGCCCATTATTTTTTCTTCTTCTCATGAAAAAAAATCGTGAAAGGACAAAATAAGAAAACCCCTATGGTCCATGTCCTAACAACCCCCAAAAACACTATGGTTCACATGATAATAAAAATTAAAAATTAAAACAAATTAATAAAATTTAAAAATTGTTATTATTTTTTATTACATTGTTATATATAATATATATATATATCTATATTACATTGTAATATATATAATATATATAAACAAATTACATTGTGTATAATATATATTATGACCCAAACTCGGTGCCATAAAAAATAAAACCCCAGAATCCCAACTGTGAAATGATCCTGTGAAAAACATTGAATCGACCCAACTACAAACTGTGAAAGGGTGTTGAATGACACCATAGGGGGTTTCAACATCATAGGGGGTTTCCATCACACAATTAGGAGAAGGAGCATGCACAGGAGCATGAGCATGACCCAAAATCCAAACCGTGAGAATATGGTCTGCAGGTGACAAAAGTGTGAAGAAGGAGCTCCAAGGTCACATGAAGGGTGTCTCCGACAAGTTACAGGCAAGGACATGTGGATTCTTGTTTATTCCTTTCCGCCATGAACTAAAAAGAGGAAACTAATATTTGATGAACTGAAGAATCAGTTGATAACCTCGAGCCCGTGGAAGCTATATTCCTTCATCTATAGGCCATCCATGGTGAGAAACTTGAACCCATGTTTTGTTGCTTAAAGAGTATCTCAGTATTTTTGGGAAGAACAATCTAGAGGAGTCAGAGAAATCAAATAAATGATGGAGAATTAGTGATGTCAATTCGAACTATAGCATTTTCCCCACATACTCATCTCAATTTATAGTGCCTTTAAGTATCAGTGACAAGAAGGTTTTGTAGGATGCAAATTTTTGTACACGGAGAAGATTGCCTGTTATCATATATATGGTTCCATCCCTAAAACGGAATTTTGATTTCTCGCTCCTCGCAACCTTTGGTAGGTATGATGAATACCAAGAGAAGCCTATGGAGAGTTGGTCAAGACTATTATCATGAGAGACAGGTTAACAAGATGAGCCAGAGGCTTTGGGTTCATAGGATTTTCAGAACTGACCGTTGTAGATCGAGTTTTACCGAAAAACACACAATAGATGGTAGACAGGTATGGTTTTGTTAATCCCACTTGAATTTATGTTTGATTTGTTATACCCATATGGACTACTCTTTTATTTTTTGATTACCACATGAACTCGTGCTTAATTTATTAACATCCACAATAAATCGTGCTTAATTTGTCGATGCCCACATGAATTCTTGTTTGATTTCTTGATACCCACATGAAATTTATTTTTGATTTTTTAGGGTTTGGGATTTAAGGTTTAAGGTTTTGAGCTTTGTTTTGTCAAGTTTTGATCAATGTTCTCTGATAAAGGTTGAACTAAAAAGGGCAATGGAAAGGGAAGACCAACAAAGGAGTGCACAAAAAAGCAATAGTAATGTAGGATCTGGGCCTAGGACCAAGAATATTTTGTTGGGGGGTTTATCTCCCACTATAATAGAAGATGAGTTCAAAATATATTTCGAGAATTTTGGCAATATTATAGATGTTTTGGTGATTATGATCACTTTTCATAAAGGCCTAGGTGTTTTTGATTCATCACGTTTGATTCTAAAGAGGAAGTGGATAAGGTAGTAATGAAGAATTTCCATGACCTCCATGAAAAGATGGTGGAAGTGAAGAAGGAACTACTATTTTCCCCTGCTCTACTCTTTTCACATACATAAATGAGGATTCACAAACAACCAAATATGGTACCATAACATTAATCTAATTGTTTAGTGTTGTACTGTTTGTTATAGTTTCATTCCCAAATGTATCAAGAAAATGGGTTCTAAACTATGGGAATCATCCCTGTGTATATCTTCTGTGTAGATTTGATCTGTGCACATGCAATATTGCAATGAGTTTTTATGGTTCTAAGCTTCAACAATTTAATTGCATATGGATGTATGGCATGTTTGTGTACTTCCAGTACATATGATCATAATGCAGGACAATATACAATGGTTGTTATGGATCAAGACTTAGAGCACTTGTGTAATCTTTTGCAAGCCAAAGATGGAGGCCATGCATGGTATCAAGTCATGAATCATTCAACCCCAACCATGTATTACCAAGCTTGGCGTCATTTCCCAGAGGTATTTTTCTATTTTTGTCAAATTGATACAAAAACTATTGTAATAATCGCGGTGTTTAAGCTTCTTAGTAGTGTTTAAGATTCTTAGTAGTGCTTTTTTATATTTTAGTTGGTGTCAAATCCTACAGTTTCCATTCTTCTGTAGTGATCGAGAGTATGTCAGTGGTCGTCTAATTTGGGAGTCTAGAAAGACATACTTCTGTGTGACAAAGGTATGACCAACAAACTTAGAATTTTGGATAACCTTCTTCAATCTTCACTGAAGTAGTAAACACAGGTTAAAATCAGGTCTCTATAGTTATAATAATTTTATTTCTAGTTTCCTAAATTGTACTTGCAAAATTTTGAAAACAATAGATACATGGCATATCCACTTTCCAACTAGAATATTCCAAAATGTTGTATATTTCAGTTTTTCAATGGCAAAAGAAAAAATAGTAGTAAAAATTCAATCTGTCTGCAGAAGAAGAAAAAAAATCCTTCGCCATCTAGGAGCTTGTTGACATCATGTTCTATATTTCGTTTACTTGGCAACAATTTTATCTATATCCAGAAGCTCCTTGTTTACTATAATATATGTGTGCTCCACATATAGATTTTTTAAATGCAATTGATTAATTGGGTCATCTCTAAAAACAATTCTAGGAAACACTCAAGCAATGCTTAACAAGCACTTGGTATGCATGCATCATTGGCCATGGAAGCTTTTAGTTGTAGTTGCAAGGTTTTCCATTTTTCCATTTATTGTCAGATTATGTAAATGAATAGGAATGACTAATTATGAATTTATATAGGATATTTGAACAAGAGAAGTGCTTGATTCTAAAGTTGGATTTACTTCTCTATATCTATAACGTTACCAAGTTTTCTACAAATTTTATTTTCATTCTTTTGTGATATGGAAATACTTGTGCGCAACAGATTATGTTGGCATTTTGATAATTGCTATAGCCCAGTTCTTTACCATTTCTTGTTCCTTAAATCTTTATGCATTTTTCTTGACTTGAGAGTAAATACATTTAAAATAGGAAAACCACAATACTAGAATTAGTTGTGCATAACTTGTCCTTGTTTTATCCTTCTATTAACTATATAACAATGCCACCCCTTTTTGTCTAGTTCAAAACAGAACAAAATCTTGTAGAGGCAACTAAACCAAGCCTAGGACCCGGAAAAAAAAAAGAATTTGTTTTTAGAGGCCATTGATAGTATCCCCGGACAAAAAATAATGTTTCTTTTTCTATTTAAGTTCCTCATGCAACGTTGGAAGAAGGAAGATATTTTGGGAAGGACGAGGGGATTAAAAAAAACTATTTTTCAAATAGTTAAGTTACCTGATTTGCATATACATTTTGATACTAGAGTCAAATACCTTTCCAACAATTTTTATTACATTGAACTTGGTATATGCAAGAAAAAGAGGAGCAATCCATGAAGTAGCAAGCAATAGGGGAAATATTTATTTATTTTTTCTCTTGTTACATTGGTTTCTTTGAATCTAGACTTGATTCAAGAACACCTTCTATGATTTTAGGTAGCTTCATCCTTAATTTTTTTGTAAATGATACTTTATGAATATAAATGTATATAAATTTTATTTAAAATTGGCTAGTTTGAATGATATGTTCCTTGTAACAAACAATACTTTACTTCCAACATAGTTAACGTTTTTTTGAGACAGGAAAACAAACAATTATTTGATGATCTTGTAGGTGATTAAATTGATGAATGTAATTATTGGAGAAAAAAAGGATACAAGCATTTTAGTGATAGTAGTGAACCTCCAATTCCTCACATTAGATCAAATTTACATGCCCTATTTGGAAATGTATCCCATGCTATTGGACTAGAGATTGGTATATTTGATCTAAGTAGTGACAAAACTAGAGACGGGTTCTATTTATTTGGTTGGAAATGGTAATCCTCCTATTGCATCATATGTCTATGGTGAATGGATTCGATTCCAACATGTGGATTTGATTGTGCTTTTCTAGGTACAAGGTATTCCTATGCTCAACAACAAAAAGCCTAGAAATATAAGAAAATACAAAACCAATGTTTTTCTTGCTAAAGAAAGAGAATTTTTTTTAATGATCCCATGAAAAAGGTGGCACTATAGACGAGGTGAGGAAAAAAACATAATTAACATTTAATTGAATAAGAAAAACAACATAAAAACTTGATCAATTTATTTTGAATGATTTTGCTAACTTTGAATGTCTTCCACTTCTACAATTTCCCTTGCAAGTTCTCAATATGTTTGTTCATGGATATGGGCATACTAATTATGCTATTTCCAAAAGATATGCTAATGGTTTGCTTGATTTCATAAGGATTTTCTTAGTAGCTTTTGACATGATGAAAATTTGGATGCAACGAATAAAAAATTGTTAACACGTTTTACAAATGGTTTGCATGAAATATTGAATCTGATAACAACTATGATTGGAGAGATTTTATACAATAACTCCTAAAATCTTGTTCCAGAAAGTTTCACCCACTTACCAAGGTTCTTAATTCTCTTCTTTTAATATTTTTAGTCTTTTTCCAACATTCATAAATTGAAAAGCCTTGATTGGAAAATTCTTGTTTGAAATTATGTTTACAATGGACATAGCTTGTTTCCTCAATAAAATTGTGTTATAGGAAAAATCCTAGACTTGTAAACACTATTATTTTCTAGAGTCTAACATGATATCTAAGGTTATTCTCTATCATAAAGGCAAACAGATCTTGCAAATTCCATTTATATTTAATAAGTGAATTTTATAATAAATGTTTTGACTAATCATTATATAGTTTCTAGTGGGAAAGATCATTTGCCAAGTTGTTGGCCTTGTGTGCTGAGACAATTGAACATTGTTAGTAATAGTCTTATTACATATAGTGAACACTTTGGATTTTGTTTTCAATTGATATGGTGCTTAGATATTTCTATGTATGAGAAAAAATGTACAGATAACTGGAAAATGCAACATTGTTTTCCTATCTATGCTCATGTTCTAGAATAATAAGCTTTCAAAAAGTCCACTTGTCATAGAAGCCCTTTTTACAAGCTTTCCAAGTATAGCAACAACAAATGTTCATGTTATTGACAAGCCTAGCCTCTTTAGACAAACCTTCTTCCAGAATTGCAATACCGAAAAATTAAAATTAGTAATAACTCCAGCAATAGTCTTATATTTTACTTGAGTTCTTTGTCTTTACTTGACAAAAAACAATACAAGATCAATAAATATCTCACAGAAGAATGTACCCATCTACATCATTCATTATTTCCCACATAATAATGATTGTTATCTCAAATAGATAGGGCCACAATAGATAGGGTTAACCATGGCCTCTATAGTTATAGCCATTGATTTAATTACGGAGATACACTTGAGATTAGTCTAATATGAATGAGTACCATTGATTTAACTCTATTGATACAATAAGCTTCCATGTAAGGATCATAGTAAATATTATTGATAATACGTAGCTATCAAATCTAACTAGTACATTAGGTTAGTTTAATTCATATATGTAATGGTTCTTATTGGTTGTCTTCATTACTTTATTACAGTATTTGCATTATATTACATCATATAGGTTAGATTACCATTGATTTTATTGGGATGATTATTATATCCATAAGTAAAATCATAGACTTAAATTTGATAGATATTTTTTTTATACAGAGAGTGTTAAGATAAGGTAATTGAATGCTTAAACTAAGGGAAATCAACAAAATATTTACTATAAGTTGCCGAAAAAATGCTAAAGCTCTTCATTAGGTGGTGAGATTTGACTCGACCCATTAATCAGTGAGGCTCGAATTTCCACCTATATGAACACTTGACCAACTTTATGGTGGTTCTTTAAATTGGTAGGTTCCCAGTTGTTTCAAGTGAGTATGATGTTTCCCTAGCACCTCCTAAGCTACCAAAGCTTAACTTGGTTGAAAATAATGCAAGGTTCTCCCTATTCAAACTTTGAACATTATTTTTTTTAAAAGGACATTTACGTCACTATAGCGATGCCAGGCCATAGCAAGTTCCGATGAACTTGCTATACTAGCAATGGACATTTCCATCTCTAGTATAGTAAGTTCGTCGGAACTTGCTAAGGCCTGGCGTCGCTAAAGCGACGGCTCTTCATCGCTACAAAAACACATGTTTGTGGCAACTATTTTTTTTATTTTTTAAATATTGACTACCATCGCTATAGCAACGAATGCTTCGTCACTACACCGACAAAGTTTCGTCACAACACTTGCTTAATTTGTTTTACTATATTGCACAGTTTCGTGACTCGTCGCTATAGTGATGAACCGCCTTTGTTCGTCGCAAGAGCGACGAAGTGTGAAAATTGTTTCTATAGTGACGAAAGTTTTCCCACGAAAATAAGGGGTCATGTTCGTCGTTATAGCAACACAAAAGTGTTGCAATTGCAACCATTTTTCGTGGGAAAAATGTCCACATGTATTAGTGACACTCCCTTATGTTGTTGTCAATTCCTACATAAAAATCAACATATGTGAATTATATTGTTTGAAACTTATTATTGAATATTCTTGAGTACAATATTACTTTTAAAGAAAGGTTTTACACTCTTTTGCATTTATATTGCAAAGAATCTCATCGAGCTTCCTTTTGTTTTGTCTATGAATGTGAGACCTTAACCAATTCATATTAAATTAAATTTATAAATAATTCAAACATATTAATTTAATAAATAAATTACAAACAACTTTCTTTCTTCTCGACTTTGGATGTGCTCCCATCTTGACGACTAGAATTGTTGTTCACTAAACTTTTATCTTTCATTTTCTATCAATAAACAAATTCAACCATTGAATAAAGAAGTTATTAAGTATATTATAAAAAAATGAATTTCTTCATAAATAAATAAGAAATGTAAGGATAAAACCTTACATGTTCGAATATGGGTTTAATAAATATATCTTAATAAAATGAATTGAGGATTTGCAGATATAGTGAGCCATGTTAAATATGGTTGATAAGGTAGTGGTCATGTCTATTAATAAATAGATATGTCCTCTAATAACTAATAATTGATAATTAATTAATATATTAACAAATAATAACTTATATTAATTAACAATTGTAATAACCAATTAGGTTTATTATCATCTGTCCTTAAAAAGATTCGTCCACAAATATTCAGTAAGCGTGCTTCAACTAGAATTTTTTCCATGAATAATCGTAATGCGGTTTAGAAGTTATTAAAATAACTAGTTGCATTTCCGTTCAAATCTTTTCATGCATATGATTCTGGAGATAAACGCATAACAACTATATGGAGTATTCTTCTGGGCTTCTAATATAATGGTGTTCTTTTGATATTCTAATTTGACGTAGATTTCTGGTATTTATGCATGCTTTGATATGGTTTTCTTGTCTGTAAAGGAAACTACTAGTAATGGACTTACTTCCTTGTCTAACGAGCTTGTCTTTAGTTGTTCCTGGGGAACCTTTTGATGTTGAGATTCTAGAACACCTTGAGTTATGACCACTGGTAGAATAGTCATCTCTTCATTTGTTGCAACATCTTATGAGTTTCATTCCACTACGTTATCATGATTAAGGTCAATTTTGACACTTTTGTTTTATCATTTCATTCTTCTATAACTTCAATTTTTTCATAATTGTTATTAACAATGACTTCATTTTTAACCATATTTTGTGTTTTGTTAAAATCTAATGCATCATTGTTTTCTTTACAATTGATATTGACATTGTGATTGGCAATATATTCTTGATTTTTTCATATCCTTTCCTTCTACCTCTTCTATTTCATCTTCTTTGTTATGACCTTACTTAACAAGTCCTTGTTCTGAAGTTTCAGTAGACAATTTTATATATTTTTTTGTAGGTGTATTAATGTGCCTTACTTCCCTTCCTTGTAAGAAGTCTTAGTAAAATTATGGTAGACATACATATTTTTTATTGAGTATCGTATTTGGGGGTTTGTAGTTGGGGTGTCTTTTGTTATCCCTATTAGAGTCTGGTGACCTGAATCTCTTGTGAGAAGGGATATAAGGAGGCAATCATTGTGGCCTCCCTAGTTCTTCTTTACTTAGGAACTTGGGAGTTGCAGTCGCTTCTTCTCTTGGGAGTGCAACTGCAATTTCCATCTTTCCCTTGCTTGAAACTTTGGAGACCGTAACTGCTTCTTATATCGTAGGTGCCACAACAATTTCCTGTTTTTTCTCGCTTGAGAGGTGAGATATCATGGCCTCTTCTTCTCCATAAGATTCTTCGTCATTTTCTCTCAACATTGGCTCAATTTGAGCAATAAATTATTCGGGGTTGGATCTTGCTACAAGTTCTTCCTTGATTCCATCTTCTTCTGTCTTGGGTGCAAAATTAGTTTCTATCTCTTCTTTATTTGGGAATTCTAGGGCCGTAAACGCTTTTACTATCATCGGTGCCATAATAGTTTTTTGCTTTCCTGTGCTTAAGAATTGAGATGTCGTAGCCGTTTCTTCTTCATAGGATTCTTCATCATTTTCTCTCAACATTGTCTTGGTTTAAGTAAGAAATTATTTAGGTTCTGGTCTTTCTACGAGTTCATCCTTGATTCTATCTTCGTCAATGGTTTCTTCTTGGTTGGTTTCTTGACTATTTTCAGTTTCACTTTCTTTTTCATGTTTTTGTTTCAATTTGTTTTTTATCATTTCTTTCATAATTTTAAAATCTTCTTCATATTTTTCCCACTTTTTGCTTATTTTCTCCACTCATAATTCTTTTTTCATTCTTTAAATTGTTTTTGTTTCTTTAAAAAAATGCATGAATGCCTACATCAAAGACCATTATGTTCTATACAAAATTCAAAAGAATTATGAAAAATTTGTTTTCTATTAAAAACAAATAATGATAATTATTATTATCAAATAATATTATTATTATTATACATATATATTTTAATAGTTTTCTTCTTGAAATTTTAATATTATAATAACTATTATCATTATTTTTATTAAATAATAATATTATTATTATACATATATATTTTAATAGTTTTCTTCTTCAATTTTTAATATTATAATAACTATTATTATTTTACAATAATAATATTATTATAATTTTTTTGGAAATATATGGAATTAGGGTTTTGGTGACCACACAGAATGTGATGTAGCAAGGGAGAAACATGGAGAAACATACGGAGTAATGGAAGTGGAGTTGGATCGAATTGAAGCATTGGTTGGAGACTTGGAGTGTTTAGATGGCAAGGGAATGGAATGGACACGAAGAAAGAGGCCGCGAGGAAGAAAGGGGAAAGGGCATGCATAGGTGTGAATAATGGTGTGGCGCGAGATGAGTGTTAGTGATGAGGGAGGCGGAGGTGCAGCGTGGGAGAAAGAGGGAGTGGGGGTTCATTGGATGGATGCGCAAGGAGGAACGTGGCTAGGGGAACAGAGGAGTGTGGAGCAGAGGAGAAGGGGCGCAGCGTGGGAGTGGAGATAGACACGAGGAGTGAGGCTGGTGCGGGGAAGGAGTGGCGTGGAGTTGTGAAGGAGAAGGATGGGGAGGTAGACGAGTGATAAATGGCATATAAGGAGGCATAGGTATGTTTTGTAGAGCATGTAAGAGAGACGCCTGGGTAGAGGAGTGAATTAGGTCAACTAAAGGATCGCAAAGGTGGAAGCACTAGTAAAAAAGGGGTTATTAAGATAATATTTGAGACAATATTTGTATAAATTGTCTCAAGTTAAAATAAAAACGGTTTGTGTATTGTCTTAAGTATTGGTCTTAAATTTAAGACAATTTAATTGTCTTAAATGTAAAACAACAGTTTAAGACACCAGCTTTTAAACACAATACTTAAGACAATACACAAATTTTTGTTTGTCTCAAGTTGAGACAATTTACACAAATATTGTCTCAAATATTTGTCTTAATAACCCCCTCTATGTAATAGTGTTACAATATCAAGGTGGAGTGGAATCGAACCACTATCTTCCTTCTTATAAATCAAGCGCTCTTCTATTGAGCTAGCACCCTTTATAGAAAAGAAGAAACAGTGATTGTGAAAATACTAAGAAAAACATCAATTAGAAATACAATATTATTTAATCCATGTTGTAAATATAACTGTATCTTATCAAAGCAGCATTAACAAATATGAAAAAGGCTAAAAACACAACATTAACCATTGACAAACATTCTTCGAGAAAGAAAACAACTTCAATAATTGTAATATGGCTATGTTACATGCTAAAATTCTAATCAATTAATAAACATCAAACCCAGCAACCTATCAGCCCACCATTAACAAATATGAAAAAGGATAAAACCAAAACATTAATCATTCAGAATCATAAAATAAATATAAGCACGCAATATAATATAATATAATATAATATAATATATATATATATATATATATAGGTCTGCCTACTGGACATCCGGAAATCAGTACTTAGATCATATGAAGACAAGCATGGAAAGACTAAAAATTACATAAAGTTCTTGACATATACTGATGAGAAAATATCTCATATATCTCTGTATTGCCCAGCAAAAGCAAGCTTAAAACTTTGCAGTGCGGCCACTTAATTGTACTAGAAACTTTAAAAAACCAATAAACCAACCTATATGATTGAAAGGATATTCATAAGCTTGAGATAGAACACATAAATGGCATCAGTCAAATATAGAAATAATGTACCACCCACAAAGCCAATACCCAAAAATTCAGAAAACCAGGATTGAAAATTTGGCCTTGAGAATTCTGAGAGCATTGAGAATTCATAAACATAAAACAAACATCCACAAATATGCAAACACTAATGAGACAGTAACTGAACCGTCTTAAACGTTGGACAAGCTGGTGATTTTATATGCATGAAACCAAAGGGTTCAACTGTCCTTCACATACATGAAATGCCTAAGCACCATTACCAAATATCGTCTTTCACAAACATAAGGAAATTACAAGCTCCACAAAATGGTTGGAAACTTTATAACCCGATATTGACAATCAAAAACATAAAAGTGTTGAAATATCCATGATACTCATTCATAAACATTGAGAGGCCGAAAAGGGAAAAACCCATCATTCACCATTACCAAAAAACCAAACTTAGATTCTCATCCAAAACTTACACGGGAACGGTACCGCTAGAAAACTTACGCCTAGTAGATTCTTATCCAAGAGAAATCCACTCCATAAATAACATCTCTGTGAAATATTTAATAAAAAGAGCGATCACCAGCAATGAACTAAGTTGTGAGCTCTGCAAAACTTTCAAGAAACAGAACAATCAGATGGAGACTATCACAAGTTTGAGGTTTCTAACAAACCGTTAAAGTGGGTATTATGCCCAACGACCTTTTGATCCGAAGTCAGAATGCGCTAATCCAGTGCACATCTGGATCTGTTAATATGCAAAATCTTCAAACTCTGTGCTGACTGTTATTCTAAGTGGTGATGAAGAGATTTAGCAGAAAAAAGAGGGACACTTAGGCCCTCTAAGCTCAGCCACCAAGAAAAAAAGGAACTCCATCGACCCTTCGCAATCAACGGCCCAAGAAACCAAACTTAATGAGTTTACTTTCCAAGGAAACCAAATCTTCTGATAAAGGGATAACACATGAAATAAAAAAATGGATGAACAAGACAAACAGATTCGATAAAAAACAATAAATGCAGGCTTCCTAACAACAGCCTACTGAATGTTCTGTTTTAGGTCTCTGTGATTCCTAGTGTTAGTAATAGTCACATCTATTAATAAATACACATGTCCTATAATAACTAATAATTAATAAGTAATTAATCTATTAGTAAATAATAATTTATATTAATTAACAATTGTAATAACTAATTGGGCTTATTACAAAAACACTACCATACTGGTGTGTTTCCACATACCAAATGTTTCCACATACCAAATGCACCAGTGCTTCTAATATATTGACACTTTTGTGCTGCTATATTGAGCTAATTACAGCAACAAAAAGTCACATCACACCCGATGGCTTGTGTATAAAACTACAAATGCAAAAAAATAAAACCTTAAGAATAATAATTCTAATTGTGAAACAACCACACGATTTAAAACTGTAATGTAAAATTCAGCAACCACATACAAAAATACAAAAAAACAACTAGAAAAATTAAATATGAAAATCATAGTAACAATTTACATACTTGAAATTTCTATTATGCAAGGATTTGTTTAATTCAACATATCTTAGAAATTCAAATCTTCAAAATAATCAGATCGCTCCAAACTCTCGTTTATCCAAACTCGTCCTTGATAACTCTGTTCCAAAACTCTCTCTTTGAAATTTGCCAAAATAATGAATTAGTGATTGGTTTTTTTTTAATACCTTGTAGATTGTTTTTCTAAATTGAAATTCCTGCTCATTTTAAATTTATGGGAAAATAATTTGTCCTACCTTTTATTTTCAATTTATTTATTGTACATTGGTGCTTTCGTTTAATAGTACATCGATGAGTCAAAGTTTAAAAAGTAGCGTATTTTTTTTTTAAAAACAGTGCACCATAAACACGTGAATACTCTAGTGCTCTATTCTTAGCAACACACCATTATTACAACTCAAGAAAAATAAAAAATAAAATCATACTAGAATGTGCAATGAGAGTTCAGCTGCTTCAATGCCACTTGAATACTAGGTGCACCGGTGTGTACAAGATTGAAAAATACATAGATAACTATCCACTATCAATTATAGCGCATACTTTATTTTATGAGTTATTTAGAAAATGTTCCATAATAGTGCATATGGTGTTTAGATGCGTTGGTGCGTTCATCAATTACAAATGCATTGGTAGTTGTATTCATTGGTAGTTGTATTGTATTATAACGCACCATGTAAATTAAGAAAGATTGTATTTCTTATTTAGGAAACTCCAAGTAGATATTATTCCATATTTAAAAAGCTCAAATTTGGAGATCATGATTGATAATGAGCGGTGGGTGGAAGCATGAGATGCAGCCTTTATTCCAACTTCCAACACGGAGAACATCATTGATAACAACCGAAATATTTAATAATATCCACCATTTAATTATATGGAATTTTATTTTCTGGGTTGTTGAGTCAGATGGAAAACCTTCCAAAACCTAGGTATATACAAATATTCCCTACCCTATGAGACAATGACAGAGTAGGGTTTGAGGCTTAGGGTGCCTAGGGTTTAGGATTTGCTCACAAAATATATTAGTTTGAATTATAACATTGTAATTTGTTTAAATTCAATTGTGAATTTATTCAATGTCAAACCCAACTTCAAACACTTGACTTGTTGTCCCATGCCCTTGACAATGGTAAAATAATAATGCCTCATTTTTCAAAAAATAAATTTAATATAATTAATAACTTTATTTGGAAATTATTAAAAAAATTAAGAATATTAATTACATTGTATTTATGAATTATCACTATACATTGAAAAGTTAACCCCCTCCCCTTTGGAAAAAACCAAAATTTTAGAGCAAAGAGGTTTTGTGGTCATTTTTTTGTCACCAAGTTCTTATTTCTTTTAAGAAAAGATATATATATGGTGAACTAGTGCACCATAAATGTGAATGTATAATATGGCATAGCCCATATGGTCTTCTAGTGTGTTTTTTGAACATGGGTGCATCAATGTGCTTCTTCAAAATACGTTTAACTAGGTAAATAATATAGAATATTAGTATTATTGGTTTAGTTAGGGATTGTAAATTTAAGAATTAGAGATTAAAAATTAAGGATAATAAAAGTTGAGGATTACATGAGTTAGGGGTTAAGGGTTTAAGGGTAAAGTATTAACATTGTTAGTGTTCATGATTAAATATGTTAAGTGCTAGTTATTACAAGTTATATGGATTGGAATTTACATTTTGTTGGGGTTATGTTTTAATGGTTATAAGAGTTAGAGGTTACAAATTTTAGAGTGACTATAGAATATAGAATAATTGAAGTGGTAGCGGTAATAGGATAATTAAGGTGAAAATGGGGTAGTTAGAGTTATAGGGAATCCTTTGCACCATCATCTTCGTTATCATGTTATCATGCATTGTTTCAGTCATTTAAATGATCGTGAATAGTGCATGATAAAATTTGGTCGTGGGTAGATGGAATAATGAATGAAGTTAATGAATCTTTAAACTTGGCATTGGAACCATGAACATTTGGAATCCAAATTATGAACATTTGGCAGTGGAACCATGTTATGATGTGAAAAATATAAAGACAAGGATATGATATTATGTGGAAATTATAAAACCTTGGTGGCATAAAGAATTTCATAAACAAACTAAGGATATAGGCACACAATTACTGTCACAAAGAATAGCAGACATTTAGCATAAAGAATGAAGAAGAATGATGAACACATGAAGAATGAAACTCAATTGAGTAAAAATCACTTCTTCAAATAATGAATTGAATGAGCTACATAAATAATACATATCCAAAGGAGAAATTTGAATTAGCTCACATTGGCAAGCTTATAAGTTACTACAACACCATCTAGGACAAAATCTAACCTTCCAAAGAAATCCTAGCATCCTTGGTTGCTTTCTTATCCATGAGAAAAGTTGTAAAGCTGCTCTAAATTTGTTGTAAATATCTCTTATCTCATAAAAGAAAGAATAAAGTAGTAAATGCACCTTAACTTAGAAAAATAGAGTAAAATAAGGTTGTGAGGGAACACATGTGGATAAGCTATTTCAAGTGGATGGAAAATGGTAAAAATAGTAACTAGTATGACAACTAATGTTTGAACAGTTATACTGAACCCAATAGGAACTTAAATAGAATTTTTTATCATATGGTCTAGATGGGATTAATATTCCAACAACCGCCCCCCACCCTTAATCTTGACTTATGTGTGAGTAAAAATGAATCCAAAATTAGGGACCATGAAACATAGGACTTATGGTCACCCTTTACATTATCCATCCATGTAAACTAAGGAAACGGGGAAAAACTCATGGGAAAAAAACCCTCACTCAAAAATGGACATGAAAGGTAAACAAAAAATGTTGCTCTCCAAACTCAAGTAGGTGAACTTGATAAGATATCTGGAGGAACCTTCTTCTCAGGAAGAAGATGAATCTGCTCAACTAGATCAGGGACATAGATAGTAGCATGATGGAAATTGGAACCATGTAGAGAAACAAAGGTACACTAACAATAGTGTGAATGGAGGTTCTCATTCAACTTGATCTTCAAGCCAGAAAAGGTGAAATAAGGTCCAGATGAGACTTGAGAAGGTTATAGAGCCATGACCTTCTAACCAAAAATTGATTCAAATAAAGTATGAACGACTCCAAACAATTATGATTTCTCTTGAAACTTCAAACCAAATGAGACTATATCAGCTCCAAGAATGATATGGAATAAGAGTCCCAAGATTTCCCAGCCAATGTAAATGTGTTCTCCATCTTCAGTAGATATTGAATGAACTGAGCTGGTCAACATAGAGGAATACATAAGAAGCAAAGAAACAATGACAGTGAGGTTGCAACCAACAACTAAAAAACTATGATCTAGCCTCCAGAACATCCAACTAATCAAATAGTGATCCATCATCCACTGAAGTATGTAAAGGATCATCAGCAACTGACATTGTCTTCAAGATTCAAATTAGAATACTATGAGAACAATGATGAGAGATGGAAGGTGAGTTATTCATTAACAATGGAAGCTTGAATGTATTTCTAATGTAAAAGTACTTCATGGGAAGAAAAAGAGGGAGAAATATCCTCTACAAGGAGACTTGCACCAATTCAAAACTATGTTGATATTTTTGCCATTATTCTTCTTTTGAACAACTTCTGAGAAATTGTACCTGCAAAATAAACATCCAAATCTGAAATGGAGGATTAATTTTTTAGTTCCCAAAGCTCTGATACCATGTGAAAATTCCAAATCCAACGCTCTAATACCATTTGTAAATTCTAAATCCTTTATGGCATGAAGAATCTCATAAACAAGCTAAGGATCTAAGCACACAATTTCCCTCACAAATAATTACAGAGATTTAGCATAAAGAATGAAGAAGAATGATGAAAATATGAAGAATGAAAATCAATTGAGTAATACTCACTTGTCCAATTAATGAATTGAATAAGTTACATAAATAATCATCTCCAAAGGATAAATTCGAATTAGCTCACATTGGCAACCTTATAAGTTACTAAAATACCATCTATGACAAAAGCTAACCTTCCAAATCAATTCTAGCAACCTTGGTTTCTTTCTTATCCATGAGAAAAGTTGTAAAGTTGTTGTAAAGTTATATTATCTAATAAAAGTAGGAATAAAGCAGTAAAGGTGCCTTCACTTAGAAAAACATATTAAAAGCAGGATGTGAGGGAACACTTGTGGATAAACTATGTCACGTGGATGGAAAATGGTCAAAATAGTCACTAGGATGACAACTAATGTTGGAACATTTATATTAAACCCATAGGGACCTAATTAATTTTTTTAATCATATGGTCTAGATGGGATTAATGTTCCAATATGTGAATCCTTAGATAATATGTGTTTTTTCATAAGTAGCTCTTCCAATTGTCTCGACAAATGACAATGAAATCCATTAAATATGACAAGTGAATGTATGATAGAAATAATTATAGTGAAATATCCTTGGGAGGAACCATGAACAATGTTGGTGAAAAAAAGTATAAAATTTATGGAATGATGAGAAAGAAAGCATCACCAATTCCAATGGAACCATGATTTGTTAAGGAATCATGAAACAAATTGGTGGAACAACGAACACAGCTTGGTGGAAACATGAACGTTGTAGGTGGAATTGTAAACAAAAGTTGGTGGAATCATGAAAATTTGGTTCAACTATGAAAATAAGTTTTTGGAACATAAACCCCCACCACCACTACTCATGGTTCCACCATTACTCTATGTTCTATTCTCTTCTTTTCACTAAGTATTTTATGGTAAAAATTTTTTGATTTCATTTTTGTTTTAGAAATGACTCTAATCTAACCCTATAGTTTAGTCTCAATGGTACACCAACACATAATTTGATTGGGCCCCATAAATGGACCTTTACCCTATGGTTGTGAAAATCATGACACCTACTATGTCATATACCATTGCATTCAAACACCAAATAATAAAAATTTATGATCTTCTTCACCTTTTACCACCCTAAAAGTTGCTTCCTCCTAAAATTGGACTATAAGTTATGCAAAAGTATTAATAATAAACAATACTATTGACATTAATATACTTTTGACATACATGGAATACATGTCTTATATCCATTGTCTTATGATGTGTGCTCATTTAATAACTAATTTTTATATATGTTAATCATTTCCAAAAAAAAATAGTTACATAAATATAATAAATTTTCATAAATATTTTTTTCAAAACAAATTATAAGACTTCATTAGTCACTATTAAGAAATTTGTCCCTTATAATAAACTAATTTAATCTATATTTTTCTTTGTAATTCTTCCCTCCCTAAATCTATTACTCTTTTTTTCACAACTAAGAAGATATACTTTTTCATTTGTGAAAAAAAAAGAGTAATAGATTTAGGGAGGGAAGAATTAAAAAGAAAAAGATATTACTCTTATATTAATTATTCTTACATTTTAAATAATTATAAAACAAATACATCTTTAATTATTGGAAAGATTATATAATTAGAAATCTTAAACCATTGTGGTGTACCAACTGCACCAGAGACAAAAAAAAAAAAGGCAAAGAGTGGAAAATATGTATTTGTGAACTTAGGTCAATGAAAAACTGATTTTAAGACTAATGGAGATATTTATGAATGTTTGGTCATTCCATTTGGTTTAACAACTACTCCAAGTACCTTTTTGAAACTAATGAAAGAAGTACTAAAAATCTAATTCTTTGTATGTAATTATATCATTGTTTACTTAGAAAATATTTTCATGTTTATCAAGACAAAATAAGAACATATGAAACATTTATGACAAGTGTTCGACTGGTTGAATCAAGAGAAACTATTATCACTCTACAAAATCACCATTACATTCGATGGGGAATTGTTAGCCAGGAATACACACCTTTTGCGGACAAGATCTGGTTCCCTAGTTTGAATGGTTTAGATCTAGTGTTGGGCACCCAATATGCAAGTTAATTACAACTAACATACAAAGTGTTCAATATTTATTGTCAACCCAGGGAAGTCTTTTATTTCAAGGATAACATGCACTATATATGCTTAA
Source organism: Pseudotsuga menziesii (assembly GCA_001517045.1). Taxonomy (NCBI): domain Eukaryota; kingdom Viridiplantae; phylum Streptophyta; class Pinopsida; order Pinales; family Pinaceae; genus Pseudotsuga; species Pseudotsuga menziesii. The sequence continues at coordinate 112,389 of LPNX011137871.1, forward strand.
ACACTGAGTTGCTGTAAATAAAAAATCCTATTCTCTGCTCGGCTACATTCATCCCAAGGATCCACTTTATCTAATTTACTCTCTAAAGAATACAGTCACAATTACCTTTTACTGTTTTGATCTAGAATTAAAAGATTTGAGAAATCACATCTAGATTACTTTTGCAGAAAATGAAATCCTGTTTACCAAATCATCTAATGATTCACCCAACTGTATTGATCTAATTATGCTAGAAATCTGGAAATCTAAATTGAATTCAGCTATTCTAGAAATTCGAAGTATAGGAATGAAATTCTGCAATTACGAAAGCAAAGGAACAAACTGCGAGAATCTATGAAACAACAATTGGAAGATATAGGGATGAACAAGGCTATTACAGCTACCGCACAGTTACATAAGGAGCAATTACCTATACAGTCGACTGTCATACCATACCACTGCAGCTTTCCAAGAGATGCAATTAATAACACACTGTAAATCAAGAACTATTGCAGCTTACTATGAGAAAATGAAACTATCACAACATCACACAATAGAATAATTAAAATTCCTAATTTAACTCAGCAATCCTTGTGGGAAGGCGGGCCCAGCTTTCACACAGAGATGCTGGAAGTAACGCATGTTAAAACACTGAGATCTGAAGTAACTCCTTGTATTAAAAAGGGCAGATAAATCATGCAACCTCAATCATAGCTAATACAATAATTTGGTTAAGGGTTCAACCCCTGGCTTAGAACAGTTCCACATACTTATACAATGTCAATCATAACATCTTATCCCTATTATTGGGCAGCCATGAAGATCTCTGATCTTCAGGCAGCCTTAATTACAACAACTGTTACAGCCGTGGCAGGATGAGAATAGGAAATATAGGGAAACTGTTAATTGACCCAGAAATAATGATGATCCTGTTCGATTGAGAAGATATCCTACAGATCACAACTATTTTCGAGCAGCGGCACACTGTTGCCTTCCAAATCTGTCGCATTCTGTTGCAGCTACCCTTGTACAGCTTTGTGTGGAATAATACACTGGGACTACATTCTTTGGGCAACGGTAGGATGGGTGGAGATCAGCTTAAGCAATGAATGTTCATCCTTCCCTTAGCATGTTCAACTGGCTACACCTGCATTCTCTATCTCTTGAAATACCTTTATAAACCATCATATGTTAGCATATTTCAAGATATAGAGCCTTGATTACCACAATCCTAAGCATTAATAAAATAAGACAATAACTAACCATACCTTTGTGACTTAAGGGGCAGAGTGAGGGAAAACATCTGTTTAGCATGCACAATAGGGTAGGATAAGGAAAAAAGAGGTGGATAAGGATGGTAAAAAAGGGGGAATTTCTGGGCCCAACATCTCCCCCCAACTGTCCTGTTGCATGTCCTCATGCAACAACCTCCATTAATTTGAATCTAAATCTTGCACTATGCTTTGTTCATGGAGAGAAGAAAAGTTGTAGGGGAATTCAGACGTTCCTTCTTTTTCTATAAACCCCTTATGAACAACCCAATATCTCCAACATTTCTGCTCTTATGCCCTGGTCAATGAGAAATCCTCCCTGTACGGTTTTGCTGGCCACCAGATGAGAGGAAATTTAAATTTCAGTCCCAGCCAATTAACCCCACATTCCCTTATACATCCGACATAACCCTCAATCCTGGAAAGTGCTTGTTCAAAATTTCTATAACAATAGGGATCCCTATTTCTAAGGGTTGGAGAGGCAACCTGCCATCTGTGCTTACTTCCTTCCAAATTTGTTTGTTGATGTATGGAAATATGGTTGGTACAAGTAGAAATAACCCCTTCCTGCAGTTCCATTATATGTCGAGTATGGATGGGGCACGAGAGTAGACTCTGGTGCCGAGCAAGGAGAAGACGAGGATTTTGAGACTCACTTCGAATCCACAGATTAGAGTGGGATTCATTGTGAGAAAAGGTTTGGAAAGACCTTTCCCACTACACATTATTGCTCACAAAAGAAGCAAAATCCCTCAGCTGAACATCTCCTAAAAAAGGAACAGGATTCGAATGGTGGTCCAAAGGACAAGCCATCTCATGCAAATACAGTTCACACAGCAAATTCTGGTCCTCAAAATTATTTCTCAGAAATGTTTCCAAGAATTTTGCTGAGGTTGCTATCTCATATGATCTTTCTTCTTTCACAGCCCTTAACTTAAACCAAATAAATTGTTCAAATAAAAAGACAGGGTAAGAGGAAGAGGGTACCTTGGTGCCCAATAATTCCTGAGAAAGAGCACACATCTGGTCTTTTTCTACCTGCATAGACTTGAACTTCTTCACCTCCCTCATCTCCTTCTGTAGTTCTTCCTCACGGAGTTTCTGGGTCATGAGTTCTTCTACCCATTTTTCCTTTAGTCCCCTGATAGTCTTTCTATGTTTAGCGAGGGGAACCATCCCTTCTTGGTAGCTTTCCACCTAACTTCTCCACTTCCTTACTTCCATTCTCAAGATTGAGATTTCTTCTGTAGGCTTCAAGGTTTCTTCTTCTTCAGGATACTCCTCATTGTCAAAATCCAGATTAAGAAAATTTTGAAGGGGTTCAATTCACACCTTATCCCCTGATGTGCCACATTGGACATTCTGCACTTCTGAAGTTACTTCTAGGGGTGTTGGTTCTTGTGTAACAACATCCCTTCCTGAAATTTCTTCTGCAACAACACCAACCACTGGTATTCTTGGAGCAACTCCTGGAGATGTTGGTTCTTGTGTAACAACATCCTTTTTCTCGGGTTCTCCTATGGCAACTTTGGTAGCTGATTGTGAGGATGTTGGTTCTTGTGGGACAACTTCCTCCTAAATTTGAATCTTCTTATCTACCTGATTATCAGCTACAACTTCAGCAAGGGAATGTAAGGCTGCTGGTTCTTGTGTGACAGTGCCCTGTTCTTATTTTTCCTCATGCTGCTAGGATTGTATGTCTTCTTCAATATGAAGTTGTTCCTCAAGGATTTCAATATCACCCAAGGATTGTGATTGAGCTTGTTCATCTTCACCTAAATCCACATCAGGAATGATATCCAATTCAGGGTTGGCTTCTTGTTACATCCCGAGAGTCTCTACTACAATTTTCAAAGATGTTGGTTCTTATGTAGCAACATCCCGGTTTACTTCTTCATCTCCCTGTTGTGATTCCATTTCTAATATCTCGGTGTCAGGAGACAATTCAAGAGTCATAGTACAAATTTATTCATTGAATTCCAGAATGTTTTCAATCCCTAGTTCTTCTTCCCTCATTTGGATGACCACTTGAACAAGAACATTCAAGGATGCTTGTCCTTGTGTGTCAGCATTCTATTCTACTTCATCATTGTTCTGCTGCTGTGGTTCCATATCTATTATTTCTGTGTCATGAGAGGGCTCAGGGGTCACAGTGCAATCTTCCTCCACAAAATTAGGAATAACTTCATCCTCTGGTTCCTCTGTCCCAAGTCTGGTGGTAATTTAAATAGGAATATTCAAAGATGTTGGTTCTTGTGTGACAACATCTTGCTCATCTGCAACTTCCTTTTCCTAGAGTTTCTCTTGGGGAGTCTCACTGTCTTTCCAATCAGGTTGTCCATGTTCTTCCACAGCTGTAGGTGCAGACTGTTGTGTTGTAAAGGCATGAACTATAACCATGTATCCTGACTCATCAAATATTTCTCCACATAGAAGTCATTGCCAGCCTTTCTTCCTCATTTCCAGCCTTAGTAGGAATTGATCCTTCTAGTCAATCTGCAACCTCAACCAATGTGTGCAGCTTCCTTTCACTCTATTTTCTGCACGCTTCCTTCCAATTTTCCAATTCTTTTCAGAGTGCTTGTACTTCCTCTTTTAATAGCCTATTTTCAAACAGAAGTCATTCAATTTGAGGTTCTTCTATGACTGGTTCCTATGAGGCATCAATTGGTTTGGGTCTAAGAATGGGGAACTCAATTTGCGCTTCTAGGTTGCCCATCTTTCCCTTGCTGCTTCTGCTGCTGTGACTGACCTAGTTCTTTTATGTCTTATTGGTGGTGATGCCTTTATTTCATCCTTTGATCTCCTCCTTTTTCTCTGTGGTACTGGAGTTTCTAAATTCACTGCTGAAGTGGAAGGGATATCCCCAGTTCCAACATTTTCTTATTCTTCGGGATATTCTTCCTCAATCAGGGTTCCTCCCCATTCAGGGGAAGATTCAATGGTCACCACCTCAGTGTTTTATTCTATTATCATAGCTCTAACATCTTCGGTTTCAACTATCGCAGCATCTAATGCTGCTCCAGTTTCAACCTCTGCTGTCAAAGCTACCCCAATATTTAGTCTTTCCACAGGGTCTTCTTGTACATCCCCTCCCAATTGTTCTTATTGTTCTCCTGACTGATCCTTTGATCCAATATCATCTCCCCCCCAACTAAATTGGAGGGGCTCCGAACCTCCTGTTGCTCTACATTTTCCCCCAACTGTGGATTGACTGGCTCTTCTTGGTTTTGAACAGGCCCCATGAGTACAAGTACTGCCATTTCCTCTTCTATTGGGACATCGGATAGAAGAACGGGTTCCTAAACTTGAGCTGTAAAATTCTCACAGGTTTGGTTGTGTTGAGCAAGGGTCCATAAGATTATTAATTTAATGAGGCCATGGTGGGTAAGTGAAGAGAGTGGATGTTTAGCAGCTCGGAAAAACCCAGCCATATGATGTAAATCATTGAATAAATAGAATGAAATGTTTAGTAAAACCCTGTCACGGAGGTGATATAATAAAGGGAATTCAGAGTGATAGACTGTTTGATACCTACCTTCATAGGGGATATACTTCTTGAGAAAAATTTCTACTTGATTCCATGGGCTTTCCAGTGACTGTAATGCTATCCCCCTCCGTGATGGTTGAATGTGCTCCCCTTCCCTGAGAAAATCCTGTACTGCTGCTGGATTGGGGGTTCTTCGTCAAAACCAAGCTCTGCCCACCTGGGGAAGACCAATGACCTCAGCCACTATGTCTTCAGAGACTTCAATATGCAATCCCCAAACCTCTGAGTGGGTTTCTATAAGATTCAAGGTGAACTGTAAAGCTATTTCATGGTGAAATCCATTCAGGCGTTGGAAGAATTCAGTCCAACCCGCAACTTGAAAGATGGAAAAAACTTCAGCATTTCGTCTGAGTTCTCACATGTTTGGAGGTTCATACCAAGCTGGAATACCCATGTTTTTCCACCTTCAGAAGTATGTTGCAGTGCGACAAATTATAGATTCTGACAATGAAGATTGAAGCACAGAGTATGCATGAACAACTGAGAGTGGAGTTGGGTAAATTTGGAAATTTTCAGTGCATTGGATTAGTTGGAATTTTATCCCAAATTAGGAAAGGTTGCAGTTATCAGGTAACATAATTAGTTATTAAGTCGCACGAGTGGAGAGCTACCGATGTGATAATGGGCACAGAAAAGAAGGTATGATTAATATTGTCAGATCCCGTTAATACTTAATCAAGTAGTTAATCAAAGCCATACCTTCGAAAATACGTGATGGATGATGTCCTTTAGAGAATAGTAGAACGTGTGATGTGCAGTCATTGCGAAAGATGTACTCGTGTGATATGTGGTCATTAAATATAATCATTATTACAGGGGTGCTTTAATAACCTTTTCCGTCGGTGAACCAAAAACCATCATGTTAAAATGGTCGGAAACATGATGAGTGTTGGAGTATGAGTCAAATTATTGGCATTAGGAATCAGATCCATATCTGGAGGAGTTGCTAACCGCGGTTGCAAAGAGTTATGCCAATAACGGAGAATTCACAGCCGCAAATCATAAAGAAATCAGATAGTTCAGCATAGTTGCGGCCTCGGATTATAGAAAAATTAGCCAAATGTAACGGAGTCGCAGCCGCCAGAAAAGGTGTTGCAAATACCAGAAAAAGGTGTCGTAGCTGCCGAAAAAAGGTGAAAAAGGCGTTAGGTTGACAATGTTGCAGCTGCCGAAAAATATGAAAAAAATGGACAAAATTAAAACGGTGTTGCAGCTGTGCGGAATAGAATAAGGGCGAGAATTTTGTGGTGTTGCAACTGCGTAAAACGGGATAAGGGTGGAAGTTTTACGATGTTGCAGCTGCGCAAAACAGGATAAGGATGGAATATTTATGGTGTTGCAGCTGCCGAAAAAGATGAAAAAATGGACAAAAGTAAAATGGTGTTGCAGCTGCGCGGAACGGAATAAGGGCAGGAATTTTACGGTGTTGCAGCTGCACAAAACGGGAAAAGGGTGGAAGTTTTATGGTGTTGCTGTTGCAACAAATTTATTTAATGATTTTTCTTTTAGTGAAGGGAGTTACAGAAAAACGACACTGGTCACCAGTCCCAATGATGACCACCGCTCTTAGGCGTTTCCCTGCACATAAAATAAAAAATGGATCAAGTGCAAAAGAAAACAAAAGAAAAAACAAACAATTTATTTATGTACAAGAATTCATATGAGATTTACAGGGATTAACTAAGGATTGACAGGGGCAGAAAAAAATTATTGCCCTTGTGCTAGCTGGTAGTCTGGATTAGCTGTAATATGTGATGTAAATGCATCCTTTTAAATGGGCTTATGGTACAGTCGCAGCCTGTGACCATTAGCAAATAATGGTGTGCATTTCTCATCAATGGTTACGAGGTGAAGCGTACCATTATCAAATACTTTGTCTACTAGGTATGGACCCAGCCATCTTGTGCGCAGTTTACCCTTGAAGTTTCTTTTGAATCTTGAATCATATAATAGTGCCTAGTCTCCCTCACAGAAGACTTTCTTCTTGATGAATCGGTCGTGCCAATTGGACCTCTGTTGCTAGATTAATGCAGTCTTCTCTACAGCAGCTAACCGGTTCTAGTCAAGTTCATTCAATTGACTCAATCTCCACTTCTTGGCTTCGGTTACATCTAGGTTTACCTTTGTGGCTGTCTTCAAAGTCTTAATCTCAAATTCAATTGGGAAAACGACACTTTTCCCATACACCAATTCGTAAGGAGAGAACCCTATAGTGTTTCACCAAGTGGTACGATATGCCCACAATGCTTTTGGAAGTCTATCAACCCAATCGCTATGATGGCTCTTGACCGTCTTGGTAAGGATAGCTTCAATGATTTTGTTAGTGCTTTCCACCTGGCCATTGGCTTGGGGATGGTAGGGTGAAGTTATCCGGTGCTGAATATGGTACTTCCATAGCAGAGCTTCAAATTGATGCGACACAAACTGTGGTCTTCCATTGGTAACCACTTCCTTGGGTACCCCAAAATGGGTAAAGATTTCACTATACAGGAAATCAATCACAGCCTGGTCATTGGCTTTCACCAGAGCCACAACTTCTACCCATTTCGTCATGTAGTCATTACAGACCAAGATGTAGTCTTTTTGCTTGGAATGAGGGCTAATAGGACCAATAAAATTTGGAGCCCACCTATCAAAGGGTTCAACCACTAATTGTGGTTGAAGAGGCATTTGATCTAATCTATTGGGTTGGCCCATCCTCTGGTAGCTGTCACAAGACTGAACATATATTTTTGCATCCCTAAAAAGGGTCGGCCAATAGTATCCCATTCTTAGCACTTTGTGTCCTGTCCTTCTATATGCAAAATCCTCCCCATAAGGCTCATCATGGCAGGCCTTCAAAATATGGAATATTTCATCTTCTCTTACACACCTTCTGATCTCCAGATCAGGGCCTGTGTAGAAGAGATGACCGTTTTCCCAACAATACCTGGCACTTTTCTGAATAATTTTCTTTTTTTCTCTTTTGGACAAATGTGCTGGAAGCTTTCCTGCAGCCAAGTAATTAGTGACATCTGCATACCAAGGGGAGTGAGCTGAAACTACAAATAAGTGTTCATGTGGAAAAGAGTCCTCAACAGAAAAATTATCATCACTTTTAGTGAAACGAGATAAGAAATTAGCGACAACATTTTCTCTTCCAAGTTTGTCTATCATGGTAATATCAAACTCCTATAACAATAAAAGCCATCTAGTCACCCTGGCATTAGTAACAGGTTTATTCATTAGGTATTTAATGGCAGAGTGGTCAGTGTGCACAAATGTAGGATATCTAGTAATATAATGTCGAAATTTGTTAATGGAGTAAACAATGGCTAAGAACTCCTTCTTAGTTACAGTGTAATTCAGCTCAGCAGGGGCTAAGTTTTACTAATATAATAAATTGCATAAGGTATTTGGCCATCCTGCTGTCCTAAAACTGCTCCAATGGCAGTATCAGAAGCATCTGAAGAAATGTGAAAGGGCAGGGTCCAATTGGGTCCTCTTAAGATGGGAGCTGTGAACAGCTTCTCCTTAAGCTTAAAAAATATTGTCTGGCATGCTTCATTCCAAACAAATTCCACATCCTTCATTAATAGTGAGAACAAAGGAGAGGCACGTTTGAAATTTTTTTCTATAAATCTTCGGTAATATCCATCATGTCCTAATAAACTTCGCACTTCTTTTTGAGTTACAGGAGTAGGTATATTTTTTATTACCTTGATTTTTGAGGGATCCACCTGGATGCCATCAGCAGAGATGAAATGCCCCAATACTACTCCTTCACTCATCATCATATGGCACTTTTTAGTGCTTAAAGCGAGCTGGGTCTGTTCACAGCTAGTTAAAACATTTTCCAAATTTTTCAATACTTCTTCAAAATCTTTTCCATAAGGAGTAAAATCATCCATAAAAATTTCCATACTATCATTAACTAATTCTGAAAATATGCCAATCACAGCTCTTTGAAATGTTGTCGGTGCATTGCACAAGACAAAGGGAAGCACTCTATATGCAAACGTTCCCCAGGGATAGGTGGAGGTAGTTTTATCTTGGTCTTCAGGAGCAATCTAGATTTGATTGTACCCTCTAAACCAATCCAGGAAGGAGAAAAAATTCTTCCTTGATAAGGTGTCGAGTACTTGATCAATAAAAGGCAAGGGAAAATGATCTTTTTGTGTTTCCTTGTTCAGCTCTCTATAGTCCACACAGACTCTCCATTTACCATTTTTCTTGGGTACTATTACGAGTGGGGACACCCACTCGTTGTCTGAAATGGGATATATAAATCCTTCTTCCAAGAGTTTCTGAATTTCTTCCTTCACTATGTCCCTAAGATTGGGGTTCATTCATCATTGAGGCTGGCACACAGGCTGGGAGTAACTTTTAATATAAATATGATGGGTGCACAGGTTAGAGGGAATACCCCTCATGTCTGTGTACTCCCAGGAAAATGCCCCCTTGTGTTCTTTTAAGAGACTGATCAGGCACTTATGTTCATCTAGAGAGAGACTGAGGTTAATATTCAGGGTTTTTCTAGCCTCTACTTCAACAAGAATACTTTTCAAATTTTTCAATACTGGAACTATATGAGTGTCACTGACTAATGCTTCTTCTATGAAATTTTCTTATTCCTTCTCCCCTAGAGTAATATTCAATATTTGATAAATTTCTTTATTGACCGAAGTGGTTTCACTGATGAAATTATTAATAGCATCGTCTTCAGTTTCATCCTTAAAGGTTAAATCCTTCCCTACCGTTAATAATGGTTGAACACCCTCTTCTTCCTCTAGCTCCATCCATAAAGGAGTTTCAGCTTCTAAGCTCGGTCGAGATGGAGGATAGAGAGTGAGGTTCTTTGTCTCGGTGCCATCTGATATGGTCATAGACCCAGATCGGCAGCTGATGCAAGCATCAGCTGTAGCTAACCAAGGTCTTCCCAGGATCAGTGGGTGTCCTCCTAACTACGACTTAGGTTGTAAAACCAAGAAATCAACAGGGTACTCCCAAGAATCAACTGAGATGATGAGATCATTCAAAATTCCTTTCGGTTTAATAGTGGGGGTTTTCCTGAGATTAGTGAGCCCAAGTTTTCTTACAGTTTCAATAGTCATAACATTAATCGCTGCTCCTAAATCTACCAGTACATTGGGTATCTGTGTATGCCCAATCTGCACAGTGACAGTGGGATTTCCAGGATCGTCATATTTGGCCAGAAGGGTTTTTCCCATTATTAATGCAGATAATTTCCCTTTGACATGAAGAGTGGGAGGATCCCTAGGTTTCCTTCCTGGTTTCCTTGTGCATAGATCCCGAATAGTTCTAGCATAGATAGGTACATCTTGAAGAGATTAAAGGAGGGTAATTTTAACATAAATATTTTTTAACTCTCCTAAGAGGTTAAACTAAGGTTATCCCACTACCTTTGGTAGCATTAATCTTTCGGGGTACTATGGCTGCCTAATCAGCTGGGTAGGATGTGTGTCGCTAGATATATTATTTTGTGTTTCAGCCGACACATTAGTGAGATGTTCAGCATATTCAATGATGGGGGTCGTATTAGATAGATGTTGTGGGTTCACCCCTTCTTCATGCACAGGGGGATGGAACATCTTCAATGATCACATGCTCTACTACCTTTCCTGATCGTAAGTGAATATCGTTGCAGAGCACAGGAGTAAGGGAGTAAGTAGGCATGTTAATAGTCTCAAATTGATGAACTGCTTTATTATTTGGGTTAGGATTAGGTTGAGTAGGTAGCTGAGGTCATATTAGCATATTGGGAGCAGCATTGTTCTGCAATTGCAGCTACGACTGCTGATAAGGTTGAGGGTATTGAGGAGGGTATTGTTGTCAAGAAAACGGTTGATGTGGAGGTTGTTGAGGAAACTGGTTCCCTGGATGGAAATTCCTCCATTCAGGAGACCAAGAAGTTGGTTGGTGTGGTGGCTGAACCCAGGGGTTCCAGGAGTTAAAATTTTGCATTGAAGGTTGAGAGGAGGACCATTGAGGATTCGAATAAGATGAAGGGAATTGTGTATTCATGTGCTTCATATTATTCCAATTATTCATGTTATTAAAAAATGGAAACGAGTCTGGAGTCATACCTTGATTTTGAGGCTGCCAGGGCTTCTTTTGTGCAATAAAGTAGGCTAGTTCCACCTCTAGAGTTTATTCGTGTATAACAGTATTCACTTGGGGTAGTGACGGGCATTCTTTTGTGTCATGGTTCAGCTCGCATAGCTGACACAATTCTATCTTGTCGAGCGGGCACTCCTTTAGAGGGTGGCTCTTTCTACATTGAGGACATAACACACCTAGTGTGAGATCCTCTACTATTTGTTTCTGCTTTGCCCTCAGGACGTCTATTTCTGAGGAGATAGAGCTCATCATTTCTGTTTTGAAATTTTCAAGGAGGTTCCCTATCTCTGCACGGGTAGCTCTTCCATTAGATGACTTCTGAGTTCTGTCGAAGACATCATGTTCTAGTTTGTCCCATTTGTCCTGCTTGTTATTCCTGGAAGACCCTCTGGAGTACATTTTACACAATTCCACAATTTTCTCAAAAGACTCCTTGGAGATATCCCCCTTTCCTAACAGGTTTAACATATCTAGGCAATCATCCCTAATCTCGCGAAGAAGGATTATTTTGAGCACATCTAGCCCCATATTCATCTATCTAGCTCTTTGCACATTATATAAGAGCCTCTCAACAAATTCTTTCAGACTTTCATCATCCTTCTGTACCATTTTAAATAGTTCTTCTCTCTTGTCTTTGGTATTGCAATACTCCTGATATTTCTCCAGGAACACCTGTTTCATTCTGTCCCAGTTAGTGACAGTTCCACCTCCTAGGCTCATAAACCAACACAATGCATTTTCCTTTAGAGTGGCAAGGAAGAGTTTCAGCTTCTGCGTGTTGGTGGTGTAATCATAGCTATGACAGAGGATATCAAATTCGAACAGAAATTCATCTGGATCCTCTACCGCTTTTCCATAAAAGTAGGGCAACACCAACGACGATATGTTTTTCATAGGGGCTATCCCTTCTGGTTGTTGAATTGGGAACTAAAGTGTAGCAACCATCCCTTCAGGCAGGGAATTGCCTTCATGATGATGATTTTCTCCCATTTCCTCTTCCTCTTCGGATTCGTATCTGTTACTCATATATTCTTTTGTTTTCTCCTCTTCGTTCTTCCACTGATCAACTAATTTCTGATGGAACTGTATCCACTCTTCTTTAGTTACAACCTTCCCATTAATGTGATAGTTCATATCTCGATCAGTAGATCCTACAGTACTAACTCTTTTCTCCTCTGTAGGGATATTCAAGGGTGTTGCAGCCGACGGTGTGTTCTTCACTGTAGAACCCGACGCTGACACTCCAAGATTGGCAGGGATTCTTCTGATAGGTGTTTCCTGATAGCAAGCCCTGGTAGAAGAATTGGTTCTATCAACCAGATCATTAGTGAATGTTCTTCTCCCCAATTCTGGACCTCACCCACGACCTCGACCACTTGCAATGTTAGTGTTTTGTGGGGTTTTGGGATTTGTAAGATGGTCATGCTTCACCCTTCCTGTATTCATGCAACCCAAATCATTCCAATGAAAAAATTACGGAGATTGAATAGAAACAATTACAAGATGCAACTATGATAGTGTTTAATACTTATCCTCCCCGGCAACGACGCCAAAATGTTGGGCACCCGATATGCAAGTTAAATACAACTAACATACAGAGTGTTCAATATTTATTGTCAACCCAGGGAAGTATTTTATTTCAAGGATAACATGCACTATATATGCTTAAACACTGAGTTGCTGTAAATAAACAATCCTATTCTCTGCTCAGCTACGCTCATCCCAAGGATCCACTTAATCTAATTTACTCTCTAAAGAATAAAGTCACAATTACCTTTTACTGTTTTGATCTAGAATTAAAAGATTCCAAAAATCACATCTAGATTACTTTTGCAGAAAATGAAATCCTGTTTACCAAATCATCTAATGATTCACCCAATTGTATTGATCTAATTATGCTAGAAATCCAGAAATATAAATTGAATTCATCTATTCTAGAAATTCAAAGTACAAGAATGAAATTCTGCAATTACAAAAGCAAAGGGACAAATGCGAAAATCTATAGAAACAATAATTGGAAGAACTAGGGATGAACAAGGCTGTTACAGCTATCGCATAGTTACATAAGGAGCAATTACCTATACAGTCGACTGTCACACCATACCATTGCAGCTTTCCAAGAGATGCAATTAATAACACACTGTAAATCAAGAACTGTTGCAGCTTACTATGACAAAATGAAACTATCACAACATCACACAACAAAATAATTAAAATTCCTAATTTAACTCAGCAATCCCTGTGGGAAGATGGGCCCAACCATCACACAGAGATGTTGGAAGTAACGCCTATTAAAACAATGAGATCTGAAGTAACTCATTGTATTAAAAACGACAGATAAATCACGCAACCTCGGTCACAGATAATACAATAATTAGGTTAAGGGTTCAACCCCTGGCTCAGAATAGTTCCCCATACTTATAGAATGTCAATCATAACATCCTATCCCTATTATTGGGTAGCCATGAAGATCTCTGATCTTAAGGCTCCTTAATTACAACAACTATTACAGCCGTGGCAGGATGAGAATAGGAAATATAGGGAAACTGTTAATTGACCCAGAAATAATGATGATCCTGTTCGATTGAGAAGATATCCCACAGATCACAACTATTCTCGAGCAGCGGCACACTGTTGCCTTCCAGATCTATCGCATTCTGTTGTAGCTACCCTTGTACAACTTTGCATGGAATAATACACTAGGAATGCATTCTTTGGGCAACAGCAAGATGGGTGGAGATCAGCTTAAGCAATGAATGTTCATCCCTCCCTTAGCATGTTCAGCCCGCTACACCTGCATTCTCTATATCTCGAAATACCTTTATAAACCATCATATGTTAGCATATTTCAAGATATAGAGCCTCGATTACCACAATCCTAAGCATTAATAAAATAAGACAATAACTAACCATACCTTTGTGACTTGAGGGGCAGAGTGAGGGAAAAACATATGTTTAGCATGCACAATAGGGTAGGATAAGGCAAAAAGAGGTGGATAAGGATGGTCATAAAGGGGCCATTTCTGGGCCCAAAATCTAGAACAAAACACAAAAATAGAATACTAGACTCTCCCTAGATTTGGTTCATCACTTGAATGAAATGTGATGATGCTTCTCTCAAGGGTTTTCCTCACTATCCTTGCAGAAGAACCTATAAAATATGGAAAACAACAAGAGAAAAATGATCGCATACAATATAATCAACTAGATCTATGCTCATGACCAAGGAATCAAGCAATATAAACAAATGAAACAACATATATGGGAAAGAAAAGACATTATTTATTATCAATGATTGGAGAGAATACAACCTTCAAGCCTTGGTGTTGAGATTTCCTTCCAATGGCTCCTTGCCTCCAAAGACTCAAGAATGATTTTGACAGAGTTTGGGTATGAAACACAATTCTTCCTCCTTTTTCCCATGGGAGCTGAGCTAGTATTTAAAGGCATGGGAGGATAGGTATGGTTGAGGATCTCATGGGTGAGGTGGATATTAGATCCTAAAAGGGAGGATCTCAAGCTCCAGCTAGTCCTAAACCATAGGGATGAGGCTCCATAGAGGTCAGCTTTGAGAATCCTCTCGAAGCTTCTCTTTTTGCCTTCAAAACTTGAGCACCGCTTCTCTAAAGAAGAAAACAGGTGGTGATAAGAGGGCACCGCTTCTTGTAGTGATGGAAGGAGTGGTGGTACCTCTCTTTGCTCATGTATCAGGAGCGGTGCTAGCTATTTGCTTCTTGGGTAACGCTTTTTTTCAACAGGGAAAGAGCGTTACCAGCTCAAAAGAGGTAAAATTGCAAGGGGTTAATTTATTCCTTCATTTCTCTAGGGAAAGCTTTGAGGGATTGGAGCAAAAAATAAAATACCTATCTCATAACATGAGGGTGATGAGATTTTGGTATAATAGAGATTCCCCCCAAAGTATAATGGCTAGAGGGAAACGATAGGCAATATGCTTTGAAAGAACAAGGTATAGTGTCGAGGCAAAGGTCCAAAGGTCGGAACTTCTCAAACATCACCAACTTTCTGCACCATATTTTGTTACATGTCCCAAATGACTTACAACATGGCTGCTGACCAATACAATACATATCCATGTGAGATACAAAAAAGTCATGGCTACTAAAATACAGCGTAGATCCATGCGAAGAAGACTCAAATTTGGAGATAGTTACTAGACATACAATGTATACCTATGTCACACAGATGCAAATCTGAGCACAGCCATGAACATACAAATGTGGATCCATGCTAGGACTCCATACAATATACTCCATTGCAACCTAGGGAAAGCAATGAGTGCTTAACAACTACCCAGGGTTTTTTGTCTCGTCTTCCACAGAGTACGATTCTATCCATGTGATTACAATGATCTGAAGTCGAACATGGTAGAAACGACTTGATTATAGGTCAATGATGTGAACCATTAACAAGTGCGAGGGAGATCACCATTAATGTCAATGATTCCCAAGGTACCCTAGTACAATATCCTAAGTGTGAATAGATGATCTGATGTTGAAAACTTAGTCGAATATTTTAATCAAAGGTTAATGATGTGAATCTATGTCAAAAGCGAGAGAATATGTCATTGAGGCATACATATCTCAAGGTACTAAACTTGTTTCTAAGACTAATTCCTGGATAATGAATGTCAATAGGAATAGTCTCGTCGAATGAGGGACATGATGAATCCCACATTGATGACATGAAAATCGAAACAAAGTTCTGGAATGTTGAGTATGATGTAACCATAGGACTTACTCAAAAGTAACGGACTCAAAAAATTTGTTTAACTGTAGGTGTAAAATATCAACATGACTTACCTTTGAACATCGGGTGGCATGACCGAATACTTGGCAGCATTGACTTGACGAGGCGGAACACAATGCGACAATGGACATGACTCAAAGGAGTAGCATGACTCATGAAAGTGGATCGACTCAGAGAAAATCTGAATACCCAATTGACTGAATGAAATGCAGACAAGTGCCATGTTCAAGGGTGACTAATAACTGCCATTTATTGCAAATGAAATGTATTTCCCTTCCCTTAATTTCCCCATCATGATTGATGAGCGCCTCTTTTTGTTTTTACAAGCTCAAAGAGGGTAACAAACACTCGATTTAGCTCATCCTTCGGACAAGTCCAATCTCATATGTTTTACGAGCCTGAGAAAGGAGGGGTTCGTTCCCAAAAAAGGGTCTTTCAATGTTTAATTTATCGAGTCCAATGAAAGAAAACTCAGTGTAGTTCATGTTTAGAGAGTCTGAACAAAGTAAATAAAACTCCAAAGGGTCCTTTTTCATATGATTTAGTCCCTAAGGCCCAAAAAAGTATAAAATAATACCTTAGAAAACTCTTCCAGTCATGATTGGCTGGGGTGTTCCTTTTTCGTAAATAGTCCATCCGAACCGAAAAAGAGATAACTTATCATCGGAGAGATGAATCTTCAAATGCTTTTATGAGTATGAAGAAGACAAGTACTCGACTATCTTTGCACATTTTAAGAGTCCAAAAAGATCTTAAAGAAGACTCTATTAACCTTTTTCATGTTTGAATCCAGAGCACGAAAAAGTAATAAACTAAGCTCAAACCAAATTTCATGTTTTAACCAGAGCACAAAAAATGAAAAGTAAGCTCAACACCATCTTACTATTTTTAACGAGCTTGAAGATCAGTTGAAAGAATGCTCGAGGTATCTGATTCATTTTTTAACGAGCTTGACATAGAAAAATAACTATGCTCAAAGGGTCTTTTCATGGTTTAACGAGCTCGAAACTAAAATAAAGTATGCTCAAAATGACCCGTTTCATTTTTACACAAGCTTGAAAAAGAAAATAACTATGCTTGAAACATGGTTTCAATTTTATGCAAGCTTGAAACCAAAAGGTAAACTATGGTTAAGGAAATCTACATTTTTTAACGAGCTTGAAATAGAAAATGAAGTATGCTCAGGAATGGTTTCATTTTTATGCAAGCTTGAAACCAAAAGGTAAACTATGCTTGAGGAGATCCATTTCATTTTTTAACGAGATTGAAACAGAATGGGAACTTTGCTAAAATGCATCTGTTTCAATTTTTAATGAGCTTGAAATAGAATGGGAACTTTGCTCAAAGGTAGCTGTTTCATTTTTTAACGAGCTTGACATAGAATGGGAACTTTTCTCAAAGGTTTTTGTTTCATGTTTTAACAATCTTGAAAAAGAATGGGAACTTTGCTCAAAGGAATATGTTTCATTTTTTAACGAGCTTGACACAGAATGGGAACTTTGCTCAAAGACATCTATTTCATTTTTTAACGAGCTTGACACAGAATGGGAAATTTTCTCAAACCACCTGCTCCTATCAAACATGATATCTAGAGGTTGGTAGGTTTCCCCCATTACATAAAAGCTTGTGGCTTAGCTCCATTATGATGTCCATAGACTAGATCCATGCCCCCCATTTTACCTATGATGGGAAGAAGCTAACTAGAAGAAGGGGAAGAAATCACAAGAACATGCGACACATTCAGGGTAGTATGATTACTAGGAGTCACGCGATGGTCGGGTGTAACAAAAGAAAGCTGATCAATGGTCACAATATTCCCATCATGGGTAAAATGCATAACTCTAAAGAGTGTGGACACTACGACTTTCATGGCGTAAACATAATCACGTCCAAGAAGCAGATTAAAATCTAAAGGACCTTGGACCACCATAACACTAATGCAGACAATTTTCCCTCCTACTATAATAGGAAAATAAGCAAGGGTCCCTAAAGGTGTAGTAGGTCTTCAATTAAAAGCCAGTATCTGATCAGTGGCTGGCATAAGCTAAGGAGAACCTAAAGCTTTCCAAGCAGTTGAGGATATAATACTAATAGAATCCGCTTCATCAACAATAGTGCAAAGTATCCCCCTAGAAGTAACATTCACAACTATATGGAAAGGCACACTCAAATGAAGATGAGACTCTGTTAGGTTACTCCAGTCAACCACTCGGAGAGGGTTCTGTCGAAATAGAAAGAATTTCCTCTTGTCGAGATAAATCAGAATGAAGCATAAAAACTTCAGCATGTTGAAGTTCATTCTCTACTGGAAGAGAAGAACAAGACGAATATTTGGTCAAAGCGACTACTTTTGTATTAACACTCTCTGATGAAAGAGTGGGATCAAGTGGAGATGACATCGACTCAACCACTTCAACTTCACTCTTCAAAGGAAGAATGGGATCAATCATGGATGGATCCAGATTAACCACTTGGAATTCACTCTTAGAAGGAAGAGTGGGATCGACCTCAAATGAAACTGAATCAACCACTTTAACTTCACCCTTCAAAGGAAAAGTGGTATCAACTATGGATGAAACTGAATTGACAACTTTATCAACCAATGGGATGTCAAGTGACAACTTATGATAACCTGTTGGAATCCGTTGATGAGAAATAGTAATATCTTCCAACAACTTATAAGCTTCATCCATGAGAGGACAAAGGTAAGTAAAGTGAATGTACTTACATAGCAAGCAAGGATTTCTGACTTTACCCTTCCGACCCTCAACCAGACAAGAGCCGGTTCCCTAGTCTAAATGGTTCATATCTAGAACAAAACACAAACACGGAATGCTAGACTCTCCCTAGATCTAGTTAATCACTTGAATGAAATGCCATGATGCTTCTCTCAAAGGTTTTCCTCACTATCCTTGCAGAAGAACCTGCAAAAGATAGAAAACAACAAGAGAAACATGATAGCATACAATATAATCAACTAGATCTATGCTCATGACCAAGGAATCAAGCAATATATACAAATGAAACAACATATATGGGAAATAAAAGACATTATTTATTATCAATTATTGGAGAGACTACAACCTTCATGCCTTGGTGTTGAGAGTTCCTTCCAATGGCTCCTTTCCTCCAAAGACTCAAGAATGATTTTGACAGAGTTTGGGTATGAAACACAATTCTTCCTCCTTTTTCCCATGGGGGGTGAGCCAGTATTTAAAGGCATGGGAGGATAGGTATGGTTGAGGATCTCATGGGTGAGGTGCATATTAGATCCTAAAAGGGAGGATCTCGAGCTCCAGCTGGTCCTAAACCATAGGGATGAGGATTTACAGAGGTCAACTTTGAGAATCCTCTCGAAGCTTCTCTTTTTTGCCTTCAAAACTCGAGCACCTCTTCTCCAAAGAAGAAACCAAGCGATGATAAGGGTGCACCACTTCTTACAGTGAAGGAAGGAGCGGTGCCACCTCTCTTTGCTCATGTATTAGGAGTGGTTTTGGATCTTTGCTTCTTATGTAACGCTTTTTGTCAATGGGGAAAGAGCGTTACCAGCTCAAAAGAGGGAAAATTGTAAGGGGTTAATTTATTCCTTCATTTCTCTAGGGAAAACTTTGAGGGATTGGAGGAAAAAAGAGAATACCTATCTTATAACATGAGGGTGACAAGATTTCGGTATAACAGGGATTCTACACTTAGATTGACGTTAGAAGACAAAAACTATTTTTTAACATCGGATAGATGTTGATTTCACAGATTATTGAGGAAAAAAACAAACAAGAGTCGCTTAAGAGACCTCTAGTATGTAACTTCTCTTATGCGACGTATCTGGGTGTCTCTTCAGTAAAATTTATTTTTGTCTTTTAAGAAACACTCCAAGACATTGATTAAGAGATGTGTAATCTATTTTTTCTATTCTTCGCGTAAGCGATGTGACACAAAAAGCATTTTACTTTACTTGGATCAATTGGGAAAAACTCTAAATATATTTAGACATAACATGTATTTAGGTTTTATTGTTAAATTTGGCAAGTATAGTTCATCGAAGGCCTTTCGAGGTAGGAGTTCTCTGCTTGTAAGTAGATTTTCTTATTGGTCAATGATACCCATGTTTGAATTAATTTTTTTATTTGGTTAATGATTCGATTTGTGTCTTTATTCTATTAGTGGCATGATAATGTATTTTATTAAAAGAGAGAACAATGCTAGGAAATTGTGTTCCCTTATGTACTTTCATATCTGAACGACTCATTGCTATGCATGAAACTATCGATTATATATATAGTGATAGAAGCAACGATGTTCTAGCAAATTATCAAGATCAACCTTTCAGTGTTGAAGCTATAATCGATGATGGAAAATGTAATTTCCCTTGTACAAAACGCATAGGAATGAAAATAAGAAGAGTTGTGAGGGAAACAACAAGGAAACATTGCTTAGAGTATGGGAACTTAGAAGTGGGAGACCGATATCATCCCCCAGTAAGTTATCAAAAAAGTGTTTTTCCTTATTTTGCAATAATCATATTATTGATCGGTGTTTCAATACTAATTGGTTATATGTTTTGAAAACTACTGCATAAACATCACCACCAACACTTTGCGAACCCACTTGCTACAATTCACAGTACTAGAGATGCTGAGGGAGGTGACATTCAAGTTGATACATAAATGGAACAAAATGACCACAATATTATTGAGAATGAAGGGATAAATAGGTTGATCGATGAAAAATTTGTTGTCACGGATGAGAATGTACCTACGGGAAAGGTGTACGAAAACATTCATGATGTACCTCTTATTAATAAGGGAAAAAAATCCTTATACAAAGACTCAAAGACAAGTCTTCTCTCAACGCTTGTGTTGTTAGTTAAATTGAAGGTCATGAATGGTATTTCAAACACAACATTGACAAAACTTTTAAGGTATGGAAGATATTTGTTTTTGTATTTGCAATTGCTTGTTTTTTATATATTTATGTCGTTTATTAGTCAATAATTAGTTAGGTGACACTCTCCTACCACTCCAAAATACTTTACCTCGCACATACATAGAAACACATGTCATTTTGAAAGATATAGGAATGGATTATAACACAGTCAATGCATGTCCCAACGATCATATCATAAATTATGGAAAATATGCATCAAAGAGTGAGTTCCTTGAATGTGGAATTAGTAGATATCGTTGGGGCTTGTGTAGCCTGATCTTCCTAATTCAGAGATGATATTGTTCAGTCATGTTTGTACCCTATTTTTATTGCACACTCATCCGAATAGGGGGAGTGCATGGGGAAATTGTCCCCCCGCAGGGACCCAGCAAGGACTGTCTTCCTCGGATGGGGAGTTCGAGGGCCACTGGGCCCTCGATTGGGTTTTAGGAGTGAAGCCCCCCCCCAAAAAAAAAATTGGGATGTTTGTTGGCCAAATGTTTACACGCCCATGGTAATTCCCCTATAAAAGGAAAGCATTGTAGTACAACTATGTGTTGTACTATAGCATTGTAAAACTATCTCTGTGATTATGTGAGAGAGACTCTGACAGAGTGAAGAGGATGTGCAGTGGCTGCGTTGCAGGTTGTGTCCATTCATTTTGTTGGAGGGATAATAATAAAGGACTCGAAATTTTTGTCTGGGCGTATCCCATCTTCAGTGAACCAGGTTATATTGGTGTCTCTCTTGTAATGTGTTAATTTGTTTTATATTTACATATTGTTTTATTGTTATTTCTATGTGACCATGTTTTCTAACAATCACACTGATTAGGAAACAAATAAGGCACCCCACAAAATTCTTCACAATATCCCAATAATTTCACATTTTCAACAACTGTTTAGGTGTAAGAATATTCTAGAATTTATGGATTACCATGTATGACACAGAAGTGAATATGTTGTCATGCGAATGTCGGGAGATGGTTTTTCATTCAGATACATCGATGAAAGATGGAAAATATTTAAAGAAGAACCCAAAAATGTTAGACTTTTGTTGGAAATTGATGGTGTCAACCCATTTTGAGATCCTAGAAGTACTTAATTAGTTTATCTAGACTTCGTTAAAAACAATAACCTTCGTCCATGGATAGAAATTAAAAGGGAGCATGTCATGTTGGCATTAATTGCTACAGGTACTTATTTTTAATAATTTTAACATAATATAAGCAATCAAGTTTTATTATTATTGAATCTACGAGAATTTATTAACCATGTATGTTACTTTTGAAATGACTACTAGGTAAGCACCAAGTTAAATATATGGATGTATATATTGAGCCTCTTATAGGAAAACTTTAAAAAACATGGATTGGTATTAGTATGTATGGAATTTCCAAACCTATAGGACAAATTTGTTTTTAGTTCCATGGAAGCATTACATGGACAATTCATGATGCATCTCATCTTATACATTTTGTGTGGCACATGTAAAGTTCCTATGTATCTCTATGCATCATTTATTATGAAATTATTTTTATAATATAAAAAATTCTATATGTTAACATTATTCCAAAAATTACAGGGATTCAAACAAAGGGAGAATATGCATGTCCAATATGTGGTCCAAGAATAGTATATAGGCATTCAAGAAGTTTAGAAAATGAGGTGTACAATGAGTTTAGACATTTCCTCTATAAGGACCACGTGTATCAGATTACAAAAAAAAGGACTTCAATGGGAAGGAAGAGACTCGGAAAAAGGCATGAAGAATGACATCTCAACTATGGAAAAAGGCATTTCAAAACATCTATGGTAAGCAGTAATTGTTTGTAGCTAATTACTTTGTTCTTGGTCACTTGTTTTTATTTCTAGATTGTGATACTTACCATGATTAATACAAAATATTAATATGTCATTGATAATTCTCAAAGGTCATCACCATGTTAATCTTCCACAAGGTTTGAAACAATATTCTTCCCAATTAGTCAGTTGTCATACTATGAGCATATACAAGTAGCTCATTTGTTCAACACAATGTATATTGGAATGAATTTCATAGAGTGCTTGTGAAAAATTATAGATGGGAGGAATAACAAGGAAAGCATTGCAAAAATTATTAGTGGCATTCAAGAATCCAACTCATTACAACATTTGAATCAAACCTGGGGAGTGGAATTTCCACTTATCTCCCATGATTATTAACTGCGAAAGAGTGTGATGTTATTAAAGAGTTTGTGTGGAAAATAAAACTTCCCATTGGGTTTGCTTCAAACATATGCAATATATTGACAAATAAAGGAAATTTCAGGGGGTGGATAAAACTCAAGATTGACATACATTTATCAAGGGTGTTATACCGAAATCCTGTCACCATCATGTGATAAGACTCTTAACATACCTATTTGCTCTTAATCCCATCACTTGGAGTGGAAACTCATACCATTTGTCAATCTTTCACAAAAATGATCAGCACCGTGCTTTACCCTTTATCCATGAGCGGTACCTTGCTTGCACCTCATATCCCTTGTTAGCCAAAAGTGGTGTCGCCGCTTATGGCCCTTAGTCCATAAGTGTTTCTTACCTGAACCGCTCTGTCATTGAAGGAGAAAAGTGGTACCCTAGGTAAAATGGGAAAAAGAGAAGTTTCTCGAGGCTTCTAGATCATGAGCCTCGTGTCCTCCCTTATCCCTATCATTGTGGGTCAGTTGAGCTTGAGATCCCCCATCCTAGGATCTTAGAGGCCACCTCATCCACAAATCTCTCAACCATCTTTATCCATTGATCCTTATAAATATCAGCTCATGTCCATGGTTGAGGGGAGAACCATTGAAGTATTGTTATGCTATTGGATTGATGACTTGGCCCAAGCCATTGGAGAGCATAGAGAGCAAAGTTGGAGCTTACGGGGATGAGAGTGTTTGGTTTCATGGAGATGCATGTCAACACTAAGGCTTAATTGGTTTTAAACTTC
Organism: Pseudotsuga menziesii; assembly: GCA_001517045.1. Classification (NCBI taxonomy): domain Eukaryota; kingdom Viridiplantae; phylum Streptophyta; class Pinopsida; order Pinales; family Pinaceae; genus Pseudotsuga; species Pseudotsuga menziesii. The sequence goes on from LPNX011137871.1 coordinate 135,972, forward strand.
TTCATTTTATCTTAATGCAAAGCTGATTTTCATCCCACATTACGGTTGTTGTTTGATTTCACATGTATATGTTGTTAGATTCCTTAGTCACTAACATGGATCAGTAGATTATATTCTGGAAACTTTGATGTGTTTGCGTGTTTAATCTGATTGCAGGTACACAGGGTTACTATCGAAGCATCACATTCTAGGTATCTACGACATCCAGGGAGGGTCTTCAACCTTTGTCCTTCATTTGTTCTGGATCTAAACCATTCAGACCAGTGGAACACCTTACTATCCACACAAGGTGAAATATTCCTGCTAACAATTCTGGTGACTCTACTGGGGAATATCTATATGTATCAGTTGTTCTGATCTTCCTCAGTTCTTCAACTCTTGTTTGAATCCAGGCTCCTTCTCCAGCTCTCTTCAGTCATATCTGCTATCTGACTCAGTGAATTTGGGTTTGAAACTTCCAGATTTGTTCAGATTTGAATCATTTCGACCTTTTATGCTCTGTTTTTATACTCAATCTATCAGCCTTTACCTTGATCCGGTCTTTTTCTGACTTGATCTATCATTCTCTTTGTGTTTTGTATTTTTACAGGGAACCGCGCCTATGCAGTCTACGAGAAGCGGTGCCACTGCATGAACAGAGTGGGAAGTACACGGTGCCACCACCTGTATCCCATTGGAAAGAAGCGGTGTTGAGATAGAACCGCTCTGTCAAACACCTGAGAAGCGCGGTGCCAGGTAGGCCCTGCTCCAAACTTTATATTTTGATTTTTATATGTTTTTTGGCTTACTTTTTTATGAAAATGAAGTGTATTTTTGAAAGAAAAAAATTGTCAAAACCCCAAATTTTCCGAAAAATTTAAATTTTTTTAAATACAGCTAAATATCATAAATGCAGTCACTAATTGTTTAATTAGTTATATGTTACTGAATTCATTATCTGAATTATCTATTTGATTATGTTTATCTTTATAGAACATTTCTTTTTCAGTTTACTGACTTGTTTTCTCTTTACGACCACAAGGTGGAACTGTCATGAAATTATGGGCTTACTTAGCTTTCGAGCTAACGCAGAAGTTTTCCTTCTCTTACAGACTTACATGTAATAAGTTCGGGTGCTGCTTGTCAAAATTCTAAAGCATTCAATTATAAGTTCGTCGCACAAAATAACTCAGTAAAGAATATAAATGCTAAACTATTTCCAAAGCTTATCAAGGTAAAATCATTAAACTGTCCTTCTTTTTAAGACTCTAAGGAATGCGATTCAGTTCTATCAATACTGGCTGTAACTGTCTTCTTTCTGGTAGATGTAAATTTATAGTTCTTAATGATTACTGAACTATTTGATGTCTATTATAGTTGCCAACTGCAAAAATGCCTTAAATCTTTCTTTACAAGCAGTTTTAAGAATGGTAGAGTTATTAAATCAAGGGTCTAATTTAAATTATGTACAAGTACCATTTACGTCACGACGGTATTGGTTACTGTTTGTGATAAGAACATAATGTACCTTGATATGAAGTTTAGGTACTCCTGTTCTCACTTCCAAGCTTTGAATTTTTTAAGGGGTTTACCACTTTATTACAAGCTGTCTTTAAAAGGTTTACATTAGTGTTTAATGATTTGAATTTATCTGCACATAATTTGCTTGGGAACTATTATCTATTTTAAGGCCAATATATCGTTAATAGTTAGATGCCAAGCTTCTTTAACATTTTAAGACTTACTATACTCAATTACAAACTTTATTAGTATAATAATTATACAATCAAGCAATTGAGATTAACTTTAACAAAAGGATATTTATCATAGAATGATTCTATAACTTCCTTTATAACATCCTATAGTATACATTCAGATTAGAATTATAGTTATTGGTTGAGCTATTACTTTTTATTGCATAAAGAAGGTGCAAAGTGTGAAAACAAGAGGGCAAAGAATAAACCATGTTCACGATCAGTTTATAGTTTAACCTTGTTTTAAAGTTCTATAAGCTTTATAAAATGCCTCCTTTACTTGCTTTTATGAGCTAGGGTAAGTATTGTTTACATAGCATAGAGAGAAAGGTCATAAAAAGGACCACGCCATGATGAACATAGGGTTAAACTTGATTTTTAAGTTATATGAACACCATAATTTATAAATCAAGGGTCGTAATACTTCCCCGTGATTTTGATGATTGTTAAGGCAAGTTTTTAAAGTAATGATTTGTAATTACCATGTATCTTGCATGCTAGGTTGACAAAGGGAATGATAATTATGTTGGAACCTTCGATTTGCCAATAATCAGAAATGATACTCTTGGTTTGTCAAAGCTCATCGGGACTAAGTAACTGTACCCACTGCATGCAAAAATTTGGATGAAGTACGTGGCATCACTACAGCCAAGTGATCTGTGAATAAAGGACTCTCACTTTCGAACCCTAAGCTCATTGTTCAACGTGTTTTTCAGTATCCTGCCGCTCTGCAACTGTGCTCCTATCTGCATTGTCACTTACCTTGCTTGCCGGTAGTCTCCCTTCTTGCTGTTTCTATTTGTGAGCTTACCCCGAATGCTTGACAGAGAAGTGCTGTCACGAAACTGTTTATTACTTGGGTTTAGGTTTGTGACACTTCCTCCAGGGTTTCACCTTCATAGCTAGCTCCATTCCGAACCTTTCGACTGCAACAGGGATTTTATTCCTCCTTGGCCTGGTACTGAGAGTAGTGGCCTTGCATTTCAGAGTTGTTGGGCGTAGGGTTTCACCGTAAAATAGTTTTCTTTTGGATGGATGTAAAGCGACGACCCGAGCGTAATTGCTTACTGTGCTAGTTGCTTCTATACTCATTCGTTGTTGGTTGTTTAAGGTGATAGCAAACTCCTTCTCTTTTACAGCAAATGAAGGGTTTCCTTCTCCTCGCACTGGTGGTCGCTTTACTGCTCGTGGGTGGTCGCGCTTCGGTAAAAATATAGGTAAGAATTCTTTATTTCGAAAATCATTATCATTGGAGTTTATTTTCAATACATAGTTATTTATTTTGTAACAAGTTTTTAACACTTTTGTTCTCCTTGTTCATAGGTGTTGGCTTGTCTCCCTCTGCGCGGTTTGGTATGAAGCTAAGGCACCTGCTTGTTGGTTCACGGGTAAGCCCTGGGTTATCCATGGAACTTCCTCCTTGTTTGGTCCCTTATGGTTCCTTTATCTGTCGGCCGCCGTGGCCTGCAAAACCCTTGTGGTTTTGGTTTATTTGGTTGACCGGTTCGCTGTTTTTTGTTGAAGTTAAACCCTCCGCTTGATGCGGGCCTCCGGCTTAGGCCGTGACTGTATAAGTTGGTTTTTATTCCTGTTACTATGTATATATAAATGTAAATGATGGAAAGGCTGTAAAAGCCTCACTCTGTAGATTTTGTTAAGGCCGAGAGGCATTAAAGAGTTAGACTCTCTCCGTTTAATGTCTCTGTTGTATATTTTGATACTCGTAGGGTTTTACCCTAACTCGACAGTATAAGTAAAATATTTACAGCTTCTTTAAAATTATCTTTAATTTATGTTGCTCTACTGTAAATGGTTTGATGGTTATTTACGATGTGTAAAGATTTGTTGAGCTCGATAAATCGAGCCTGATATTATTCTGTTGGTTTATTTTCTATGCATTAATGCATTTGATTCTTACCCTGTAATATTATTTACATTTTACTTACTAGGGTTTCTGCATATTGTTTTTATAGTATTTAATTACTCTATTTTAATAAAGTTATAAAAATTGTTTTATACTTGTTAGCCTTTTGAATATAAGTAATCAATGTTCTTACGGTGTATCTGTGTAACTGATAGATTACTGCCTTTAAGGTATATAATTTATATTTAATTAATATATATTCATATTGAGAAATGTGTGTTGTTTTACTTACAACAAATACTGTTTTACAGTTGTACACATTATCTATATATTTAGTTTATTTATAGATATATAAAGATATAGTATTTTTATTGTTGTATTCTAATACTTTCTGCACTCAATAATTTATAGAAATACTTTCTGTATTCTATATTATCATGTTTATATTAAATACTAGTATTTATAGAATAAAAGAATAACACCTAACTATGTTCTCTATTTATTTAACCTTTTGTGAAGGATAGATTAGTAACTGCAAATTGTGTATAAGCTCTAGTTGGATAATAATAATAAAAACAAAACGAATTGATTCCATTACCAATCATAAATAAAATCTAAGACCAGCTTGGTTTAACTATAGAATTAAATCAATGTTTAACTATTCTTACTTTCAGTTTTGTTGTTGCTATACCTATAGTAGTTAAATTACCCTAAACTGGAAGAAATAAACTGTAAAGTTAAAAAGCATGTTTATTTAGTCTAATCCTACTTTAGTGTAGCTATTATATTCTTCTCTTTGGTTTAAAAATAAATAATAGGATTACTGAAGATAAATACTGTATAAAGAACAGTTTTATCTATTAACACATACTACTGTCAGTAAAAAAAAATGATATTTCTTCTGATAATAGATAAAAGAAAAACATTCTATTATTCATGCTAACATCTTAATCTACATTTGCATCATACTAACTTCATTTATGTAATTTCAACACCTGTGCTGGAGTACGATCTAGATCACTCCAGATGAGGAAAAACACAGGTGGGGTTTGATTCTCGTTAAGCATAAATTCATTACTAAACAAACTGAGTTATCCTATCCTCTAAATTTCTTCATCATAACTACAAATACATCATTCAATCATACACAGATAATAATACAGGAATTAAATAATAACATAACCTGTTCTTAGAGCTTGGATGACAACAGCAATGGGAGGCCGTTCCTCCCTACTAAATCCTGGAGAGCGCTCAAACAGTGACTCCTCAGGACCCCCGAGCTTGCTCTGGTCTCCCTATCTGGAACTAGGTGCAGCAATGATAAAGTACTAGTCCTGAACTTATCATTAAATTCCTCTCAGCTAGCAAGCTGTATCAGACCAAGTTACTGCAGTTTCTCTCTCAGAACACCTTCCTTACATTTTTTTCCTTTTCCCCAATGAATTCCTTGAAGTGCATTCCTCCTGAATGATTCTTCTCCTGGAAAATATCTGAGCAACCTCAGCTCTCTACATTGGGTACTTTTAAAAGATTGCCTAGGTCTTTTTGGGTTAGTTTTCATTTATTGAGCCACCTGCTCTGATCCATGACCCCAATTATAGGGAAGTTACCACCTGCAACCTAGGAAGTGTTTGAGGATGCTGCCACTTGTCTTTTGCTATCCACCTAGTTCCTTCCACCAGTTTGACCAGTAACACTCTTATTAACAGCTCTCCCAAGCTATTGTCTCCACTTTTTATTTATTAATAAAAAACTATTCAGAATTACATTCCACTTCTTTTGACTCTGCTGAGTCATCAGTTCCTACTTAGCATTAAATTTAACATAATGTCTTAGGAAATCAAATTAAAACAATTAACATTATTTTACAAAATTGGGGTATGTGACATATGCTCCCTCACGGGCGGGAGGGACCATGAATTGTGTCTTCTGTAGTCGCTTTGATTGTTATATTCCCTTTGCATTCAAAGAGAGTTTGTGTTTCTTGTATTAGATTTTATATCCTTTTCTTTTCTTGAAACATCTTGCTCTTTTCTGTAGATATTATTCATTGGAATTGGAAATATACATTTCATTTTCATGAGTAGGTTTTGGTTTGTTTTGGACTTGGAATGCGTGAGTGATCCATGTTCTTTTGAGTCTTTCTTTGCTTGGGTGATTCTTGTTTCCTTTTGCATGCTCATTTTTTCAGTGCTTGGTAGGAAAGATTGGTTCTTCGTTTCGTTGTCTGTTTCAAAGAGAAGTTTTAGTTTTCTCTCTCTTTTGCTTTATTCACAAGTTTGTTAAACGATTTTCTTCTTGTTTTGTGCATGATTGTTTGAAATTCTAGATCTTACTTTCATTAAGAAGAAATATTTGTTTTCAGCTTTGCGTGCATTAGAGTTAGTTTTGTTTGGAAACGTTAGTGAAATCATCTTCCATTAAGTTTTTATGCATCTTTTTCAAGCATGAAAAGATAGGAAACATTTTTGGTTTATTTATGTTAGATGTTCTCTAGATCTCTTTTTTATTTGCTTTAAAGATTGTTTGGGGTGCATTGATATTTCAATTTTCTTTTGAAAAGATAGAATTGTATTTGCATTTAGGTGTGCATTTTTTGGGAAGAAAAGTAAATCTCTCTCCCTCTCTTAGGTAGAATTTGATTGAAGAGGAAAACTTGCACTATCATATAAATCAGTATGCATCTTCTTTAAATTCAAGTTTTCACTCCATGGTTCCACCTAAATGCACAAGATAAAATTAACGGTAGTACTAGGTTAAAACTTTTAGCAATTTGAGTGATAAGTTAGAGACATGTTCAGGCATCGTTAAGCGTAGGAGTTGTCGTTACTTGTCAGCATTACATCCCGTGACTCACGCGGTTCTTCCATGTACCGTCGGTATATCGAACGGCCTTTCACGTACCCTTGAGGTATATAGAAAGGTACTTCACGTACTTGATTATATATAGGAAGGCCCCTTGTGAATGGTTATGCATTAGACAACACTACTACCAATTCGAGCTCCCACGTACATTGCGTATATCGGGAGACCCTTTTAGGAATCCTCAAACCATCTAAGTTATCCTTTTGGCCTGTCTTGTGAGGTTCATGACTCTTATCCACTCCTTTCACATGTTTTCTTGTTGCTTTTAGTTTGAGTAGTAGTTTCTTGTGCATGGTAGTTAGGGGGTTATTAAAGAGTTTAGAGATGGCATCCTCATCTGGGACTACCACTCAAGAGGTCCCTTTCCAAGGTGTACCTTTTGGATTCCCTCCAAGTGAAGGTATTGGTCCTCCCTTTATCGCCACTCTAAATCTTCCTGGATTAACTATAGGATTACCGGTCAGGATTTTTAATTCGTTAATTCCTGTTACACCTAATGTCTCAAATGGCACCTCTCCTCTGGGAGAGGATCGACCTCAACCTAATCCCTCTCCTTCTTTGTCGGTTGTTGCTTCATCCCTTTCTTCTTCTTTGCTTGACCAAATCTCTATGGTTAGTAGTCATGTGGATAAGAAGAAGAAGAAAGGGAAGGGTAAAAAGAAGAAGGATAAGAAAGAGAAAAAGCAGCAACCATCTACTCTTGATGGTGCCCGTTCTAAGAGAACACCCAGAAAACCCAAGTTCCCTTGTAAGATTTGCAAGGGAGACCACCTTCTTAAGGAGTGTCTCGGTCTCTCCCATGTACAAGAAGAGTGGTCTAAAAGTTACAAACTATCTATGTCATCAACCTCTGATCATCATGTTGACAATACTCCCTCAACCAGCAACCCATTGGTAAAAGGTCGTGAGGGTAAATTCTTGTATCCTTGTTTGATATGCAAGGCTATGCATCATACTTTTCTTTGTCCAAGCATGGATGAAGCTTCACGTTGGTTGGAAAATATTACTGATCATCAATAGGTGATTCCAACAAGTGATAGTAATTTATCCCTCGATCACCCACTGATTGACCAAGTGGTCAATTCAGATTTATCTGTGGTTGATCCCACTCTTCCTTTGGAGAGTGAAGTTAAAGTGGTCGAGTCGGTGTCATTTCCACCCGATCCCGCTCTTTCATCAGAGAGTGTTAAGACTGAAGTAGTCTCTTTGACCAAATCTTCATCTTGTTCTTCTCTTCCAGGAGAGAATAAATATAATCCTGTTGAAGTTTTTATGCTTCATTCTGATTGTTCTTGACAAGAGGAAATTTTTTCTATTTCGACAAAACCCTCTCTGAGTAGTGAGGTTATTTCCTTTGACTAGAGTAACCTAAAAAAGTCTCGTCTTCATTCGAGTGTTCCTTTCCAGATAGTTGTGAATGTTACCACTAGGCGGATACTTCGCCCTATTGTTGACGAAGGGGCTTCTGTTAGTATTCTATCCTCAACTGCTTGGAAAGATTTAGGTTCTCCTCAGCTTGTGCCAGCCACCGATCAGATACTGGATTTTAATCGAATGCCTACTGCACCTTTAGGGATCCTTCCTCATTTACCTATTACATTAGGAGGGAAAACTGTCTGCATTAATGTTATGGTGGTCTAAGGTCCTTTATATTTTAATCTGCTCCTTGGACGTGATTATGTTTATGCCATGAAATCCGTAGTGTCCACACTCTTTAGAGTTATGCATTTTCCCCATGATGGGAAGATTGTGACCATTGATCAACTTTCTTTTGTTACACCTAACCATTGCATCACTTCCAATAATCAGGTTGCCCTGAATGTGTTGCATGTTCTTGTGGTCCCTTCCCCTTCTTCTAGTTAGCTTCTTCCCATCGTAGGTAAAATGGGGGGCATGGCTCTAGTCTATGGACATCATAATGGAGCTAAGCCGCTAGATTTTATGTAATGGGGGAAACCTACCAACCTTTGGATATCATGTTCGGTAGGAGTAGGTTGTAGAGCATAGTTTACTTTTGGTTTCAATCTCATTAAAAAATAAAACCACTCCTTAAGCATAGTTTACCCTTTTGGCTTCAAGCTTGCATAAAAATGAAACCATGTCTAAATCACAATTTACTTTTGGTTTCAAGCTCGTTAAAAAATAAAACCACTCCTCAAGCATAGCTTAACTTTTGGTTTCAAGCTTGCATAAAAATTAAACCATGCATGCGAGCAAAGTTCCCATTCTATGTCAAGCTTGTTTGAAATGTATCTCCTCAAGCATAGTTTACCTTTTGGTTTCAAGCTTGCATAAAAATGAAATCATTCTTGAGCATAGTTCATTTTCTATTTCAAGCTCGTTAAAAAATGAAGATGGTTTCCTCAATCATAGTTTACCTTTTGGTTTCAAGCTTACATAAAAATGAAATCATTCTTGATCATAGTTCATTTTCTATTTCAAGCTCGTTAAAAAATGAAGTAGGTTTTCTTAAGCATAGTTTACCTTTTGGTTTCAAGCTTGCATAAAAATGAAACCATGTTCCAAGCATAGTTACCTTCTATTTCAAGCTTGTGTAAAAATGAAATAGATCCCTTTCCCTTGAGTTGAGTCTTCACTTTAGTGTTAGAACTTGAACCTTCTTTTCACTTGCTTGATTCTCATTATTCCTACCCCCTGGTGAACATTTTCACATTAGTAACCAGGTTTTTAGGTTGGGTATGGAAGAAAAATCGTCAGATGAAACGAAGCTTGGGGGCATGTCGAGCTGCTAGCAACCATGCTAGGGGTAAGCTTCGCTAGCAATCATGCTGGGGGCAAGATTCCAACCTCTGTATATCATGTTAATGGGATTTATCAAGCATAGTTTACCCATTGGTTTTGAGCTTGAGTAAAAATGAAACCAATCTTTGAGCATTCTTTTAACTAATCTTCGAGCTCATTAAAAACAGTAAGATGGTGTTGAGCTTACTTTTGATTTTTCGTGCTCTGATTAAAACATAAAAAGTGGTTTGAGCTTAGTTTATTACTTTTTAGTGCTCTGGGTTCAAACATGAAAAAGGTTAACGGAGTCCTCTTTAAACTCTTTTTAGGCTCCCTAAATACGAAAATATTATCGAGCGATCTTGTCTTCTTCACGCTCATTAAAGCATTTGAAGAGTCGTCCGTTCGACGGTAGGTTATCTCTTTTTCGGTTCAGATAGGACTATTTACGAAAAAGGAACACTCCAGCCAATCATGACTGGAAGAGTTCTCTAAGGTATGATTTTACACTTTTTCGGGCCTTAGAGACTAAAACATACGAAAAAGGACCCCATAGGAATCTTCTTCCGTAATCATTCAGACTCTCTAAACATGAACGATACCGAGTTTTATTTCAGTGGACTTGTTAAATTAAACATTGAGAGACCCATTTTTGGGAATGAACCCCTCCTCTCTCAGGTTCGTAAAACATATGAGTCTGGACTTGTCTTCCGACAAGCTATATCAATTGTTTGTTACCCTCTTTGAACTCGTAAAACCAAAAAGAGGCACTCATCGATCATGATGGGGGAAATGGGAAGGGAATCATTTTTGCAAATAAATGGCAGTAGTTTGTCGCTACCTTTGAATATGGAACTTGTCTGCACATCATGTCAGTCAATTGTGTATTCAGTTGATCTTCATGACGATCCACTTTCATGAGTCATACCACTCCTTTGAGTCTTTCAGAAGAATGCATTGTCCACTGTCGCACTGTGTGTTTGTCCCATTTAGTCATGCTACCAAGTCTTTTTGTCGTGCCACCCAATGTTCAAAGGGGATTTGAAGAACTTTTACCTCTGCAGTCTACACAGTCTTTTGTGTCAATATTTTTGAGTCAGTCTTATGGTTACTACATTCACATCATTCCAGAACTATGTTCCGAGTTTCATGTCGTCGATGTGGGACTCATCATGGCCCTCCTTTGATGAGACTATTCCCGTCGACATCAGCTCATCATCATGGAAATAGTCTTAGAAACAATATTTGGTACCTTGAGATCTGTATGCCTTAATGACAGATTCTCTCACTCTCGACATAGGTTCATATCATTGAACTTTTATCGATAGAATCGACTAGGTGTTCGACATCAGGACATCTATTCACACTCAATAGATTGTACTAGGGTACCTTGGAATCATTGACATTAATGGTGATCTCCCTCGCACTTGTTAACGGTTCACATCATTGGCTAGTAATCAAGTGGTTTCTCCCATGTTAAACTTCAGATCATTGTAATCACATGGATAGAATCATACTTTGTGGAAGACAAGACAAAGACCCTGGGTATTTGTTTAAAGCGTTCATTGCTTTCCCCAGGTTGCAATGGAGTTTTGTATATCTAGCATGGATGCACATTTGTATGCTTGTGGCTATGCTCAAATTTGCATCTGTATGACATAGATCTACATTGTATGTCTGGTAGCTATGTCCAAGTTTGAGTCCTCTATCACATGGATCTACATTGTATTCTAGTAGCCATGCTTGTTTATTCCTCTCATGGATCTGCCTTATATTGGTCTGCAGCCATGAGTTGGTTACTTGTGTCTATGAGTCAGCATACTGATGTACTACAGATGCCTCTTGACAACATGCTCTGATTGAGCCGACATTTTCACCTCATAGTGATGACTTGTTCTCTCAAAGCTCTCATTTATCGTATCCCTTTAAGACTCATGCTTTGGGGGGAATTCTGTTATACCAAAATCCTGTCACCATCATGTAATAAGACTCTTAACATACCTATTTGCCCTTAATCCCAGCACTTGGAGTGGAAACTCATACCTTTTGTCAATATTTCACAAAAATGCTCAGCACCACGCTTTACCCTTTATCCATGAGAGGTACCTTGCTCGCACCGCCTATCCCTTGTTATCCACAAATGGTGCCACTGCTTATGGCCCTTAGTCCATAAGCGTTTCTTACCTGAACCGCTCTGTCATTGAAGGAGAAAAGTGGTACCCCAAGTAAAATGGGAAAAAGAGAAGTTTCTCGAGGCTTCTAGATCATGAGCCTCGTGTCCTCCCTTATCCCTATCATTGTGGGTCAATTGAGCTCGATTTCCCCCATCCTAGGATCTTAGAGGCCACCTCATCCACAAATCTCTCAACCATATTTATCCATTGAGCCTTATAAATATGAGCTCATGTCCATGGTTGAGGGGAGAACCATTGAAGTATTGTTATGTTGTTGGATTGATGACTTGGCCCAAGCCATTGGAGAGCATAGAGAGCAAAGTTGGAGCTTACGGAGATGAGAGTGTTTGGTTTCATGGAGATGCATGTCAACAATAAGGCTTAATTGGTTGTAAACTTCTTCATTTTATCTTAATGCAAAGCTGATTTTCATCCCATATTACTGTTGTTGTTTGATTTCACACGTATATGTTGTTAGATTCCTTAGTCACTAACATGGATCAGTAGATTATATTTTAGCAGATTTGGTGTGTTTGCATGTTTAATCTGATTGCAGGTACACAGGGTTACTATCGAAGCATCACATTCCAGGTATCTACGACGTCTAGGGAGGCTCTTCAACCTTTGTCCTTCATTTGTTCTGGATCTAAACCATTCAGACCAGTGGAAAACCTTACTGTCCGCATAAGGTGAAATATTCCCGCTAACAAAGGGTGTTTTGAAACTTTGAATATTTATTTAATGTTATATACTTTATTTTTTATGAATTCATGTTTATCTCTATTTAAGTTAAATGTTATGGTATATACATTATTTGTTAGTTAAATGTGTTACATTCATGTTGCAGTATGTTTTACCTCTAGCTCTGCCTAATATATTTGACAACAACATTAAGAAGGTTATTTATGATCTCGGCAAGTACATGATGTATGCTTTATAGTTAAATTAATATTGATTGTATAGAGGATCAATTCTTTCTTTAATTGTCTTATATATCTAATGTTGACACATCAATTTTCATTGCACTTGTAGGTGGTTGTCATCTAAAGAAATACATAAGGAATATATCATGTATTGGAAAAGACAGATTCCCCAACTTATGTGTGAGATGCAAAAGTATTTGCCTCCATCCTTTTTAAATGCACATGAAACTACCTGATACTCCTAGTGGATGAGATTGAAATATGTGGACCCATGCACAAGAGGTCCATGTAGTTGGTGGAGAGGAACTAGAAAGAAATAAAGGAATTTTTTAGATATAGATCACATCTAGAAGGATCTATGGTTCAAGGGTACATGTTATATCAATCCATTGTATATTTTAGTGAATACCTACCCCAAGTAGTGGGTGATATGGATGTGTCTCTCCTTTGGGATTCTAATTCTTCTAACAAATTTAAGGACGAGGTGCTGTTTTGGAATGGTAGATGGAGAAAATTTAAAGGTAAAATCTTGTATTGTATTTAATATATCCACACATGTTTTCAGTACAGTACTTAGCAACTTGGTTTTTTAACCAACACTTTTTTTATCATTGTTCTACATAGTATAGAGTGGGATGCAATTCATGTATACATTGCAAATAGTCTTAATGTTATGAAGAGTGGACAAAACAATGTGACGAAGTTTATGGTGAAATAAGATGGAATTACTTGGCATAGATGATTAGAAAGGCTTATTTGGATCATGACACAAGTTTAAGCCAACAACAAATTGATTTAGCATATGGTGCAAAATATATAAATGTGAGTCATTTCTATAGCTTTTTTATATTTCAAATCACATTATTGTATTTTTATTGAAAATTATCTTATACATATACTTACCATTTCCTAACAATCCATTTCTAACATATTGAGAATACAGGTGAAACATCGTAAGGCTACATGGTGCAATGTCCTAAAATATCGCACCAAAGAGTTGGATGACAAGTGAAAAACATGTGGTAGTTGTACTACTACAATTTTTTATGTTGCTAATATTTCCCATAGGGGTGAAATACATCCAGTAACTTTGGATTTGAGGTACTATGGATAGTTGGAAGATATCTTGGACACAAACCTTAAATCCGTCAAAGTGGTTCTCTTTAACATGAGGTGGTATACATTGTAGTTGCAAGGTGATGAAAGGAAGGTTATTGATCATGGTAATGGATTTACCATGATTAATACTAATATTTATGAGTAGGATACAAATCCATATGTATTTCCAATTCAGTGTGAATAGGTATTTTTTTCAAATGTTCTAGGTATACCAGGTTGGTCATTTGTTGTTAGATTTGACCAAGGGGACAACTTGAAAAGTACACTTCACCTAAAGATGATTATGTTCAATAAGAAGAATATGCAGCTAGAGAGATCGAGGAAGAAGTGAACTTAGACGAAGGGAGGAACCAAGTTGACCAAACAGTCTCTGAGTCACATCTCGATGAATATGACTTAGTGCTAGATGTTGCAGACGTTGTTTGGGACAATCCTTACGATGACTAGAAAGGGTTGGATGGAAATTATGATATTCATGACTCATATCTTCACTTAGACGATGTTCAAGATCAATCTAATATTTAATTATAGTTGTGGATAATTACAATTGCGAGAGAGCTTGTTAGCACTAGATCAAGTCATGTAGTAGTTGCACTGTTAATTGCATTTCTTGCTATGTATTAGTTATATATTCAGTTAGTTAGGGGTTGGTATCTTAAATACGTATTTCCTTTAGTTAGTTAAGAGGTGAAATTGACATATATTAATATTTTATGGAATATCCTTGCGTTTTATTTTTTGATAATTGAATCGTAGTAGGTAATGGAGGTTTTCTAATTTATTTGGTCACTTTAAGAGGTAAGATCCAGTAATATTGTAATGTATCCATTTATCAATGAATCATTAGGGTTTATAGAATGAGAGTCTAGAAACATAGTAAGAAAACTCACCACATTCACTCACCTCAAAAAACAAGGCCATTGTGTATGTAAATACTAGTTTTTATGGAATGAAAGATAATAGATATGGTTATTTTGTGGATTTTCCTTGTGTTTTATGCATTTATTATTGAATCTTAGTGGTTAATGGTGATTTTCTTGTTTTATTTCATTTGGCCTCTCAAGAATGCCATGATATACTACAGTCCAATATTAGAAGAAATATCAACACATATTTTATTAATATTTATTTATAGATTTGCTTACAATTTCTACTATAGTGAAGAGAGAATACAAAGGAAATAATGAATTTAAATACATTATGGCATAAATTTCAAGAAATACTTGAAAATAAATGCATTTAAGGAATAATTTGAATGGAGTAACGAATTCCATTTTCAAGACTAGAATTAAACACAGATGAGAAGTAAAAAAGCCACGAATAAATCCTTATGTACAAGCATATGTCCATCTCAACTAGTCTCCAATGGCTTCTTCCCTTAAACTCCTTGTGGTCTCAAACATTAGTGTTTCATCCTCCATTTTTTCCTCCATCACCTTACACCATGTGAATACATTGTCCTCCACATCCCAATATAAGAAATATTGAAGTGTTTTCCCCGCATCTTAATGTAGTGGTATGTTATTAGTATCTTCGCATTATTCATGTTAACTTAAACCTCTTTGGTTTAACAATGTTTCTACCAACTAATATAAATAAATGTACATGTACAAATCACCATGAATATCATATATTTCTTTCATTATTT
Organism: Pseudotsuga menziesii; assembly: GCA_001517045.1. Taxonomy (NCBI): domain Eukaryota; kingdom Viridiplantae; phylum Streptophyta; class Pinopsida; order Pinales; family Pinaceae; genus Pseudotsuga; species Pseudotsuga menziesii. The sequence continues at coordinate 151,040 of LPNX011137871.1, forward strand.
GGTGATGTAGCTCATCTTCAATTATCTAAGAGGATTCAATATATTTCTGACTACATGAAACTCTTGATAGCATGTACAACCAACCCCATTTTCACACTTTTTTTGGAATCTACATCAATAAATTTAATATTAATATTGTCAAACTTGTATTGATCCTTATTTGCTAAACTTATGTCATTGTTATTCTCACTAAACTTGTTCATGATATTCATAAGATGCTATATATTCTCAAACAATTTTACAAAACTTATAAAATTACCATCACTATTTATTAAACCAAAATTATGATAGTAAAATTTAATATATTGATTATTTGTGCTCTCTTTTTGCAAAGGATTATTTATTAAACCAAGATAAGATGGTAATTTATGCTCTAATTATGCAATTAGTTGATTATCCCTCGAACAATCCTCCTACTACATGATCAACATTTCATCTCATCTAGGAAGTCCCCCACATTCAAATTTATATTAATAGACAATTTTATACACGTTGCTTAAGCAACATGTAACTGTTTCCATTGCAATTCTATCAACGTATGGAAATTTTCAATAACATTGTATTGGTGTCAGTTACATGTCTCTTAAGCGACGCGTATAAAAATGTATAGTAATATAAGGGACTTGCTAGATGATATTCAATGTTGATCATGCAGTGGGACTATTTTTCAAGGGATAATCACTACTTGATATAGGAGTTTGGTTGCAAAAATTTATGAGATGGTTAGGTCCACTTCTCCTATATCAAATTAGTTTAATGAAGTCTATGCTCAACATAAACATTATAAAATATTGAATGGTTAATGTAATGGAAAGGTGGGTAGGGAAAGTAGGCATACGAGACATGGTTTGTTAGGGATGTAGACACTCCATTTGAACCCCTTAACTTTCCGCTCTCTTTTTATCATGGCCCCCTTAGTTTTTCATTCTTAGTTAGTCTTGGAATTTCATTTGCCAATGTTTGCACATAATCAAATTCACAATGGTATTTTGACCTCATGGTGTGGATAAGCCATATAAATAAAAGTATCTATGAAAATATTTAAAGGCATGCACAATTAATTTCAAATTATTACAAAGGGACAAAACTGAGACATTACATCATAGTAGTTGATAATATTTTCTTTGGTAACATTTGCATAGTAACACACAACTTGGTAAATGTTTTTGAAGAACATTCCCCAAAAATTTCTCCCTTCTCCATTTATTGTGGAGGTGGCAATCAGATGTTTTAATGGATGTTTTTTCCCGATGCACTTTATCTATCTTGTTGCATTTGTGCACCCACACTTTATATCACCAATGCATTACCCTATCTCAATCATTGAGGTAAGTTAGAATATTTTGTTATAAAATATTGATTTAAAAAAAACAATTAATAAAAAATCATAGTATTGGTGCACCATATACATATAAACGCATCATTGTGAATGTAAATTGTCAAGTGCAATAGTATAAATTAAATATTTTGTTGTACAATATTTCTTTTTTAAAGAAAAACAAAAAAATGTTATTTATGCACCGTATACCTTTAAAATCCTCGGTGCATTGAGACACCTAAAACTCTTAGTAACCTAGGACCACCTTAAAGACCTAAGTAGAAGTTTAGAACTTGTGCACAAAATATCATGCACATGTGCACAATAACCAAGATGTTGGGGGCACCATTATGCACAATACTTTCTTATCCCCAACCATACGACCAAGTGAAATTTTCACTTATATATTTCCTTTTTCCCATATGTAATGGTAATGATTACCCCATGCATCAATATCATATGAATTTGGATCTTCTCCATAATTCCACCCACTTATTAATCTTGTGATTTTTCTAAACCCATCCACATTGGCTAAAGGTACCCATACAGTTTCCATCGAGGAACCTACTACCACCTAATCATGTAACCCACAATTACTAACTAAACATATATGTTCCACATGCAAGGTATCTAGTGACTATAACAATCATTCCCTATAACTCCTACCATTATATTCCTCCTCAATTCCTTTTTCCAATATCCACTATCACCATATCACCATGTCTATTTGGATCAATATGTTCTACCCCCACTCCATGTAAGTCATATGGGATATCATCCTTATTCCATTCCCTTTAATAGCGGTTCCTTTATACTTAGCATTGGAATCAATTTAATCCCCATCCCATCAAATGTTTCCCTTAGGGATCCATACCCTATTGGATTAAGGCTCAAGTATTCAATGGGTCAACCATCAGAAGGATTTCCAAAATTGATCTAAAATATATTCAAGGAGAGGCATACCACACATTAATTTGTGATATTTTAGAGGGAAGAGGGAATCCTTAAAGGTTGCTACTCTCAATTGTTATGAAAAATCAAGTAGGAAATAATTCCATGGACTGAAGCTCATAAACATGCTAAGGTTCTTATTGTGCAACAAACCCTAGAAACCATTGATTAGAATCACCTTGGAGAGGATCGACATGCATACCTCTATAGTAGTGGCACAAAACCAACACTATACATAGCATGTGTCTTGTCTCCTTTGATACGTTGCATCCAAGATAGAGTTTCACCATAGTTCCACCACACCATGATCAAAGTCATCGACGAGAAAGGATTATTGTCAAAAAATGGATCCATGGTTGAATACATCAAGTCTATTAGGTACCACAATTTCTTTGTTAGTTACATGGATTTATTTTTGTGGTATGCTCAAGTTATAAATACTTGAAGGAATATCCACAAATCTAGAATAAATGAATAAAATGTTTGAAAATCCACACTTATTTAAAAACCGCAATTCCAATGCCTAGTACAATATCAATATGGATAGGTTGACCAAAAATCATGTACATAAGTAGCCTACCAGTTTTTTAAAATGGTATTTAAGGGGAACCAACCTAATGTTAGGACCTACTTCATGCACATTAGGTATGTTGTGAAATTGGGTAGTTTGGATGACAACTCTTAGTATATTCAAAAAATTTCCCATATTGAGAATCAAGGATGGACATATTCCTAGAAAATCACTATTCTCTATAGTACCTATTTTTTGAGTCATGAGCTTCCCTAAAGAAGTTCAACATATAGCATGTCATATTTTTACCTATGATAATATATAAGCTTTGGAAATATTGGAAGTGGTTGTTTGTACTGAGGATGATGATGAAGAAGATGACAATGAGGAAAATTGTGGTGGGATCTTATTCAAGGGAAGTTAATTATATATTTAAGCCCTGAATGAATACAAATACCTTAGTAAATTCCCTTAGTGATTGGAATTTTGTGGGGGTTGTTTCCCTTTCGAAGGAAAATTTCTTTTGGAATGATTGTTAGGTGTGTAAGGTTTTAGGAGCATTCAAGAAAATAGATGTGACATGGGATTTTTACATTGAGTCACTTTCCAACTAGGTTTTATTAACGATATATACCCCATGTCAAGAATGAATGTGATGTGGTGTGAAAATGAGAATTCTAAGGGGTGGATCCCCAATCTATGAAGGTAATTCAAAGTGATTGATATTATTGATAAGAATTGAGAGATTGATCATTGAAGCATACAACATTTCAAAAAAAAAGTAGGATTGACAGTTTTCCATGATAAAAAATAATGTGTTTTTAAACCTAAGAGTGTCATTTATTCGTCTCCCATTTGTACTTTAGTGAAATGTAATCAATAATTAAAGTCTATGGATATTCATGAGGAAATGATGCTTTCCAATATCTTCCCATATTTTAAAATATTTTCTACACAACACCTTGACATCATAAGTAATTTAAAGACAATACATTTTATTTTCTATGCCCTTAAATCCCTCCCACTTTTTGGTCTAAGATTGTTATCTTCACTAACTCATGTATATATTCTTTTGGATCCTTGAAATATTTAAGGTTTCTCGTGATCTCTAGATGTACATCCTTGAATCATATTCCAAATGCTAGACGCATGCTAACTAAAATGGAGGTTTTGTTTAAGTTTTGCAAGGGTTTTTTTCTTTTGTGTTTGTTGGATTTTGGTGAGAAGTGTTGAGAAAGTGAGATTTTTTCTTCAAAAAAATTGCAATTTTGGAACCTTTTACTCATCCTGCAACATTTGACTTATTTGTGGTGAAGGAATATTATGGAATCATAGAGAATGGATGCTAACATGCAGTTAATCAAGGATTACCAGCTTCATCCTCGATTGTTCCTTGAGAAATCAGATACCAAGAATTCTCTATCATGTTAATATGTTCAATCATCCCTAAAACAAATAAGCATGTACCAACAAGAGGTTTCCAACAAAAATAGTGGTCATCATCACCACAACTATTCTAGTACTAAAGGTCCTCTTTTTTCTTCTCTACAAAAACAACAATAGTCGGTGTGCATGGGGTCCAAGGAAAAAGGAAAAAAATAAGCATAACAAATAATAAATATAGAAAAATAATAAAAAATAAAAAATAAAAGAAAAAACACATAACATAAAAACATTCCCTCTGTTTCATTTTGACTTACCATCTGTCCACTTACCGTCTCAACAAGATTAACCTAGATCCGTGAGATCACAAAGGAGAGCAGGAAGAGAGCTCGAGAGGAGGTCACATAGCAGAGGGGAGGAGGAAGAGAGGCCACATTTTGAGGAAGAATATTACCACTTACAAGCTCAATAAGGAAATCCTAAATATGCAAGGTAAAGAGGAGCAGAAGATGCAAAGGAGGAGAAGTGCTCATAGAGGATGTATAGGAGGAAAAGAGCTCATAGGGGACGTAGAGGACGAATAAGAGGAAGTGGGATCATAGAGGAAATATAGGAGGAAGTGATATTGTAGAGGATGTAGAGGAGGAAGAGATCTCTCAAAGTTTGAGAGGAGAAGAGGACACATAGGTTGCATAGGATAATAGGACACAGAGGTCGCAGAGGTTGAGAGGGCATAGAGAGGAGGTTGAGTAGATCTCCTAGAGGATGAAATTCCCCGCAAATTAGTTAGTTAGGCTTTATGTGATTTTGTTTAATATGTTAAATTTTGAGTATTTTCTTTTAATTTGTTAAATTTTGTGCAACATCAGCTTGAGATTTCAATATCTAAAAGAGATGCAATAAGGGTTTGCATAGTCATTGACATCACACAAAGAGTAAAGATCAAACTATCCAAAGAGTAGTATCCTTTATAATTTTTGTCTTGTTCCCATTTTGTCTCTAATATAAACATAAATTCTCATCATTATGCTTTAATTCTACATTCTGATTGCATGAATATTTCCTTCATTACCCTAGATCTCATTTTCACATGGAGGTGACCGACCATCACTTGTAATGACAAGGTTCTTTCTTAAGCCACACTTGTATACATCTCAGAGATAAAGAAAACTTATGGATTAATGGCCTTCCCACACAAGTTGTGTATCAATGGCTAGCACAAAGCCCCAAATATAGGCTACATATTCGCAATCTAGTTTCAAATTTAGTTTCCTATATTGCTTTCACATGTGATTGTAGTAACATAAACATTGAACTTCTTAAAATAGTTGATGGATTTTCAATGGGAACTTCAATGGAGCTCCTACAAAAGAAAGAAATCTACTTATTAGGAGATGGATTGCAAGTCATGTTGAGTTCATGTATTTATATGACCTTAATATTTTACTATTTACAAGGCCAATATGGGGGGTATTACAAATATTTATCTTAAGAGTAGGTGGACATGAATTGTATATATTTAGGATGGATATTAAAATCTACATTCAAATTTAAAATAATAACAAAAAATATCCCATGCAAGTGTAGAATGGGATACAACAATAACCATTTTAAAATGTCTCATTTAGAAACTAAAATTATATATCTTCAATATCTTTAGGCATTGGATTCCCCATGCACAAGTAGACATCTTCTTTAGTGACATGAGGATAAGTCATCTGTGTAGAATGCACTACCAAAGGACAAGAAAAGAAAGGTAAAAACCTATATAAATAGATATGGTTATTAGAAGTTCAAGTTTTTTTTGGTAATAGAATGTATCATTGTGCATATCCCATGCTTATCTTCATACAAAAAACTACAATCTTATAATCTAAAGCCTACTCAAAAGAGACATAGAAAGAGCTTATCCCAAAGACACATTTATATGTGAAGGGTCATCATATCATTATCTCATGTAAGAGGAAGCATGGATGGGTTCTCACACTTGAAAGCACTTCAAAAGTCTCATGTGCAACAATTTTCTTATTAGTTACTTCCTAGATAGGCTACTAATGGACCCACCAACTAATGTTAACTAGAGCAATAAATATGAATCTAGTGATTATGGTTATAATTATTTCATGTTGATGTGGATGTTATGGTTTTGAAATATGTTCCATGGTGAATATTCAGTATTGAGGTAACTTCATTCTAATTCAACACATGGCACTTGCACATAGTTTGACCATTAATGCATCAACAATGGTAATATTGCTTGGTCATGTTGAGAAATTCTTTATGGTTTTTCGTCATGAAATTTACCTTTGTCTTTTATTACATGTTGATTTTTGTACCTACAAAAAACATTTTCTAGCTACGATGAAGTAGTTTTTCATTTCACACTACATGTGCACACATCACTCCCTAAGATTAACATATGCTTGGTTCATGACCCAAAGGGATCCTTAAAATTTACTTAACTTAACACACATTAACCTCACTTGATCCGTCTCTCAAGCATTCTATTATACCTATATAGTATGACATAGTTCAGCCACTATTGATCCTTCGATATACTCTCATAGACTTCAAAGGTGTTTGGCTCGGTATAGTTTCCTAGACCATACTTTTCAGACCCCTGTTCAACACACTTAACTGGCATCAAGTTCATATCCCAAGGAATCTGAGTTCACTTCAAATTCTAATTAGTTAGAATCTACCACATACCCACCTCTTCATAGCCCCATGGCTGGAATTAACCCCTGACCCTCCTTTTTTAGGGGAACCATTGGTGGTGGTCTTATAGTTGCCTCCCTTGCCCACATGATTATTTGTTTGAATGGGCCCACCATTCTTGTTATGGATGACCCACAACCCCTACTACAACCAACATAGAGATTGGCTCTAGAGCTAATACTACTCCTAGTGGTAGCCACATGTCTATCAAGGTCATATACCTGTAAGAAATACTCAAGGGTACCTGTCTCCTATAAGGACATTTATATAAACATGAAAAAATTGTAGTACATTCATAATTACAAGCTTAAAAAAACAAGCACATTTACTCATTATATCTTATCACAATGAAAAAAATTCTCTACAACTTCGGGTTTGAGAGGGCCTTTCCCTTCAATATTAGATCTCTATACTTAGGAGGAAATGCCACAATTCACAATAACCATGGTAAACCAAATTTTGAAGTTGTTCTATCCTAGGGCTTATATTTCTTGTCATCACTTTCTTTACCCAAATACGTAGGTGGCCACAACCAATGGACACAACTATGGTTTTTTGACATAGTAAAAGACAAAATAAATGAGATTAGGTTTCCAAAGAGAACAAAATTGGACCATGATACAGTCTAAGAAACTAGACCTAGAGGCTATCCCTCTGAACCTGCAAAAAAATCACAATCTCATGAATATTCTCAAAATCAAATTGAGCTTGAACCAAATGCCACAACAAAAATTAACTAGGGAAATTGTGAAAGGATTTCTTTATAATGTTTAATTTTAGCATGAAAAATAGATGTGATGACCCAAATATGAGTGAAGTCCAATATACCATAATCATTCATGAGAATAATCTTCATGAGTTCAACTTTTATAGGGGAAACTAAATGTAGCATCTATGGAGGCATGGCTCTTGCCTCCTTGTTAAGGGTCCTTATAGGGTCAATTTTGATAGTATAGAGAGTCAATACTTCTAGTGGTAGCCACATGCCTATCAAGGCCACATTCTTGATGACACTCTACATGAGTACATCTCTCTTATAAGCACATTTTACAAACAAGAAAAATTTGTAGTACATTCACAATAAAAAGCTTAAAAAACAAGCACATTTACTCATTATATCTTTTCACAACTAACAAAATTCTCTACAACTTCATATTTGAGAGGGGATTTCCCTTGAATATTTGATCTCTATACCTAGGAGGAAATGACACAATTCACAGAAAGCATAGTAAACCAAGTTTTGAAGTTGTTCTAGCCTAGGGCCTAGATTACTTATCATCACTTTCTTTAACTAGAGAAGTAGGTGGCCACAACTAATGAATGGTACTAAGTTTTTGTCACATTCAAAACCCAAAATAAATGACCAGTAGGTTTCTAAAGAGAACAAAATTGGACAATGATACACTCTTATAAATAGACCTTGAGGCTATCCCTCTTAACCTACAAGCAATTTCACAATCACGTGAACATTCTAAAAAACAAATTGATCTTGAAGAAAATACTACAACAAAATTAACTAGGGATATTGTGAAAGGATAACTTTATAATATTGAATTTTAGCACAAAAACAATATGTTATAACCCAAATATAAGTGAATCCCTATATTCCACTATCATTCATGAGAAGAATCTTCATGAGTTCAACTTTTAGAGGATCAACTAAATGCGGCGTCTACGGAGGCATAGATATTCCCTCCTTATTTAGGGTCCTTTGAGGGTCAATATTGATTGTATAGAGGGTCAATAATCTTCCTAGTTGTATCCACATTCCTATCATGGTTACATTCCTATGACATTCAACATGAGTACCCGTCTCCTATAACTACATTTATATAAACATGAAAAAATTGTAGTATATTCACAATTACAAGCTTAAAAAAATAAGCACATTTACTCATTATATCTTATCACAATGAACAAAATTATATACAAATTCATATTTGAAATGGACCTTCCCTTGAATATTTGATCTCTGTACCTAAGAGTCAATGCCACAATTCACAACAAGCATGGTCAAACAAATTTTGAATTTGTTCTATCCTAGGGCCTAGATTTCCTGTCATCGCTTTCTTTACCCAAAGGCATAGGTGGCCTCAACCAGTGAATGAAATAAGGTTTTTTGGAATAGTGAAACCCAAAATAAATGACCAATAGGTTTCCAAAGAAAACAATTAGACCATGAGACACTCTAAGCAACTAGACCTAAAGTCTATCCCTCTTAACTTGCAAGAAATTTCATAATCACATGAATATTCTCAAAAACAAAATGAGCTTGAACCAAATATCACAACACAAATTAACTTGGGATATTGTGAAAGGATTACTTTATTCTAACACCCCATATTTTGACTTAGGCATGTTTTTTAGTCAGAATTATTACACTATATTTTCTTATTATCTGTGGACTCAGCTATACTGAGTATATTATATTTTGGCATGTTAGACCTGATTATATATTGATTATGATGTTATGATGTTATCATACTTATGATATGATTATGAGGTTATGATCATTTATCATGCTTATGTTGATGCTTTGATTACGATGTTATGATGATTAACATGCTTATACAGATGCTTTGGTTATGATGTTATGATGATTAACATGCTTATGCAGATGCTCTAATTATGATGTTATGATGTTATCATTTTTATGATGTTACTATGCTTATGCGATTACTATGTTGTAGTTATCATCATATTCCTTTATTTCATAACGAAAATGTATACTTAATTGTAATTATTGATATGATGTGATATGTAAGATGTGGTACATGGATACCCACCCATGATGTGATTGATTTAATGATTTTATGTGCTGAAAGGAAATAATGATGATAATATGGACCAACTATTGATTTAATATTGTTATGAATGTATTTTGCATAGTTCTAACCCGCAGGGCATATGGGCTACGAAATGCTGGGTACATGATGTGAAGTATGATGTAGTACGTATCTTGCAAAGAGCCTTAATTACCAAAGTGATGATATGATGACACATAGAAATAAACTCGATAGCAGCACAATATGGTTTGATAGGGTATAGAACCAGTGTGTTGAGAGGGATGGATGTATTTCCCACCCTATGTCACTATGATACCCGAGGTCATTGAGGGAAGTGCTGAGACACGCTCCCTAAGTTGTTGTGATGACGACAGTCAGATTCCTGCTAGGAGAGGCTAGGTTCACTAGTTAGCCGATGCTACCACTCTTAGGTTCTATGTGGTTAGGTCAGTACAGCTAGCATCCACTTTATACTAGAAGAGGAAGGAAAGGGAGGATGCAGACGTAGGTTAGGAAGGGAGTACATGTTAGATATTATTGTTGAGGGTTTCATTTTATGATACCGAATTATTGATGGTAGGTACCCATCTTGGTTGACCGAATAATAAGAACATAACTATTAAATAACTCAGAATGTTCTTAAATAACTCACACAAATATGATTCCTTTAACATTATGATTTATTTAACAATTATGTTCTTATTAATCGGTCAACCAAGATGGGTAACTACCATCACTAATTAGGTATCATAAAATGTCCAACCCTAAACAATACTAACTAACATGTCCTCCTATCCTAACCTACGTCCACATCCTCCGTTCCTTCCTCTCCTAGTACAAAGTGGATGTCAGTTGTACTGACCTAACCACATAGAACCTGAGAACGGTACCGTCGACTAACTAGAAAACCTAGCCTCTCCTAGTAGGAATATGAACATCGTCATCACAACAACACCAGGAGTGTGTCTCATCACTGCCCTCCCACGACCTCGGGTATCATAGTGACACAGGGTGTGAAATACATCCATCCCTCTCAACACACTGGGTCTACACCCCATCAAACCATATTGTGTTGCTATCAATTTTATTGGTATGTGTCATCGTGTCATTGATTTGGTAATTAAGGCTCTTTGCAAGATATGTACTACATCACACTTCACATCATGTACCTAACTATTTCGTAGCCCATTTACCCTGCAGGTTAGCACTATGCAAACATACACTCATAACAATATTAAATTAATAGATGGTCCATATTATCAACACTATTTCCTTTCATCACATAAAATCATTAAATCGATGACATCACGGGTGGGTATCCATGTACCACATCTTACATATCACATCATATCAATAATTACAATTAAGTATACATTTTTGTTATGAAATAAAGGAATCTGTTGATAACGACAACATAGTAATCGCATACGCATAGTAACATCATAAAAATCATAACATCATAACATTATAATCAGAGCATCTGCATAAGCATGTTAATAATCATAACATCATAATCAAAGCATATGCATACGAATGTTAATCATCATAACATCATAATCAAAGCATCGACATAAACATGATAACATCATAACCACATAATCAAAGCATAAGTATAATAACATCATAACATCATAATTGGTATATAATCAGGTCTAACATGCCAAAATATAGTTTACTCAGTATAGCTGATTCCATGGATAATATGCAAATACAATGTAATAAGTCTAACTAAAAAACATGCCTAAGTCAAAATGTGGGGCGTTACATTTATAATGTTGAATTTTAGCATGAAAACTAGATGTGATGACCCAACTATGAGCAAATCCCTTTATCCCATAATCATTCATGCGAATAATATTCATAAGTTCGAATTTTAGAGGAGTAACTAAATGTGGTGTATGTGGAGGCATAGCTCTTTCCTCATTGTTTATGGTCTTTAGAGGGTTAATATGGAATATATAGAGGGTCAATCATCTTCCTAGTGGTATCCACATGCATGTTGACACTCTACATGAGTACTTGTCTCCTATAAGCACATTTCTATAAACATGACAAATTTGTAGCACATTCACAATTACATGCTTAAAAAAACTAGAAAATTTACTTATTATATTTTATCACAATGAAAAAAATTCTCTACAACTTTGGATTTGAGAGGGAATTTCCCTTGAATATTAGAGCTCTATACTAGTAGGAAATTCCACAATTCACAACAAGCATGGTGAGCCAAATTTTGAAGTTGATCTATCCTAGGGATTAGATTTCTTGTCATCACTTTCTTTACCCAAAGACGTAGGTCGACAAAACTTGTGAATGAAACTAAGGTTTTTTGGCATAGTAAAACCCAAAATAAATTATTAGTAGGTTTCGAAGATAACAAAAATGGACCATGAGACACTCTAAGCAATTATACCTATAGGATGTTCCTCTTAACCTGCAAGCAATTTCACAATCACATGAATATTTTCAAAAACAAATTGAGCTTGAACCAAATTTACCACAACAAAAATTAACAAGGGAGATTGTTAAAGGATTACCTTATAATCTTGAATTTAAGCACGAAAACTAGATGTGATGACCCAACTAAGAGTGAAACCCTATATCCCATAATAATTCATGAGAAGAATCTTAATGAGTTCAACTTTTAGACAATCAACTCAATGTAGTGTCTATGGAGTCATATCTCTTGCCTCCTTGTTTAGGGTCCTTAGAGGGTCAATATTGATTGTATAGAGGGGAAATGCTCATCCTAGTTGTATCCACATGGCTATCAAGGCCACATTCCTGTTGGTACTCCACACATGTACCTGTCTCCTATAAGAACATTTCTATAAACATGACAAAATTGTAGTACATTCACATTTACAAGCTTAAAAACAAAGCACATTTACTCAAAAAATTATCTACATCTTCATATTTGATAGGGATTTTACCTTAAATATTAGATCTCTATACCTAAGAGGCAATACCACAATTCACAGCAATCAGGGTAAGCCAAATTTTGAATTTGTTCTAGCCGAGGGCCTAGATTTATTTTCACCGCTTTCTTTACCCAGAGACGTAGGTGGCCAAAACTAGTTAATGAAACTAAGGCCTTTTGCATTGTAAAACCCAAAAGAAATGATAGTAGGTTTTCAAAGAGAACAAAATTGGACAATGAGACACTCTAAGAAAATGGACCTAGAGGCTATCCCTCTTAACCTATAAGTGATTTCACAATCACATGAATATTCTCAAAAATAGATTGAGCTTGAAGCAAATACCACAACAAAAATTAACTAGAGAGATTGTGAAAAGCTTACCTTATAATGTTTAATTTTACCACGAAAACTAGATGTGATGAATCAACTACCAAAGAAGCACTATATCCCATAATCATCCATGAGAGAATCTTCATGAGTTCAACTTTTAGAGGAGAAATTAAATTCCTTGTCTATGGAGGCATAGCTCTTGCCTCCTTGTTTAGGGTCCTTATAGTATGAATAAATAGGATCTCCTCAAACCCACTAATTTCACATGTTAAGATAACATAACCTTATAATATGAAGAAATAGGATCTCCTTGAACATGGTTAAGATAGCCATCACCGCACATTGACATTTCATATGTTTTTTTACATTAATGGAAGGAACAACCAAAAATATACATGTCGTATATATCTTTGATTGTGTTGTCCTGAAGAGAGCGGACAAGATGAAGCATCAAGAAGTACATTAGTATCAACTAGAGGTAGCAATGTTGAAAGAAACTTTAAAAAACATATCGATTTAGTTTTGGTTGAATGAGGGTTGTCACGTTATGACAATGAGTCCACTGAATCCAAACAAGTTCCATTGATGTATAGACATTATTTGAAGAATTGGGAATAAAAAACACTTCCTAAAAAAAACACAAATTTTAGTATTAATGGAAGAACATATTGAAATGTCCCATCTACTTTGCATGGTATGGGGATCTTTACAATAGAAATTGTGAAGGTTTTGTATATAAATGAGGTTGATCTAATGGATTATGTGGGCCCAACCTATGATTATATACATTAGGGTAGACTAACAAGATATATAACCAGTATGCGCATATATGGATTTTGTGCGAATTATAATAAAATGGAAGAAAACAATCATGATAAAGGATATTCCATATATATCAATGGATGTCCCAAAGCTTGTGAAAATATTGTAAGTTTTATAAACCATACTCGTCTTGGAAACAAAAACAAACTATCCAATTGTGTGTTTGTACAATGTGAGGAAAATGGAGTTCTGGTCATTGCAACAAAGTCAATAGGTGTGGGGAAGGAGTTGTTGGTCAATTATAATTTGAACTAGATCTAGGAATCTTGTAAGTATCCTTACACACTCATGTACATTATTTTCTAAAAGGAATGTGTACTAGATGCCAATTAGTTTTTGTTATATATTGTTTGTGTCATAATGTTGATGGTTTTTCACCCAAATTTAGATATATTGTTGACATATTTTCGTTTATGTTCTAGTTTGATCAAGGAAATGGCATCAACCATAGTCAGGTGAGATAATATATGGTGATTTTATATTTTTTTATTGCATTCCATATTGTTCATTTTAATTTTGGCACAGAGTTCATTGTTACATAATTGATTGTTCTTACATGATATGATAATTTGTAGACTCCTACGTCAACTGTTAATCCTAAGTAGGATGACATCAAGATTTCAGTAGTTGATGACCCTATGGAAGTTATTAGGAAAAGATTAAAAACATAGCCACCAAACTAGCAGAATTGATGGGCATTGAAGATATATCGAAAAATGAAAAAAGATGCCAATACTTGATGGCTTCCATCCATAAGTACAACATATGTTTTTAAAATCATATTTCATTTCTTCATTTATAGAATACATCATTTTTTTTAACCGAATCCAAGATTTTGACTCGCTGAATTATATTTTTGTAGGAATTATTGAGAGAAGAAGAACACGGTGTAGGGAGTAGGAGACATGCATCTATGCTTGCATCCTCTACTCCTATTGCACATGGTTCTAGATCCCCTACTCTCAGTATTGTTGGGTATGGCCCTTATTCTACACCTAGTGTTGGTAAGGTGAAGTCCACAACACCATATATGTATACAACCCTTGGTTCTAATGCTAATGTGCCTCAATCATCACGGACCAATATGAGCCCCAAGACACTAGGCTTAGTCGTCAAGTGCATTGGGAATTTACAGGTTTCTTTATAAATGGACCATGATTTGGTTCCAGTAAAGGTCCCAAAACTCCATGGTAATTAATTACATCCATTCCACAGGAATAATTATATTTTATACAATGAATATTATTGTTAGATTCAATGTATCTATTAAATTGGAATATTTGGTTGCAATGTAGGAAATGATGTGTTCTACGACGAGTTACAAGAAAATGAATTTTCTCTGTTTGCACCAATGATTAGAACAAGTTATAAATATCCAAGCAATGAATTGAAGAAGGAGTTGTTAAAGCACATGACCACATTGTTTAGTCTCATATTCAATCAAAATTTGGTGCAAGCCATGGCAGCGAAGTACTTGAAATCCATGCAGGACAATTATTTCACTAATATTGGTCGATACCCTGGTTATGAGAGTCCTATATTAATTCCAGAATGGGAATGGGCTGCATTAATAGAGGATTCTAAGAAGAAGAAGAGGAGAAAGAAGGAAATTTTCCTCCAAGCGTAATGAAATCACCATGTAGATAAATTAGTGTACCAAACAATGAATTTATAATTTCACTACATGTATTGTGAACTAGTTGAATTATAGAAATTGTTATTGCACTAGTTACTGCTTACCTTAGATAAGCTGATAAAAAAATTGTTTGCTGAAATTGTATATGCCATTGATCCTAATATTAGGAAGTGTCCTCTAAGGAAACTAGAGGGGAAGAGAATGAGTGATTTGAGGCCAATGAGAGACTTGCAAAAATCCTTAAAAATAGTAAAAAGAATCCAAAGAAGAAGTAGGAGAGTAAACATTGGCCATTGTGGATGGCATAGTGATTTTGTTGTATACAATATAATTGTATTATGTATTTTTTCTTAATGTAATTTAACACAACATTTGTAATTTTATTTTATGTGTATGTACATGTTAAATTATCTAATGTTGTGTGTGATTTAATTTGCAGCTTGTAATTTAATGTTATTTGTGTATAAATGTTGTGTTATCTAAGGTTATGTGTGTAGTGTATATGTTATTTGTATTTGTGTCTTATGTTACGATAAATAAATTGGGAATGGGGAAATGAGAGTGATGTTAGAGGGGGGGGGGCATAATAGATTCCACCTTCATGTGGTTGGTCTTGTTCAGTAGAGAATATAATATTCTTGAATCAAAGAGAATTTCAAACAAGTATTTTTCCTTTTGGACTTCTAAAATTAGGATACATGTTGGTTTGCACATTTATTGGTAGTTTATATATATATATATATAAACTTAATATTCAAATTTGATTTATGTAGGTATTCATGATCAACATAAATGCAACTGACAACTATGAGTAAATCAATGATTTTGGTGATTAAAAGATACCTGCATTTTCCTTATTCTTTTGTTTTTCTAATGAACATTGTGTTGATATATTTTGACAATTTAATTAGCCTACTTATGTTGATCTTCCCTTAAGCATTAATTTCCTCTTTAATGAAGGAATATGGCTAGGTATAATAAGATCATTGCAAATATTCTCAAGTCTTATGGTATGATTCGTCAAAGTTTTTTCTACAATGGATTCTTTGATTATCATTTGCATGATATTGATTATGGTCCATGGCATGATTTCACATGATATGGGTGCAATTTCATCAACATGACACATTAGATAGATTTAAAAAAACTATTAAAGAAAATACTATCATTAAATAGTGATGTTGAAATTCTTTCCAAAGAGGCACATCCATCTACTCACATATGCATATGGGTATGGAATCATCCACATTGAGCTCACTGATAGTAAATGTTGGTATTAAGTTATTATTGAGAGGGGTGGTGAATCAATAATTGCACAGATCTGTACAATTTTAACTTATGTAGACTTTTGTATATTTAAATTTTTTAGCATTCACAATTTAATCGGAACAACACAAAAATTCTTAAGATAAAATGTATATCTATAAATATATAAGAGTAATTACATCAGTGAGAAGTAACAGTCTCCAAACATGAGAACCCACTCACTTTAGATGTCAACATGATCCCAACTAGAATTTGAGTCCTACGGGCATCGACCTGTAGTAACTTCTATCTATGTAAGCACCAACTTACACTTCAGGATCCGACCTGAATAGATATTATTTTTTCTTTCCAAAGTATGACTTGCAGCTTCAATATTTGGCCTGTTAAATAACTATTATATCCTGTTGTGGAAGCGACAACTTCCATTTGTTCTCTAGTACCCACTGGAAGGAGGCTACGAACTCCTAAATTTTATCTACACCCACAAAAAGGATGTTGCTACACCTTGATTGTATTTACCAACACCCATTCGAAGGAGGTTGTGAACCCATTATCCTTTCCCTATTCAACCTCCCTGAGATGAAATGTGATTAGATAGAAATATGGGCAGTAGAAAAATACATTTTCTTCAAATTCCACAGTTGCTGCAATATTTTGATCTACGTCTGACAGTTACCTGAAATATGATATGTGAAAAAAACTATAATCTGTGTCTTTAAATTCTATAATTTATGCAATATTGTGATCTCCATCTACTTATCTAGGTTAGACAGTTTCCCAAAATATGATATGCGGAAATCAACTGCAATATGCATCTTCCAATTTTGCAACTACTGCTATCTTATGATCTGCGTATTCATATTTGCGTTAGATAGTTGCTCAAATATGATATGTGAAAACCAACAACAATCTATGTCTTCAAATTATGCAATGGTTGTAATCTTATGATTTGTGTCTGGATATCTGCGTCAAAAATTTTCCTGAAATATGATGTGTGAAAAAACAACTATGATTTGTGTATTCTCAGCTGATCTACATTCTGCATCTATATAGGATTTTCAGCTCAGTCACACTTTCTTCTCTAGGATATGTGTCTTAATGAGAATAGCCTTCACACATCAAAACTATGGGTATCCATTCATCCAGTTCTGTGCTTTACGCACTGTGGCTATGCTACATAAATATGTTCTCTTCGATAAACAAGCCATTAATACCTCAAAAAAACTTTTGAAGCTTGTTAAGAATTTATTTTAGATCTTCATTTTCCATAATCTTACTTCAGCTCATTCATATATTTCTCATTTATAATCTTCTTGACACTTCGTGAATTCCCTTAAATTCAAATAATGTCCCACTTGATTTCATCTTTTGCAAGTTAGGATTCGCATCGACGTCTCACTTTTCACAAATCATACTTTTATTTTATGATGCACATATTCCAACACCCTTGTGGGACTTTTGCACACATCGGATTGTTTCTTAGGTTTCTTTATTCTTTACACCACTTACCAACTTCCTTATCAGAACTTTAGACAATATTATTTCACTTTATTCATAGGTCTTGCAAGCAATATTTTTGTATCTGCATTTTTTACAATATTCTTCTATGTGTATGCATATGTGCACATTTGTGAGCAATCACATGGTGGTATAATTAATTTTATATGATCTTCTCATTCTTTCATATGTATTTCTTTAGACTGGCTATGAGAGAGGTATTTTATCAATTTCATATGATTCCTTTGACTTCTAGTACACTTTGATCCTTTGACATAACTGATCCTTTTAATATCGTTGATCCCTTGACATTGTTAAGTTTTAATGGTTATACAATATCTTAATAACATTTAGCATCATAACATCATAACCATATGCAAAATGATCACTGAAAGAAAGACAAGCACAACCACACAAAAGAACATAGAGATTTATCTTGAGAAACCCTCATGGGGAATAAAACCCAACAAGACTTCCTCTATATAGATGTATCAAAAGTACAAAGACAAGACCCAAACAGGTTCTCCTTCTCCCAATAGATATGTCTCTCTATCTCTCCTATGTGCTATACACAAGTGAGTGTGTATTCAAATGAGGAATAGTTCTCCTCTATTTATACTCTTTCTATCACTTGACTTTTACCCTAACAAGTCGGCTCCAAAAAACTTACAGGTTGAATTCACCTAGGAAGACACAAAACAATATTATATTTTATTAAAGAGGGTACTATTGACCCGAATTACAATGGAGTTTATAACTCATGACTCTATTATGACCAATCACAATAGTAACATCCTGACAGAGGAATAAGACATCTCCCTTGTGTTACATCAGTAAAATACATTTAGAATATTCTTTGAGGTTACAATATTTCAACACTCCTCCTTAACGAGAAGGGTATTCTACTAACAACAACATCATCAATTATAGGAGCAAGGAGAGAGAGCATCTGCAACATCATCAAGGTTATATGTGTATACATCAGAGGAAGTTTTCAACAATCATCAGTAACTAGAACAATTACTGGAACATCATCTTCTAAAACACCGAGTCTTCATCTTTGATCTTTTGCAACACTCGATCACTTGATCCTTTGCAGCAACACTTTTATCTTCTTCTTGCAACAATTCAATATCTTGATCCTTTGAAATAAAAATTTGATCTTCATCGTCTTGTAGCACTCGATCACTTGATCCTTTGAAGCAACACTTTGATATTCTTCTTGCAACACTTCAATCTCTTGATCCTTTGCAGCAACACTTTGATTTTTATCTTCTTGCAGCACTCAATCACTTGATCCTTTGTGACAACACTTGATCTCTCGATCAACATCATCATCAACAACAACATAACCTGTAACACACATGATCTCTTTGTGGGATGATCAATCCTTATCACTTTTGTACATACGTCCAAGGATGATGCAATCCTCATCAGCCTACTCCCCCTTAACGAGGAGGGTCCACATCATCGATCGGTTGGATCATTTTCAAATGAATGCAGGACCATATCATATGCAAATGAATGCAAATCTCATCCACAAATGAATGTAGGACCACATCATCTACAAATGAATGCAGATCTCATCCATCAATGAATGCAAGACCACGTCATCCATAAATGAATGCAGGACTCATCATAGACCATCCTTAAATTGTTAGTGTTAGGACCATTCTCAAGAGAGTGTTCTTGTCTACTGAACCATCCTATAAGTGAATGTAGGATCATTCTATAGAAGAGAGTGCCATCTGCAAATGAATGCAGATCTCATTCGCAAATGAATACAAGACCACATCACCCACAAATGAATGTAGGACTCATCGTAGACCATCCTTATCCTATTAGTGCTATGACCACTCTCAAGAGATTGTTATTTTCTATGGCACCATACTACAAGTGAATGTAGGAAAAATATCCGTAAGAGAGTATTATCGTCTGAAGGACCATCCTTAGCCAGTAAGGGCTAGGACCGCTCTCATTAAGAGAGTGTTATTGTCTGTAAGACCATCCTAAAAAGAGGATATTGTCTTCCACAAGTGAATTTCAGACCTCATCAGCATCTGCAGGAACACTTATCCTTTTTCTGTATTGGCACATCATTGCCATATCATCCGCAATGATAGTATCATCATCACTCCCCCTTTCCAGGGAGGTCCTTTTGGATTACACCAAGCGTGTCACGAAAGTGTTCAGATTTTACTCGAGATAGAGGTTTGGTTAACACATCAGCAAATTTCTCATCGGTACTCACATACTATATTTTAATAGGGCCCTTCTATACCATATCCCTTATATAAAAATATCATATTTCTATTTGATTTATTTTTCATGGGACACGGGATTCTCCGTCATCTTTATACAAATCATAGAATCACTTGTGGTATCCACCTCTAAATAAAATATACCTAGAATCAACTTCTAAAGCCATATGGATTCAAAACTTAGCCGAACAAACTGCTATATACTCTGCTTCAGTTGTGCTGAGAGAAACACTGGACTACTTCCTACTAAACCATGATATCATGGCATATCCCAGGAAATAACACCCACATGAGGTTCTCTTCATGTATGACGAACTTCTTGCCCAATTTGAATCGGTATAACCATACAATCTGTAGTCATGATCTCCATCATAGTATGTTCCAAGGTATATCGTACCTTTCAGGTACCTCATCACATGTTTTGCATCTATCAGGCGAACATGTCTAGGCTTAACTAGATAAAGCATATATCTGGCCCGGCATTCATTAGATACGATAATGAACCAATAATATGTCTGTACTGAGTCACATCTACTAACTCTGATGATTCATCATATAACAACTTCAGGTTGGTATCAATGGGTGTGGCCATGGATTTACAGTCCAACATATCGAATTTTCTTAATATTTTCATAGCATACTCTGTGAAGCTACATTGCTTCACTACAGGATGAACATAATTTAATGTACTCAGCCTCCTCATGAGATCATACCCGATCCCGAACATCTTGCGGTTCTCTTTCTGTCGTCGACACTTCCTCTTTTCATCTACAATGAGTTCATCCTATCAGGGCATCGAAATATCCCAGTATTCTGCATTCAACCTTGAAGTTTGGAACCCACTTTAGTCTTGGTAAAGCCTTAGTCCATCAAGAAACTATCCATCCTATCGTATCATTTTAAAGTCGGAGATATTCTAGAGTAACTCCCCTTGAAGTAGAGCATCATCCTCCTATTGTATTTTGTACTCTATGTATTGAAACATTATGTACTGGAGTGACATGTAGCATCCTCTACTACTAATCTTTTATGTATCCATATCAGGTCACTAGATACCAAGATCCTTTATCTTGAGCTTTGTTTGAAAAATTCCTCTTGCACCCATCTGTGAGCTTGTTGTCTTCTATAAGATTCCATCTTCAACCTTGTGGAAAAGGTTAACATATCCATCACTCTTGGTGATCTTCAAGTTCCTTAGGTAACTGGATGTGCTTATCTATGGGTTCCTTTTGAGCTCATACAAATCCTTTTATGTACATGTGGTTCTTTGCTTGATATATACGTCTACTTCACTGGAGAAGTGGTCTGGTCAATGGATTATGTCATGGCATAGTCTACTCCCTATTTTTGAGACAAACCACAAACCTTGATTTTTTATTATTGTTCTTTTAGATCCACATGGAAGACTCTACGAACTTCCCTTCAGGTCTCGGAACCATATCCTAGACATCATTTGCCATGATAAATAGGTACTATTTGATAATAGATTCTTCCATAGATGTAAGGGTCTCTATCAATGATGTCACTCAATTGTTCCACATAACTAGAGTGTATCTAAGGCCTCTTACTTTAGTTGGAAGTCTCGTCATACTTTTCTTCATCTTGAATTATCTCTCGTTCCCAAGGTGGTATTCATCTCTTGAGGTGGATCTACCACTCTCTTATATTTGTCTGAAGCTCTTTCTTCTTTCACGTTGTCTCTGACCCTAGGAGCTTCAGGTTCTTCTTTATGTATGTTTATTGGAGTGAATCTTGAACTGTCATCACTTGTTCTTCAGAATAAGTCCCATCCTTATTTTCTTGTAGGAGATTGTATGTTATCTTTCCTACAAGTCAAATGCACACGTTGCATCATTTCATAATACATATTCATAATGAAAGATTCTTATGAATAAATATATAATAATGCAACTATTTTATCCAATACAACATTCATCCATATACCGTGTACACACAGAAACTTTATATATGCCTTCCATCTCTACCATAACATCATTGATATTGTTCACTAATCCCAATATGCCAGCAAAGAGGTTTCATTCTAGATAAGTAGCAATGGATTGTTGTATAGAACCATGGGATACTTACCCATAACATACATATTAGTAGTATATTTCCATTAATGCAAACATTCTATCATGCATAATACACAATATATATAGGAAAATACAATTCAAATACTTATCTTTGATTGTTTGGTAGATTCCTTCTTGATCTTAATGTCTTGGATCCTTCTATTGATTTAGATAACCTATGTACCTGTTCTTAGTGTTACTCACTACATTCATTCTTATCCAATGTTGAGATGGATAAAAGTATGATCTTTGTATTCACCAATAGAATTCATATTCCTCATCACTTGAGGAATCTTTAGCGCTGTAAGCATGATGTCTTTCTTTGATTTCTTCAAGTTGTTCTTTGATTTGAGAAACCCCTGTGAAGAGGAACTGCATGGTCTCTGAGTTCTGTATCTTCACATTTTTCAGTCGGTTCCTCAATGTCATATTCCTATTGGTATCCTTTCCTTTGTACAAGCTGGTCAATGAACCAACCACATCTTTGGGAGTATACAAGGATGATACATGTGAGATCCAATGGAGTCAAAAATAATACTCTTGGCTTTGAGTAAGTCCTCTTTTGTTTTGTCTTCATCTACCTCTGGATCTGCAGCTTCTTCTTTGACATAGTTTTCTTTGACATATTTCACCAAGTCATGCTTCTTCAAGTATGATAAGAACTCTATACTTCCATGCTCATAGGTTCTCGGATTCTTCAAGATTGTTCTCAAGCTTGGTATTTTTTTTCATCATGATAAAAATGAGAACCTCAAATTGAAATAGAGAGGATATAACTTACCCATAAGATTGTTTCAACTTGATGCTACCTTGAAAACTTTTCTAGAAGACCACTTTTGGCGGACCTAAGGTCTGACAGAGAAACCCTAACTTTTCAAGTTAGATATATTTCATATTTTATTGGATAGAAATATGTTCCTCCTTAAGGTGAGCTGAGCAGCATACTCATGTTTTCCAAAACTGTGAACAGAACTGCAAAGTATCTGATTCCCTCGTTTTCCCCCGGTAGTAGTGTTAGGTCAAAAATTGAAAATCCACAGAATGAGAAACTTATTCTATAAAAATATGATCCATATTAGGGATATTTTTATGGTCCTCTTTTTCAACTTATCGGTGGAGGGAAGTGCCCAAAACAGGAATCCCTAGTTTTCTTCAATTTGTTCTGCAGAAATCGTTGAGCTTGTTTCTATTGTATCTCTAAAATTCCTACTCCTATTGGCCTAAAAATTCCTCCTAAGGTATTGTAGTCAGTATTATTTCCAACCCCATAGGTTAGAGAAGAATTGGTTTCACCAAGTGGGACTTATGCGAAGTTTCCCAATGTGACTTATTTCAGGACTGTTCATCATAGAAAACTTGTACGAACTTCCACATGTCACTGTTTGAT
Organism: Pseudotsuga menziesii; assembly: GCA_001517045.1. NCBI lineage: Eukaryota > Viridiplantae > Streptophyta > Pinopsida > Pinales > Pinaceae > Pseudotsuga > Pseudotsuga menziesii. The sequence goes on from LPNX011137871.1 coordinate 174,902, forward strand.
CTTAGGGGTCAGAAACGTTTACCAGAGAAACTATAGTCGGTTCCCTATCTACAAAATCTTGCGAAAATTAATTTGGACCTTCTTATCCCTAGATATAGAAATTCTCGGTAGGTCACTTGTTTAAGGATGAATTCTGGGAGAGGGCCGAACCATGAGTTGGAAGAATCATATATCCTATATTATAGAAAATATCAGGTGAAAATGTTGATACATGGTACATAAATATTTCATCTTTGTCCTACCAAATTTTTGGCTCCTGATCCTTCTCCAATATCGAGTTATAGCAAAAGTCCCAACATTACTAGTTTTTTGTCTTCTAGGGTTTTAAAGCATGAAACCCTAATCTTTAGTAGTTGTAGCTATATTAGTGTTTTAGTTGCACAAATAATTTTTTCAAGGTAGATCTAATACCATGTTAAGTTTTAATTATTATACAATATCTTCCCTTATCCCAGCAGATCTCTCTCTCTCTCTCTCTCTCTCTCTCTCTCTCTCTCTCTCTCTCTCTCTCTCTCTCTCTCTTNGAAGAACACAAATCATCTATTTATAATTTTTATGTCACTTGACTTTTACCCTAACAAGTCGGCCCCAACAAACTCACTGGGCCAACTTCACCTAGGAAGACACAAAACAGTGTTATATTATATTCAAGAGGGTACTATTGACCTGACTTACAATGGAGGTTATACCTCATGACTCTATGATGAACAAATACAATAGTAACATCCCGACAGAGGAATAAGACATCCCCCTTGGGTTACATCAGTAAAATACATTTAGAATATTCTTTGAAGTTACAATATTTCAATAGACATAGATGACAACATATATTCAACATTATACCTCTTTGTCATTAATGTCAAAACTTCCTTGAATGACAATATTCATATCACAAATCGACTTGTCAATGATCTTCCTATAATTGGGATCTACCTTTTTTGGTATTCATTTTCTTTATCTCCTTGTTTCAGTTTCTTTCCTTCTTTTAGCTTATCTCCCCCTTTGACATCAATGGAAAAAGGACCTCTGCATTGCTGACTCCCCTTGGATTTATTCTCACTGCTTCAAGAATGTTGGTCATTGACACCTATATTTCTGAATCATATGCAATGAACTTCTTTATTTTGTATTATTTGTGTTTTTTGCATCTAATTTAATGCATCCTACAAGTGGTCTTGCCCTAAAATATGGATATGAGGTCTTCACTAAATTCACACATATTTACAACCTTTATGACGCATGAAAACATTGATGTGTACGATATGTTGTCCATTTGGTGTGTGAGTACGGTATTCTTTATTTCGACATCATTCTTCCAAATCACGTTTTGTCCCATGCATTAAATTTTAACTCAATGTGATATGCCTTAGATTTTACAATGCATAAATTATCTATCTTCGATGTCCTTTCAAATTATGTTCACGCACACGATGGGATTCTCCCTAGTTGTATAAGATGGCAGTATGTTCATATTGTTCACCACCCTAATTCATACTATGTCGAGTTTATCTTGTCATTTTCGTCTTGATTCTTCATTGTTCAGCCATCCTTCACCATCATGTATTATTTCTAGCATATGAATAGTTCTCTTGACACCCTTTGCACAGTCATTCAATATTAGTAAGAGGACCTTAGACGGTTGCAGATGTACATAGGAATTTGGCAGAACCAGGTCACTGAGTCCATTTTGTTGTCGTGGTACCAACAATCATGCTTAAACCAGACGACTTCTGAAACATTGTCTAATTTGACTAGGCGATTGACTATTCTCGAACAACAACAAAAGAAAAAATTCATCCTTTTTAGTCATATTGGGGTTTATCCCAATCCATCAACTTCAACACTGGATCATGTTCCCCTTTTGCAATCGCCTAAACCTATTGAGACAACTCCAATGGAATTGGATTTACATATTTCACCTCTATCTTTCGATTGTGCTAAAGAGGTTGACCTCGAGCTGCATCTATGATCCACCTTTTTTCATCTTCAGTTTTGTGGTACTTTAGTTTCTGTCTTAATGGCCAAATGTGGCTTTTTGTAATGTGAGCTTTGAATCTCCATAATTTTGTAATCATATTTTGAATGTAATACAAAATATCCACTATTTTTATGCAAACATGGTGTAAAACTTGTACAATTGCTTTCTTACTGTTTATACATGGCTAATTTCTTATACAATACAGCAATACATTTCAAACTATAAAATAAAAAATATTAGGATAAATTCAATGAGTGGCCATTTACTTTATCAATCCTTGAGTGTTTGATTGTACCTTCTTTTTTACTCAAGGATTATGTGTAAGCTTTCTAGATTAATGTGGGAATTAATCACTTGTCGATGGTTATGCACAATTGTTGTTTTCAATTTTTTCATATTCCTCATATGTCCTCCTTTTCCATATCCTCTTGATATATTGATCGACATTTTCGTTTTGTGCACTTTTGGCATGCTTTTGAGACACATTTTCTTTCAAAATGTTATGGCACACATTTTCCCTTTTCTCTTGAGTTGAACAATTTTAATAGCTTTGTTCCTACCCGGTTTCCTTTCTTGTTGTATTTTCATAAAACATTGTTAGGACTTGTGGCCATACTTATTATCACACACATAGAACTTTACATAGTGTCAATATTTCTATATGTATGACAAAATTACATGACCAACATTGAATGATATTTTTTTGTCTGAACCCATTCACATACCTGGGTTTCTCATTCCTTACAAGTAATTTAGGTTTTCTATGAAAAGGACCATGTTGGTTGAGACTAGGTTATTATTTGTCGCACAATCAATTACCAATTGTCAAAAACCCAATATCGGTCTTATCTTCTAGAGATAGTTGACGGCTTAGAATTTCATCCAAGATAATCAAGTTGTTGTTGAACTTGTTTTTATGTTCTGCACCAATACCTACTTCAACCTTTCCTTGAATTGCACTGACTGCTTTCGATTGTGAGAAGTTTGATTCTTTTAGCACAATATGTTTCTATAGTAGTTCATTTACCAATTCTTACTCCCTCCGGGACTTCTCAAGAACATACTGGTTTTCTCATAATTCTTTGTTTTTTCCTTTTGTGAAATGTAATTCTTCATCTTCAATCCTCTATTTTTTCTTTCACTCTTCATGTATATCTCCACTCTTATTGATCTATTCTTCTGTTGTTTCAATTTGTTCCTTTAATGCTTTACTTTCTTTCCTTGATTTATTCAAATCATTCAGAGCATTGATTAGTTCATTTTCCCAGTCAACACCAAGGATGAATTCATCTTCATACTTTGGACTTCCTTCATAGCAACTAGGTTTATCAGGATTTGACACTGTTCATGTGACTTCATCCATGAAGCATTTGTTATCAACAATTTTGAAAATTTCTTTTGAGTTTCTTGATTTCTTCTTTTCCTTAGATTTTAGAGATGGAAAATAAATTCCATTGTATGTTCATTCCTTCTCGGTTATGGATATGCTTTCAGGAGCTCTTTAGTTGAATATTTTCCTTATGATGCATTCTCATCCTGAATTAGGGCCATGAATAATACATCTATTGGGATGTCACACTCTTCTTCATATGAAACACTACTTTCTTAGATGTAATGGATTATCTTTTGTTTCTCGAATTTCTTATTATTTTCATCTTTGTTATGTTTATGATTGCCTCTACTTTCTGAATATTATGATTCTTCCTTGCCTTCACTTTCCCTTGTACTTACTTTGTCCTATCTTCACAAAGTTGGTCGCTTCTTCGTCTGACTGATCAGTTGAATTTCTACATTCAATTCTGTTGAATTTGAGATTCATTGTTACTCTGAATGCAACGTATTTCCAAGATGCATTCCCAAGTTCTGTTCTCATTTCATATGTTGACAGTACTCCATATAATTCATCCTTGGTTAGGTCATCTATATCACTTATGTCTTCAATAAATTACACTTTTGGATTGAATCATGTGGGAAGATTTCTCATGATATTTTTCACAACAAACTTCTCTTTAATAGTGGTTCTAATACTGGTTATGGAATTCCCTATTTCATCCACTTTCACGAAGTACGAGGAAACATATTTTTCCTCCTTCATTTTGAGAGTTTCAAATTGTGCATATAGTGTTGCAAATTGGACTTCCTGAATTTATCATCGCCCTCATAAATAATTCATATTTTATCCCATACCCTCATTGTGGTGCACTGTATTACTTTGGTGAAATCATCATCTACTAATACTCAAAAACTAGCATTCTTCGCTCGTGCATTCCATTCATATTGTTTTCTATTTTCTGGATAACCAGTCACCATTATGGATGTTGAAATCTCACGATTCTCTTCTAACTCATCTACTACTTTCAAAAATTCATATTCGTCCTCTACTGATTTCCAAACATCATGGCCAAGAGACTATAGATAAACTTCAATTCTGATTTTCCAGAAGGTATAGTTTGAACCATCAAATATTAGAGCCCTATTGGTGGAAAGAACTTCTTTCTTATCCATATCTATGCTATGTTATTCTTCCATATGTTAATATGTTTGCTGAAGAAACCCACTCTAATAACTATTGTTGGTATTAATTTATTATTGAGAGGGGGGGTGAATTAATAATTACATAGATATGTACAATTTTAATTTATGCATACTTTCACAGATTTAAACTTTTCAGCATTCACAATAATAATCAAAACAACACACAAATTCTTGAGAGAAAATGTATATCTATAAATATATAAGTGTAATTACATCCGTGAGAGATAACACTCTCCAAATATGAGAACCCACTCACTTCAGGTCTCAACTTGATCTCAAGTAAAATCTACGCCCTACGGGCACCGACCTATATCAACTTCTATATGCATAAGCACCAACATATGATCTTCAAGCTCTGAACTTCATATATAGCAGTCTATCTGTGCAAACTATGACTTGTGGATTCAATATTTCACCTATGGAAGAATTGTGATCTCCTGGTGTGAACGTGACAAATTTCATTTGTTCTCAAACACTCAATGGAAGGAGGCTACGACCTCTTGAGTTTTATCTACACCCATAGAAACGATGTTATGGCACCCTGATTGTATTTACTAGAACCCACTATAAGGAGGTTGTGACCCCCTACTCCTTTCCTTGTCTGACCTCTATGAGATTAAATCAGATGATATGGAAATATGGCAAGTACACAAATATATTATCTTCAAATTATGCAACGACTTGAATATTTTGATTTGTGTCAAACAATTGTTGGAAATATGATATGCAAAAACCAACTACAATCTATGTCTTCGAATTCTACAATTGCTACAAGTTTATGATATATGTCTACGTATCTGCATCAAATAATTTCCAGAAACAAGATATGTGAAAACCAACTGCAATCTACGTCTTCAAATTCCACAAATGTTTCAATTTTATGATTTGCATCTATGTATATGCGTCGCAAAATTTCCTGAAATATGATATGCAAAAACCAACTACAATATGCATATTCAAATGGTGCAACTGCTGCAATATTATGATCTGTGACTACGTATATGCATCAAACAATATCTTGAAATATAATGTCTAAAAAAGCAACTTCGATCTATGCTTCTCAGTTGATCTATTTTTTGTGTCTATATAGGATTTTCAGCTCAAACACACTTGCTTCTCTGCAATATGCATATTACTGAGCAAAACCTTCACACATTTGAAATACGGGTATCCTTTCATCTAGTGTTGTTCTTTATGCACTCCATCTTTGCTACATAAAGTTGTTCTCTATGATCAACAAGCCCTTGATACCCCAAAAAAATTATGAAGCTTGTGAAGTAGTTATTCCATATCTTCATTTACCACAAGCTTGCTTCACCTCATTTATTTCTTTCTTATTTATAATATTCTTGAATCAAGAGACGTGTCCATTTGGTGAAGTCCCTTAACTTCGGAGAATGTCCCACTGGATTGTTTCTTTTGCAAGTTAGGACCTGCATCGACGTGCCACTTTTCAAAAGTCATCTTTGTAGTTTATGGCGCACATATGCCAATGCACTTGTGGGAATTTTTCACACATCGGTTTGTTTCTTAGGTTTCTTTACAAAACTTTGCACAACTTACCAACTTCCTCGTGGGAACTTTACACAATATTATTTCACTTTATTCATAGGTATCCTAACAAATATTTGCACATCTATGTTGTTTACAATTCTTCTATGTGTATGCATATGTGTGCATTTGTGACCAATGTCATGGTAGTATCATTTCTTTTATGTGACCTTCTCATTCTTTCATATGTATTTCTTCAAACTGGATACGAGAGAGGTCTTTTAGCAATTTCACCTGATTCTTTTGACTTTTGGTCCACTTGATCCTTGGACATATTTAATCCTTTGACATCTTTGATCCCTTTGATATATGTGATCCTTTGACATCAATGGAAAGATATATTCAACAATAAATCTTTAATTGTCCATTTTTATTATGCAATTATCGACATTTATTCAATGTTGAAGTACTTTTCCATTTGTCTGAGCCAGTCTATCAACTCTTCTGGTTTTAGACTCCCTAAGTGGTTAGGCACTCCCCATCTTAGCCTTACCTCTCATGTTGGATAAGGCCTTTAACATTTTGTCCTCTGGCTCATCTGGCCCTTCTTCGTCTTCTTGAGATTCCCTTTCCTTGACCTCCTCATCACTATAGTCGAGATTTTTTACAACATATCCTCATATTTGTGCCTCCTTCACAGTTGCTAACTCATTTTTCAGCATCCTCATCATTTGGACACATTCTTCAAATGTTTCCCAGTTGATAGTGACCCTTGCATCTCTGCGTTGTCTTCCACCATAGAGGTTAACACCTCTTTGAGTCATTTCTCTACTCAAATTACCAAATCACCACTTCTATGTCTCCACCTAACTCCAACTAGATTTATATTCTCCTCGCCTAATCAAAACTAGATTCTTCATGCAAGATACTTCTTGCTCTGATACCAACTAATGGAAGTAGCCTCGACCGCTCACCTTTCAGAGTCACACAACTCTGATACCGACTAATGCAAGTAGTGTTTCCGCCCTATAGGGTCAGCTCATGTGTATATCAAAGCAGTTAATAGAAATAAAATTGAAAATCCACACAAAGGACACACATAGAAATGCTACAGTTTATGGCTTCTATTAATATTAGAAAATCAAGTTTACATAGACAAAAATGTCAAAGTCAATGCACTTTTACTTAGTCGAAGCAACTGTTATACAATATCACAGTCACTTAGGGGAAACATCCCTTTCTATCATACAATCTCCTATTTATAGTCTTCATGTTTTGGTCAAACCTTCCTCAAGAAGCTCCTCTAGAGTTCCAGTCACTTTACATATTCCTCAGATATCACTTGCAACTAGTTTGGCTCCTTGCGCCATCTCTCCTGCTCCAACTACCACCATTTATTTATGCAACTACCCCTTCCATGATACTATCATAGTTAAACTCATTAGTCATGGAATTTTTCAGTCGTCTATCGACTACTCTGTTGACCCTAACTCTTTTATATCTTGATTTTCTTCCTTATCAGTCTATCCTTTGACTAATTTTCTTTGACACTTACTCGTCGGTTCACTTCTTCTGATTTACCCTTATCTCAATGGGTTCCTCCTCCGTTGGTTGTCTGAATTCCTTGTCTTCGACTATACTTGTCATGCGTTGGCATGCTGTTGTATCAAAGATATTCAATGATGAAAATTGTTAATATATAACCAAAAGTGTGTTAATACAAGATATATATATATATATATATATATATATATATATATATATAGACAACAAATTTTACATTTTTTGCACCATTTTTCAAGAGAATAAGGAATTACATTATAACCAAAGTTAGTGGTGTAATGACATGACCCATATCATGGACCTAGTCTACCAAAATAGATTCAATCCCATTTTCTTTAGCTTAAGAGTGTAGTGTTTCTTCATTTTCTCTACTCTCATCAATATGGTCCTTGTCAACATCATTTTCTCTAGCAACCTTGCTACGCCTCTCACTAGATCCTCCTTGAATGTTAAATATTAGACTATGAAATGAAAATTGAACCTCTTCTTGATTTGTGAGTATGCTATACAACGTTAGTGAAACTATTGCTTAGTTGTTACCCCCCACCCATTTCAATATACTCTACATAGCCTTTCCTTGCATGAATCCTTGAATTATTCACATATTCCTTTTCCAATCTCAAGTTGTGTAAGTTAGTTCTTAGTTGTGCTATTATATATTGATCATTCCATAAGATGCTAAGATTCAAGTAGTTTTTCACTGTCATATGCCCCAATTTGCAAAACATTTTTTATGTTTTAAGAAACATTATGTTATATTTTATGTTAAAGTTGTAATTAATGACCAAGTGGGGTTAAGGATAATTTAATGTAATTGCAGAATATTTTATTAATAAATAAATGAAAGATGAGACAACAACTTAGGGAAGCTGTTAAATCAGTATTTTACTAGTCACTTGATGGAGGAGGCTAGGTTGAGAGCAGATTGACATGTGGCAGCATCCTCAAACTACTTCTAGTTGTTGCAGGTGGCAACTTCCCTATTTTGGTGGTCATGATTCCCTAAGAAAGTGGAACAAGAGCAGGTGGTTCATTAAGTAAAACCTGACCCAAAATACCTAGGCATGCTAATAAAACTTCCCATTGAAGACAACTGAGGCTGCTCATTCTGGATTTGTGATCACTCTGAGTGAATGAATTGCATAAGAGAATTTGATGGAGGTGACTAGCTGAAGTAAGTTTGAGTGGAAAAGTGCTGAAGACCTGAACTAGTGTAGCTATTCTAAGCTGAGTTCATACTACTGCAAGAAGAACTAATTTACTGCTGAACACTCAATGGAGTTGCAGAGTATTTCTAGGCTACATCTCTCACCCAGTACTTCTACCAGGTGGACTAGGATACAAGCTCGGGGGTCCTGAGAATTGTAGTCCAGGTCTTCTCCAAGAGTTGGTCGGGAGGAACAGGTTCCTTAAGCTATTGTCACCTCATCTATGTTTCCAGGTTTTACTTGTTTAGTTCAGTTATCTAATTATTTACTGTTATCTGTAAAGGTTAAGATTTATCAAAGATATAGTATATTTTTGTTTTTATTTCTGTTAGGGTTAGTTAGGAGAAATGTTTATGCTGTGAAAGTTAGTAAGTTCTGAACTAGCTAGATTAGGGTAAATGAGTAGAGAAATTTCTAAGTTAATTGATAAATAGAAAGTAAATACCTAAACTATATTTTTCCACACCTTTTGTAAGTTAGTACTCTAGTACAGTAGGTTAAAGATTAGATACAGATGAAGAACTGAATGTAGTATGCTTGAATACGTTTATTTACTTTCTACAAGTTTCATAAGAGTTATTCATCTACATGTTTCTCTGTTTTATATGAGAAGTATTTCTTAGAAGAAGTAGTCTATAATGATATAGACAAATCTATCTCTAGGGAGTTTAATATACTTAATCTATGTATTTATTTACACAGTAGATAGGTTATTTACTATAAGCTTAATATTATAATAGTTAACAGACATTATACAAACATAAATTTAATATGTAGGGTTAAATAGAAGAACAATAAATATGGCAAGAAACTTACTGAGATAAATTCATTTTTAATGTAAGTAAAATGAAATTAGAATAACATTATAATCAACACTAAACATGTACAAATTTGAAGTTAAAATAGGGATTTTTACCTTCTTTTCCATTAATAGAAGGACTTTACAAGTTCACGCATATACATATTTTATTTAACATACATTTCTTCATTCATTTAGCCATAATTTTTTTGATAGATAAATCTACCAAAATCAAATACATTATCTAAAAGAAAATAGAAGTTAACATTGTAAGATAATTTAAAACTGAGAAAAAGTAAGTAATAATCCTTAAACATAAATTAACTCAAGAATTATAGTAAAAACTTAGGTCATATAATCCATTAATTTTCTTCTATCTATTTACTAAAAAAAATTTAATAATTATGTAAAATCAAACTATAGCTTAGAAACTAACTCTCTGAAATGTTTCTTTTCATGTTTAAAACATAATCCAACAGTTGCCTTCACTTATTTAAAACCACGGTAAATATATATATAAATTATCAAAATAAAGTTTTCAAAATAGTAAGCTTCGAGCTTAACTAAAATTACAAATAGCTTTCAACCCTTAAAACTGAAACTACAATAGTTATGGCTCAATGGCCGGTTCAAATAAGATCACAGCTTAAAGTCGATATTAAAACAACATCACTATAATTCAACCATGTCGATAAAGTCCCAAAATTTTATTTATTAAGTCACGGTTATGAAAACCCTAAAACCTTTCATTACAAAATAGCCACTAGGTCTTTGAAAAAAAACAAAGAGAGCATCTATTAGCCATGGCCGGACAAGTAACCAACAACCACACGGCAGAATATTCCTAAAAACTCCATACAACCAAGTGCAAGAGAACCTCTAGCGAAACCGAGGCTTACCGGAGTGAATGCCATCATAGAAGCCCTGTTGGTGGAGTCCTTCAGAACCAAGCCATCATCTTGAGAGCCTGCACAAATCAAACCCCAAATGTTAAATACTTAAATTAACAAATTAATAACTTCCTTATGTGCAGAAGAGTTTTTATTTAAGTTCGATTCTTACCCAGAGAGTTTGCATAGCTATTTTGACGTTGTGAGCCAACCCTATCCTCCTTTGATAGCACCACAAGCTAAAGTAGAGCACTATTAGAAGAAACACAACTCACAGTGTTCAAGTGTGAAGTCCCAAGCCACAACGAAGTGAGAATCAAACCCACAGTAGAAAAAAGAAGTAAATCATAGAAACTGTTACTCGGTACTGAATTGCTTTTTACAGTCAAGAACCAAGCTCACTCCTTCAAAACAACTCTCACCACATAGTGTTTAGTTAAAAGCACTCACAAAATCAAATTATCAACAGGAGAGATGATTACGAAGCTAGGGTAATGGTGATGAAGAGTATCACACAGAATAGATTCAGTAGATACATAAATCTCGTAACACTGTGAAAGAACAACTTTGGCAAGGAAGCATACGCTCATTGGAGTGACAGTGAAGCCATGCGGCTGCTCACTCCACAACTCTGAAAATCAAATGAACTCAAATGTGATATTTTAAGTTTTGAACAACCTTTCATTGCCTCCAAAGTCAACTAAACCCTAATCATTGAACACCAACCACGTGTCATCCAAATTATTTGTGAATTATGGGTTTCATGATATAGTTCAAATTTCTCACCTACACACATTTTGCATAAAGGTCAAAACCTTATGATAGCACTCGCTTTGGTTTCATGCTCTATGCTTTTGGGTTTGGTTTGTTTAAACAAAAACATAAATATGGGAGGTATTCATGAAACTCTAGGGTTTTAAAAGTGATCCTAAACCTTAACATTTGCATATCCATGTTCTCCCTCTTTTTAAATAATGTTTACTATTGGTATTAGTAAGATACAAAACAATGGAGGAAGAACCAACAATATATAAAAATACTTAACCACTGAGAGATTATTGAGCTAATATTTAGTCTAGTCATGGATTTATAAATATGAATATATTCCTTCTTAATAACAACTCATATAAAATGAGAATTCATATAAAAGAAAATGAAATACTAATACTTGGTTAAAGGAGAATCATTGGAATAGAATAATTAAAGTTTTGGAAAGAAATTGAATAATTATAAACAGTTAGTATATCCAAATACTAATGATAAATGTGTAGTTTTGGTCACAAGTATGTTTAACATATCCTTTAGTTTATAGACTTCTTAGGTTACTGTACTCTTAATGGCAGAAAGAGATCTGTCCATAAGATGCACCATCTAAAATTAGATACAAGCTTTTAACTGAAAACACCAAAGGAAAGTTAATTGAACAAGTCTGTGACAGTAAACATAACTGAAAAAAATCTAGTTTATTACAATATTGTATTACAAGCACTTATGCGGGTTTCTAACAATAAAAGATCAACAATACCTTTTATGGGGTCAAGCTACAAAACAAACAAATTTAACCAGCATTTTATCCTATGCTAGTTGAGTGATATTCTCAATCTGGAATTACTAGTAACAAAACTGCTTACCTATATAGAACCTGTAAAAGAAGCATCACTTCACTGCGTTAGCTGTAAGATAAGTAAGCCTCAATGTCAACTAGAGTCCTTTCCTACTTGTCAGAAGACAGTAAAAACACACTTAGTATCAAGTTTATATGTAGATTTCTTTCCTGTCTTTTTAAAACATAAACTGTTGAATTCAACCTACGTAACATAGTACTTTAAAGATAAACAAATAAATTATATAGAACTAAAAAATTACAACGCTCAATTCTAAATACTACTATTTGAGTAACCGTTAGCAGTTATTGGTTCTTAGACAGTGATATCTATGAACATTTGATGTTACATTAAAAATTTTAAATTTTTATGAATTTTTGGGTTATTACATTCACTTTGATATCCCCCTCTCTATTGAGGTTTCCTATGTAATAGTGCTTCTTTCTTTTGATGTGTTTTATCCAATATTTTATCTTCTTATAGCATTCTTGTAGGAGTTTTCAACACATTTCTATTCATTGGGTACATCTCTTCTTCTATATATCACTCTTCAACCATTTTTTACATTGTTACTTCCGTGTTTTCTTCTTTCTTTTTAGCTCATCTAAATTGATATCAAGCTTGTTACCATCCATGACTACCATTTTTTGTTTATATATAATTTGTTTTCTCATTGCTTTTGATTCTATGGGATATAATCATGTTTTAATTAGGAGTATCTTATAAGATGAGTTACAGTTTACTCTGAGATAACTTGTTATCAGGTTTTTTTGTTGCTTACTTCATCAAATTCCATCTATTTTCATGTATGCTTGGTCTAATACTTCACAACCATAATGGATTATTTAATTTCTAAACATTTAAAAGAGGGAAATAATCTAGATATCTATTTTACAATAATTTACAATAAGAAGAATGTATAAATCTTTATGCATGCATGCTACCTTAAATTCTCATTGAAAATTCAACATTACTCTCAAATATATATAGTTTTGAATTATCTATAATAATTTTACCTTAATTTTCTATGTGTTGTAGAATATATGTTGAATGAGTGTATGGTTTAGGAACTCTTTACGTAAGGCCATCCATCCATCGGTACAAAACTATGTAGATACCAGCCTTACAAAAAAAAAAAACTTTACCTTAACTTCTTGAAAATTAAACTTTAATCTCAAAATATATATAATTCTGAATTATCTCTAATAACTTGCTTTTAAAAATAAAGTATATCTAATTATTTTTACAATATAAATGAAATTAAATAAAATCAAAACACTTCTTTCATTGGTTGAAATTAGTACACCAAATTTCACATCTATATAACATTGGTGGTACAAGAAACATTCAAAATAATTTTTATTTGATCATTATAACACTAATAAAATTTAAGAAAATAGATATAATTTGTTTAGTATGTAAATCATTTCGTCTAGAGGCGCTTTCTACAGCTCAAATGAGAGAGATGTGTTCGTCTGCTGACACATGTCAGCTTCATAAAAATAATAATAATGAACAGTAAAAAATAAAAAAACTTTAACATATGAGCATATATTAAAAAAAATAAAAAATAAAAAATATGATGCTCATATAAATATACAACCATATTAGGGCAATACTCACAATCTTACAAACTAAGTAGTAAAATATTAGTAGTAAAATTCAATTACCTAGAGTAGTAAAAAGAAAAATTATAAAACAAGAACATATAAAATTTAATTTTAAACTGGCTAAATTCTAAAACACATTTATGTAATTATATATCAAAATTAAATTTAAAATAAACCTAAGCATACATAATGTTAGGAATAAAATATGTGATAGAAAATAAATTACAAAATAATACCGATTACAACTAACAAGAAACCACTCCCATGTGCCTTAAACCACTTACATCCTTTCTCATTCTCAAGTCAAGGTTAACCCAAACAAGTAAATGTTCATTTTTAGTTATATTAGAAAAACAAATCATTTCTCAAAAACATTTGGAGCAATGTTTAAAAACTTCATTTGATGGTAAAATGTTTTCAAATTCCAATTTATTCTGGAAATCTAGCTTTTAAAATTTTATATGGATTATTTTACTCATTAACTACTCTTAATATTCATTAAAGAAAAGTAAAGCAATTTTTGGAAAAGTGTTTGATTATATGATTATTAATGTTACTAAGCTCATTCTTCTAGTGATATTTACCCTCTTTTGAAACTACTTAAGCAAGTTGGTCATGTCCCTTCCAAGTAGGAATACTTATTAGACATTTTTGTAAATTAAAAAGGTTTGCACCTAAAGAGAACTTGATCCCTCTCGACGCTTAGTAGAGCCATAGTTAAGATGGATCTATATTGGTTATTCATCACATGCAACTTCGTTATACATAAATTTGCTTAGTTTTTATATAAAATTATTTAAAAAGAAAATTACTTTCATTTGTTTTGTTTTCTCGAAGGAAAAAATAAGTAGAATTGAACTTAAGAATAAAAAGTTGGTCAATATACAATTATTCAAACATCACAATCAAATGATATAATATGGTGGTAAGTAGGTATTACATCATAATAATAAAACTTGAAGTTGGTGGAATATATTATAATTTAGTAGTTATTGGCATTGAGAATAGTCATTACTAATTACTATTTGTGAACGTGTATTGACTTGTCAACATTATTTAAGGAAAATCATGCCATTTTAAATGACCTGCTAGTGGTCTGTAAAGGGAAAAATTCTAATCTTACCAAATACATATATGTCTTGAATTGTTAACCTTTTTCTTTACATTTAAGGAAGACACACATTTAGCCAACTAAAAACACAGTTTGAGTTCTTACTCCAAAAGAGACAAACAAAAAAGTATTTTCAGCCTAAATGGTATCTACAAGAAAGATGGTATTTACAAGAAAACCATCATTCTTTGTAGTCATTGCTAATATTACTTCCAACAAATTCATGTGCTTTTTAATAACATCTAACCTTAATCAATACATGAAGCTAGATATTACATCACTATTACAATTTCATACATATCTTTTTATATTTAAATATATTTTAAATTTTATATCACACTTATATATATATAATGGACATTTGATTATGAATAATAAAAATATTTAAAAATAATGTATATTAATATAATTAAATTATATCTCTCAAACCATTTTTTACTTCTCCTAGGACTTTATTAATTCAAAAACACAATTTATATGATTCTAATAAGATTCCTATCCATTCATGATGTAATATTATATATCTTTCATGATCATTTTATATATTTTACTATTATTTTAAAAACTTTACAGCATGATGTACAACATGAGTGGGCCTAATGTACAGCATGAGTGGGCCTAATGGTTAAGAGCATGTGTTTCCTCTTAGGAGGTCACGGGTTCAAATCGAGAGGGGGGTAGTGTATACACCTCTGTAGACTTTAGCAGTTAAATCGCTGCGCAGAGGGGGGTCCCTTGTCCCACAAACAAGGGGGTCTCATACACCAATTTGGTGTCTCACTTGGCAGTGACCTTAAAAATAGATTATTATTATTATTATTATTTAAAAACAAATATTGTTCTTTTCCATATATAGTTTTATAATTCACACAATTGTCTATGTATACTTTTGATAATAAACAACACAATGCATCTTATCATCTACTTTGCATGCGTTTTGATATATCAACTCTTTGAGACTATGATGCATCTTATCCTCTTAATTGGACTTTCCTTACCTCCCTTTTGAAAAAAATATTTTTATAAAGTAAATTCTATCTAACGAAATGATCACACTTTATACAAAGTTGGCAAATGCCTTTTGACCTTAAATTTAATGTTTCTTCTTTTTTATCTCTTTTGTGTTCACTTTTCTTATTCACCGCCCTTTGATAATGAAAAGTCTCATAGTTTCCCATTAATTTACAAAATCACTTCCATGTGTATGTGTATTTAGGTGTGTGCTTTAATCATGTCCATCCCTCATTCCTCATTCTCCACTTTATGCTTTAGTGGTAGGGATGGATATTATTACATATATCAAAGGTCTAGGCCATTCAATTTGTTATGTCCAACTCAACGAGAGGTGTCAAATCTAGGTGATCTTGATATCTAAGTCACCATTGTGATTTGACCCTTTTTAAAAGGATGGCCATTTTCAATATCCTATGTGCAAGGGAAATAAAAGTTACGGAGAATTATTTTTGGGGTCTCCAATATGGAGATTATGACATTTATTAAGTTTTAAGGTAGAATATGTGTCATATCAAAGTTTTGTGTTGAAAATTTGTGTCATGTCTGTCTATTTTTTATCCTTTTTTTAACCATATTATAATTAATTAATAAAAATGTATAGTAAATAAAAGTTTTTTTAATTTAAATATTTCTTTGGATAGTGTAACAATGTAACATTAGTATCAGTGTTATTGGAATTGGCAAAATTGGCTGGTCTAACCGGTTTACAGGGTTGATCGGTCCGGTCAGCGAAAAAAAATCATAAAACCAGATTTTTTTTCAAACTGGTACCGAACCGGCCGGAATCGAACAGAACCGGTCAAAACCGGCCGAACCAGCCGGTTTGGACAGGGGACTCACGAAACTCAATTTAAAAAAAAAAACACAAAAAATAGAACTTTGTTGATGTACTTTGGAGCCTCTTTGTTAATGTACTTTCGTTCAGAACCTCAGAGATGTATTGCACTAGCTGCTATTTTGGATATTTGCACCCATATTTGGTATATATATGAGAAACTTTGCATATTTATGTATTAATGGTTTGGATTCATATGTATGCACATGAATATATATGTTTTTTGCAAAATATGAAAATTTTATGTATTTTTTTAGTCAGCCGGTTTTTTACCCGGTTTTTTGCTGGTTCCGGTCTGGTTCACATTTTTGGCTTCGCTGGTTCGATAACCGGTCTGGTTCCGATAACATTGATTAGTATGTATAACTTCTTACAAATTAATCAAAGTGATATTTATCAAGGTAAAAGAAATAACAATATATAAGGAAAGTACAAGATTAAAATATGCCGTCGAGATAGAATATGATGAATTTTTTTAAGTATGCCTTTAGTATGTTGTTTATCATTTTCATGATGTGTTAGGTGCATTTGTCATCCTAAATGGCATAACCAACCATTTATACAACCTTTACTTCGTTTTGAAGGTTGATTTCCATTCATCGTCTTCTCTTCACCTGATATGATGATAGCTACCATTTAAGTCGATCTTGGCGAAGTATCTAGCTCCACCTGATGATAGCTTAAGTGGAGCTAGATAGTTGGTATCAGAGCAAGAAGTATCTTGCATGAAGAATCTAGTTTTGATTAGGCGAGGAGAATATAAATCTAGTTGGAGTTAGGTGGAGACATAGAAGTGGTGATTTGGTAATTTGAGTAGAGAAATGACTCAAAGAGGTGTTAACCTCTATGGTGGAAGACAACGCAGAGACGCAAGGGTCACTATCAACTGGGAAACATTTGAAGAATGTGTCCAAATGATGAGGATGCTGAAAAATGAGTTAGCAACTATGAAGGAGGCACAAATATGAGGATATGTTGTAAAAAATCTCGACTATAGTGATGAGGAGGTCAAGGAAAGGGAATCTCAAGAAGACGAAGAAGGGCCAGATGAGCCAGAGGACAAAATGTTAAAGGCCTTATCCAACATGAGAGGTAAGGCTAAGATGGGGAGTGACTAACTACTTAGGGAGTCTAAAACCAGAAGAGTTGATAGACTGGCTCAGACAAATGGAAAAGTACTTCAACATTGAGTAAATATAGGACCCCAAGATCGACTTAAATGGTAGCTATCATCATATCAGGTGGAGCTAGATACTTCGCCAAGATCGACTTAAATGGTAGCTTAAGTGGAGCTAGATATGATGATAGCTACCATTTAAGTCGATCTTGGCGAAGTATCATCAGGATTCTTTACTCTTGGGGGAGCAATGGTATGCTTCTTGAGAAGAGTTGTCATTTCATCAAGTTCCTTCCTCATACAATGATCTTCAAGATGGTACCCCTATTCAAAATAGGGACATAACTTCTTTTCAAACTTCTTCTTCTACTTAGAGTTGGAGGCTCCTTTGAAAGTTTGTTGATTCTGTTTAGGCTTCGAATAAGTTTCTTTTGGATCCTTCTTCTTTGATTTCCCCTTTTCTTGCGCTTTGGAAGAGTCAGTAACTAGGAGAGCTTGATCTTTGGAGGTATTGATGACTCCCATTTCAATCAACTTGTATTGCTCCTTGATTAAGGACTCGGAAAAATAATCTAATGAAGGAATGTTCCAATCAGGAAAGATTTCCCGCTTGGAATGAAATATGGAAACAAATACAAAATACTCAGATCCTAGTTTGTTGAGTATGGAAAGGACATTCTACTCATCCTTCTGCTCTATTCCTCACTATCTGCATTGAAGTACCAGAGACTTGAATTTAGTAAAGGATTGCTCAATAGTCTCAAAATTGTTGCGATGTAAAGATAACAACTCATTCTCCAAAATGTGTCCCCAAAACTCATCTTGTTTGTTAAACAAGCTATAAATATTCTCCCAGGATTCTCAGGGAGTCCTCAAGCCTTCTAGGTGGAAGAGGATATCTCTAGATATATGAGTACATAAGTACCCGAATGCTTCATCAAAACAGTTGAGAAACTTGTTCCTTTCAACTGGATGATGGGGCTCGGGATCCCATCCATGTATGATCCTATGATAACCATTCTCATGAAATATAGCTGCATATCAATCCTCCAATCAAGATACTTGGAATTTGTGAGGATCTGTGGTGTAAGATATTGAGAACCCGTAATTGCTTCAGCTGAAATACTGCAAATACTTCACACAAGCTACGTAGCACCTGTCAATTGTTACTGCAAAACACACTAAAATATTTGAATTGTTAGAATCATGATTTTCCTCTCAACATGAACATGTTTTCAAGGTCTATCACGCCCTCTTCGTTGCTCTGAATAAATCCAAAGCTAGAAAATCATCATAGGGGAATTTTATGGAAACCCAACTGCTTCTGATGTTTGATGGGGAAAAACAAGCATGAAACCTTCTTGAGAAGGATATGATACCATATTAGAATTTGAATGCCATTTAGATCTTCAAGACAATAGTTATAATAATGTTTGCAATAAATGGAGAATGAAGACACAAACTGAACAAAACAAACCACACAGGAAACGGATGAGTATTGCTCAGGAATTTATAGTATAATTCACAATAATAATATCCGGTGTTACAATAGTTTACATAGGAACAGAATTAGAATCAATTCGGGATGGATTCGAATCTATCCACTAGATGTGATTGTATCTAACTGACCATCTAACTCATGGTGACTCGATCAATACCAGAGTCCAACAGATCAACTCCCAGATGTCCAACCAACTCAATCAATCAGTGAAAACTAGTTAACTCAGTGCAACTGAGTGTGGTAGGTGGGAAAAGGTGCCTACTCCACATGCAGTCATGCATTAGTGATGCATAGCTAGCGCTAGCTAATTGATTGTGAACTAACTGAAAGTAACTCGGGGCTAACTAAGACTAACTAGTACTAACTCCAACTAATTGAAGTAGGTCGGTGCCAAGACTCCCAGTGGCTCCTAAAGTGTAGGGATTGGTCTAGGAGGCACCCAAACTGATGCATGCACATGCAGTAACTGAAAATTAACCTATAGAAGTGTTCCCCACACTCTAGTGACTGGTACATGTGGCCCCATTAGGCCAAGGGGACCCAATTGTACTAGTGGACCCAAATAATTAATTAAGGTTCCTAAGTTAGGCTAAATTAATCTAATAGGATTTTGACCAAGGGAGGATTAATAATCCTAACAAAAAGAAGGGGTGATGGGAAATTTTATTGTCCATGTAGTTGTTGAGATTACAGCATCAGGAGACATTCTCCGGTCTTGTAGTATCAAGATAGTAGGCTTGTGTAGTCCTACGAATATCCTCATGTTGTGAGGTGGTGTACTTTACTATGTAAAGTATATATACTATGTGATGTATGGATAGTCATGGTCAACAGGTGCTACAAGTCTCCTTTAGGGATTAGCTACCCCTAGAGTGATTTACTTTAGCATATGACTATATGACCTGGGGCAATACATATGATCATAGGTTCAGAAACAATCTTATGAGTATGATATGATTAATTATTGAAAACACGCATAGACTGTGTAGATATATTTAATATAAGCACATAAATAGAGAGAGAATTTTAATTGCAGTTATGGTAAACAAGTTCAGTTAATTAAGGGCTCAACTCCTTAATTTATGCAAATGGTTATTGGAAATAAACACTGATGGAGATGCACTAGTTTTTTTCAATTGCATTTAGTTCTGTTCACTTACATTTAGTTCTATTTAGGTTACATTCAGTTCTGTTCGGTTACATTCAGTTCAACTCAGTTACATTCAATTCAACTCATTTAACTACTCAGTTAGAGTTAGTTAATTAATGGAAGGCACATATCTTCATGTGGACGATAATTATGGAGTGCTAGCTTGACACCAAATCAGTATGGGGTGCATGATTAAGGATGGATCAGTGTTCTAAGTGTTAACTAGTTGCTACTACATGCAACCATTCTATTTTTGTTGTAAAACCTAATTTGACTTGTTATTAAAGTGTTATGCACTTGGAAAGTTAGATATGGTGTTCCATTCGATCTCCACTCTCTGGTGCTCTCGGTGAAAGCAATATGCTATTGTGTTGTAATCATTCTATGCTACTTATCAATCATACCCTAAGATCATTTGCTGGGTTTTTATCCTCTGATTTAGGAGATGGTTTTCCCAGGGTATATCTTGTGTTCTATGGTTTGATTTATGTATTTGGATAATTGATGAAATTTATATGCACAATTATTATGGATTAAATTTTTAAAGTTAGAGTTTCTTCATATTTTTCTCAATCACTAACATGGTATCAGAGCAAGGGTGTGCAAGAGCTTAGTTTTTGCAAGCAACTAAAGCCTACGTGATCTTGGAGCCATGGCATCGATCTCCATCCAACCGAAGACCAATTTGAAGATACTTCCAAATTGAACGCAAGAGTGTGAATCATTCATGAGGAGAATGATCTAGATGTTTACTTGACCTCAGTAATTGAGGACTCCTTATGCAGGGTTAATTAAAGAGCAAGTCAATATGCACCATTTCCATCACTTTTCAGGAGACAAATTTCGGGGAGATTTTTTTATCAATCTATGAGGAATCAGACAAAATGGTTGAAAACCAACTTCCAAAATTGACCGATTTAGCTTATATGTGAGAATATTTCAAAAATACACAACAGTTTGAGAGATACAATAAGGTATTTGAAGATGAAATTCTCAGAATTCGTGTTATGGCCGTTTTCCCAAAGTGGACCGATTGATAAAACAACCCCAAGAGTTGTAAGATGGATGTTATCATTATTCAATGGATATTGTGTATAATGAGAGCCTCATAGAATTGAGATCTCATCCAAGGAAGAGGATGATCATTGGAAGAAGTTTTTTCTTTGAAATAAGAACATTCGCTTAAGGTTGCATGGGATCCAGTTTCTGCATGCAGAGATTGGTTACCTCCTGCATGCACTCAAATTTGAAAAAATATCAAGATCGAGGGACTACAGTAATCTCTGCAAGGAAGTAGAGATCAAGAAGGAGCATGAAAAACAATAAAAATATAAGTACCCAAATTTGTAATTATATGTTATTTAGATCTATATGCTTTTGAATATTTTCATTACAGTCATATAGAGGATGCATGATTGTACATAATGTATGAATATAGAGCATGCATGATTTTTTCATAAAATATGAATATAGAGGATGCATGATTGTTCATAAGATATGAATGTAGAACATGCGTGATTATTTAATAAAATATGAATATAGAGTTGCATGCTTGTTTCATAAATATAGAGATGCATGATTGATTCATGAGATATGAATGTTGGGTTTGCATGATAGATTCATGAGATATGAATCTTGGGCTGCATGATTATTTAATTATCATATGCTTTTATAAAATCATATTTTTTTTTATTACAATCTAGACTTGGAATTGTGTTTAGCATATACATTGTTGTTCCTATCTTTATTGGAATGTTATCAATCTCATGAGTCCAAATTTTGTGATATGATTTAAGGAATGATATAAGACTTGTGTAGGACTGATATAAGGCTGAAAATATCATTCATAAGACATGATATTTAGGGAAGAATGATTGTTTCATAAACTATGAACATAAGACTACATGATTGGCTAGATATACGGCTTCATGCTTACCTCATGAGATACGAACATGGGGCTGTATATTTTTTTCATAAAATGAATTTTTGGGCTGATATAAGACTGATATAGGGCTGCATATCAGTACATAATATTATAATCGGTTATGATAAATCGGTTGGTCAATATCTGTACATAACTAAGTAAATCTTTATCAGTATATTGAAAGTATTTCATGTGAATAAAATTCATGAGTATGAAATGGTTCTAACCATGAGAATAATTTGTCTTGTAGGTCAAATTAATATGCCCTTACCTACAAGTAAAGAAGGACATGAATGTGGAGTCATTTCGATGGATGAGCCTGAAAGAGAACAATTCGAGAGGTTCCTCTGTCTCTTGGGAAGAGGAAAAAATAGATGACTTAATTCTATTCTGATAGATGTGAAGACTCTTGAAGATATTCTATCTTATTTAGATTCATGTGTACAAGAAGAGATTCATATATATATGAGCATAAGTCTCTGTGATAGAGAACCCATATTATGATTCTCACATTTACATGGTGAGAGGGAGTTACTAGTCTCACTAGCTCCTGTTAAAAGGAGATACGTATGATGCTCTTATTTAGAAGGAAGATGAGAAATGTATTCAACAATATTGTTATGATTTTCATGATTAGTGGTGTGGAAATCACCAAACAAATATTTTCCTCAATTAAGGAAAAATGTGCAATAAAATAGCCATAGGTCCTAGTATATATTATGTACTTTGCAGTTTGTACATAGACATGTACAAAGCATGTGTTGTAGTATCTACTTGGTACAAGTGTATGTGGACTCATATATGTCTTGATCAGTAAAAGAGAGTTTTTAAATATATATGAAATATGACTAGTATAGTGATCGAGGAAGATCACATGTGTTGCTCTAGATAGAACATGTTGAAAACCAATAAATATTTTGAGGGTTCTATTCAGTTATATTCGAGACATGGTACATATCCATATATCAGCAGCATTGCCAACATTCTTATTAAGCTTATGTTTGGGATAAGATTGGTATAGTACATAATAACTCCTCTAGTTTAAGAGGGAGTGTCGATTTGTCTTCATAGGTGACAACAGATAAAGTCCCCACCAGTTAGTCATCTTACATGACTTAGGAAGCCGAGGGTTGTGATAGCTTATGGAGAAAATCCGCATGAGAAGAGACGTGGTCAAAAGTCTCAAATACTATTTATAGTCTGGACTGTTAGAGAATAGTTAAAACCTCTAGAAGAGGTAGTTGGGGTGCTGCAAATATAAAGAGAAGGATCACTGATAAAGTGATCATGACTTGAAGAACACCAATGAGAATGGCATTCTCACAAAGAACTTCTCTAGATAACAGAAGTTTCAAGAAGTCAACAAATGTTGAAGAGTGAAAGAAAAGATAAGTATTTATTTTTGCATGTTATTACACATTTGTTGTATAATGTTGTATGTGATGGATTTAAAAAATCCATGGTTTCTAGTTTAGAGAAACTTTATTCTAGATTGGATCCAGATGATGCTACTTTGTGAAAGTAGTTGGTTGGTCTTTCAGCAGACCTGTTATATTTTATTCTTACTACTAAGCATATGTTTGAGTACCTTTGAGGTACAATAGAATAGGCTCTTGATCATATTTGATACATGGAAGACCTATTATTTGATTGTGTTATCCAGCTATTGTTTTAGCCTAAGATAAGCAATGTAATTTGAGGATAGTACTACAAAAGCATGTTGGGGCGCGCACCTTAACGATCCTTAATTTTGGTAACTCCATGGTTTTTATGGAAGCTTGTAAGCGGAGTTGCAACTCAAAACAGTCTTAGGGGCGTCGAGGTTGAGTCAAAGCCCTCTTTTTTGCAATTGTCCATAAATTTCGGATGTAAGCCCATGATTTTGTAATAGTGCACTTGTATAAATAGGCACTCATGTAAAGATGTCAAGGGTATCTAATAACACGAGGATCATATGATGCGAAGAAGTTAGATCTATTGTGGGTTTTAAGGTCAAGTCCCAGCTGTATGCGTGGACAACCTCTGCAGCTGTGTGCGCAGAGGGTTTTTGTAAGGAAAGGAACTGTAGCTGAGTGCGCAGCGTAGAGTTTGTAAGAAAGGAACTGCAGCTAAGTGTGTAGTTAGGATTGAAGAAAGGATCTGCAGTTGAGTGCGCAGATCAGAACTGTTGTATTGTAAAGAGTTGAATAAAAGCAGTTCTGTGGACGTAGCCCCTACCCTGGGGGTGAACCACGTTAAATCTTGTGTTGTGTTAATTTTGTGCTATGATGTTTTTATGCTTTTGATAAGTAGGTGAATGCTAAAGTAAGATAACTGTTAAATAGTAACTTCGCTGTGAATTCTCAGTTAAGGGTTAAGCAAGTAACGTTATTTATCTAAACTGCGAAGCTAACTAAGTGAATGCCGAAGCTCTATTTTGTATAAATATTTGTTGTTAAGGCTAAAGGTACAGTAATATCCCTCTTCTGCTTGCAGAAAACTAATTCTACGGCACTCCATAGCTGTTTCGGGTGAGACTGCAACCTGTTCACAGGTTGTTGCCGAAAGGGCCAACACTGTGGGTCTTTTTGTTGGTGCGAAGTTAAAGTATAAACTCAGAGTCTACCCTATAGCCCAACAAATTGGTTCCGTTTCCAGTTGAACAGATCTGCTTCAGGAGGGATTTACGTCGTACCTGAAGGGCTATGTTTTGGAGGCCCTCAGTAAAAGAAATCGGTGATTGGATTGAAGAGACTTACCTAAAGTTTGCTGAGCAAGAAAATAAGGATCCTCGTCGCAGCTCAGACGACTTTTTGCAAAGGTACATTTTTACTGATATTCATGAAATTTTCTTTGGTAGTATCCACATAGAATTGCACTAGTGGTTATCTAGGTTGATAGAAAGAAAGACCAACTTCAAGGAAGATCAGTTTCTTGATTGGACCCCTGCAAGAATTAACATATTGAAAAGAGTGAAAAATGTGATATCACGAGCTGTTGATTTTTGGACAACGCGAACCCTTGAAGAATTTGTGACAGAGTTTGCCATCGACACAATTACCTCTTTTAGTGAAGCTGAAAGACAGTTTTTCAAAGGACCAAGGGGTAAGTACCTAAATTCATTTAGTCTGCAAATTAAAATGCTCTTGGCTGAGAAAGGTATATCACTTATAGAATCAGATTGCTAGATTTATTTTTACTAACCTATGTTTGGAAGTGAAAGTAACTTCGACGAGAAAAGTGGTTTGCTGCGAAGCGGTAAAAGATACAAGAGAAACCTAGAATCCTATACCCTAGGCCAGAATACAGAGTATACGCCATTAAGTCCAGAAGACCAGGAATCTAAAGAAACCCCTTTTGTTAGAAACCCTCCTAGAACTCCGCAACGCAGATCTATTACCCCTAAGAACCCATCGCAGTCAGAAAATAACCCTAGCCCGAGTATTCCTGTCGCAGGTTAGTCTACCCCAGTAAGTTCCCCCCCGCCTACTACCAGTCCCCCTCCCTCCCCCCCTAGATCTAAAATGGCCCATATGAATGATGACATCAAACTACCAGTCTTCAAAGGAACTGGATCAGAGGATCCATAACAGTTTTGGTTCTTATGCGAAGCTGTGTGGACTGCGAAGAACATTATGGATCAAGATATAAGAAGAGCGCAGCTGGTTACTTCTTTCAGAGACCGGGCTTTGACCTGGTTCATGAAGTTTTCCAGCACTCAGAACCATGCCTTGGATGATATTAAAGCAGCAATGATCAAAGAGTTCAAGAAGCCTAAATCAGAGTCACAGTGTATAACTGAACTGAAAGATATTCAGCAGAGGCGAGGTGAATCAGTTTGGGACTTTGATCAGAGGTTCAAAGTTTTGCTAGATCAAGTCAGTTTCACTATTGGACCAGCGCAGCATAAAGAATAGTTCATAGCAGCATTATTACCCCATATTAGAACTCCACTCATGCAACAGAAGGTTGCTGATCAACAAGAGGCTTTGGAAATTGCTATGAAGCTTGAAACAGCGCCTGTCGAAGATAATTTTGGTATAGCCCAAATACAAGCGCAGTTGGCATAAATGGCTCTGGAGCTTCGCGACATGAAGAAGGGGAAATCTATTCATGAAGAGGTTTGGTGTACACGATGTTGAACAAAGGGTCACGATAAGGAACAGTGTCCTGCGTTAAGAAATTACCTGAATACTGGTGCACCAAAATTGTTTAACCCTAATGTTCTATATTGTGAGATCTGTAGAACAACTAGTCAGCATCGACCTGAATACTGCTATCTGCTACAAAGATATGTGCAAGTACCTAAGAATCCATATTGCAAGTTCTGTAAGTCAGTTGGACACAACGAAGAGGAATGTCGCAGCTTTGAACTTATGAGAGAGTGAACATATGATGCTTATAGGGTACAGAATGATGCACAGGGCAATGATGGATATGGTTACCGTGGTAGTGCATCAGGTCGAGGTACTTTTGGAGGTCGTGGTCATGGTGGTATGTCTAGAAGAGGTCGAGGCCAGGTTGTGTGCTATAACTGTAATCAGGCAGGACATCTAGCTAGAGACTGTCGAAACCCAACTACGACATGTCGATATTGCAGCGCGGTAGATCATGTGATTGAGCAATGCCCGCAGTTGATAGCCAAAATACAATAAAGAAATAGTGCTCCTACTCAGAATATTCAGATGATTACTGTAGAGCAAGGGCCTGCCCTAGCCACTAATGTTGTTACAAAGAGTGGAGCCACGACGGAAGTACAGACTAAGGAAAAATAGCCTGACGTGGCTTGGGTTCACAAGACCCCAGAGAAAATTCCAACCTTCAATGTAGGAAGAGAAAAAGAAACATTTATCGAAGCCAAAACAGACTTTGCTGATCTGAGAACATCAATAGCACCTGCGCAACAGCATCAACAGCAGTTACAGTCTCAAGGAGCTTCGACGGATAAAGTAAGTACACTGTCATCATTTTTACAGAGTTGTATGAAGCTCTTAAGAAATCAGAATGATTTAAATGAGTTACAGAAAGTTATTGCTTCTTGCGAACCTCAGCGAAGCTCTGGTAAAGAAAAAACTATTAATAGAGTTAAAAGAACTGGAAGAGAAATGAGATTGCATGCTCAGATAGGAGAGTATGACATGACTAACATCATTTTAGACTTGGGATCAGAAGTAAATGTCCTAACTAAGCAGACATGGGAACAAATGGGAAAGCCTACCCTTGAATGGTCCCCCATACAGTTGAGATTAGCCAATCAGCAGAAGATTGTGCCCCTAGGAAGATTCCCTAGTGTCCCAGTAGACATTGATGGAATCAGGACCTTAGCATATTTTGAAGTCATTGAAATAATTGATGATAGCAACCCCTATCTAGCCTTGCTAGGAATTGAATGGGCAATAGAGAATTCTTCAGTAATCAACCTTAAGAACAGGAAGATGACTTTTGAAGGAAAAGGCTTGAGAGTCATAGTACCCTTGGACCCTTCTCAAGGATAAAGGTACACAGAGCCAATCAGAGATGAAGATCAGGATGTTTTGGATCATATCTACAACATCATAGCTAAGGAGGAAGACTATGTTAACCCTACTCCTGAAGGTATAATGGATTGGAAGTGTGACAATTCTTGCATGATTGATTCAGATGAAGGCTTAGAGAATTGGCATAATAGACTTTATGAATTACATGGACATCGACGTGCAAGAATTACCAAGTCTCTCAGATGGCTTGGCTCACAGACAAGAGTCTTACCTATTTTTGATGGCTTGATAGACCCCGAAGATTTTATTTTGCAATACTCAGGGCAGGTACCGGATTCATAGAAAATGGATACTCTAGATTCAGTATTTAGAGCCACAACTGCTAGGTGGTGGAATGGTCATAAAAAGTACATTCATAGTTGGGAAACTTGTCGAAAGTCCCTTCGCCTGAGATTCATGGATCAACCTCAAGAGGTGCGAAGCAGGTTTAATGGTAAGACTAGCCCTCAGGAACATTTGGAGCAATGTTATGAAGCATGGAAGCATGTACCTCGTGAAGAATGGGTACATAGGTTTTTGCACACTCTGGAACCTGTAGCAAAGAACTGGTATGCGGAGGTGGAGCTTCGCCATGGTACTGTAAGTTGGGATAGTCTTGTTGATAGTTTTGTGCTAACATTTTCTATTAATGAGGTTTGTCCTTCTTTGGATGTAGCTATTAGGTTGATCCATACTAAGGTGTTTGATGATAAAGAAATAGATGAGTACCAACCTGATTGGAAAGAACAAGAAGCTAATGCAGTAGAATGCTATAACCTCATAATTGACGAGGATGATTACCCGCATAACATTAACATTCCTGAGTCAGAAGGGCACTGCGAAGTACATGGACCAGCAGTCGAAGCACCTGAAGTAACTCATCCCTTGAAGACAAGGCAAGTAAACATCAGCTCATAAGAACAGCCCAAGTACGCTACCATTGGAGATTATTGGGATGAATAAATGGTGAGCGAAGTGACCCAACTACTCCATGAATATCAGGATTTATTTTCGACGAAGTTCTTAGAAATGAAAGGAATCAGTGAGGCTGTTGAAGAAATTCTGTCATGGTATAAGGATGTGTCAAAAATCCCTATTGTGCCGAAGCTGACGTTGGTGGTTGTGCCGAAGAAGAAAGGTGTGTCGAAGCTTAAAATTCGACCGTTGAAAAAAACCAGATTCGGTGGCGTCGGTACGTTAACTACATTAACTGCCTGTAATAATGAGATCCTGGGAAATCTAGCGCCGTTTAGACAAGATCTCTATCAGATTTGGTGTCTTCAATGCACAGTTATGGTAGATTTGGTCGATGGATTCTATAAGAAGACACCCAGGACTGCAGAAATCGTATTACGCATTTTCTTGAGTTTTACAATTGAGCCCATGACAGCTGATCACGAGCTTCAGGAATTAGTGAGAGAATTTGAACCAGGGGGTCTGCAGAACCTTTTTAGCCACCCACCTGCATCTGCACCCTGTGAAGAAACTCCCCCAGGACCGACTCAACCAATGCAGACACGATCTACCAGGAAGAAATTTAAGACAGAAGTTCGCTCTAAACGGAACGAAGAAAGGCACAACCCCTTAGGAAAGACTCTGGAGGATCCCGAGATGTATCCTCCTAGCTCAGCAGAATGGAGGCCACTGTTTGTCCTATGCAAAAGTACATTGACATCCCAGGGGTACTGTCTGTTAAGGACCCAAAGCTGTGGATGGTCAAATGTTTGATAGGACATGAACAGGAGGTAGTTCGAGGGATGGGGTCACTGATAGATTTAGAAGGCTCAATGATTCCCATACCCCTCACAAATATTACGAAGGAAGACAGCAGCATGAGAGACGGTCATAGGGAACATAAGTATTCTGCTAAAGGATCAAGCAAGATGCGGCCGTGGTAGAAGTAGCAAAAGGAATGACGATGATGATAGGCAGACGGCCGGAGGATTAAAGATGATGCTACAGAGATGTAGACGGATACAGAGCCCGATAGAGTGCAAAAGTAGATCATAAAGAAGGAGCAACCAGCCGAAGATATCATCCCACCAGACAAGCAGCAGAGTGTCTCGGGACGGGACACTGGTGAGTCTTAGGGGCCTGTTGGGGCACGCACCTTAACAGTCCTTAATTTTGGTAACTCCACGGTTTTTGTGGAAGCTTGTAAGCGGAGTTGCGACTCAAAATAGTCTTAGGGGTGTCGGGTTTGATTCAAAGCCCTCTTTTTTGTAATTGTCCATAAATTTTAGATGTAAGCCCATGATTTTGTAATAGTGCACTTGTATAAATAGGCACTCATGTAAAGATGTCAAGGGTATCTAATGACACGAGGATCATATGATATGAATAATTTAGATCTATTGTGGGTTTTGAGGTCAAGTCCCAGCTGTGTGCATGGATGACCTCTGCAGCTGTTTGCGCAGAGGGTTTTTGTAAGGAAAGGAACTGTAGCTGAGTGCACAGCGTAGAGTTTGTAAGAAAGGAACTGCAGCTAAGTACGTAGTTAGGATTGAAGGAAGGATCTGCAGCTGAGTGCGCTGATCAGAACTGTTGTATTGTAAAGAGTTGAATAAAAGCAGTTCTGTGGACGTAGCCCCTACCCTGGGGGTGAACCACGTTAAATCTTGTGTTGTGTTAATTTTGTGCTGTGATGTTTTTATGCTTTTGATAACTAGGTGAATTTTAAAGTAAGATAACTATTAAATAGTAACTTCGCTGTGAATTCCTAGTTAAGGGTTAAGCAAGTAACGTTATTTATCTAAACTGCGAAGCTAACTAAGTGAATGTTGAAGCTCTGTTTTGTATAAATATTTGTTGTTAAGGCTAAAGATACAGTAATATCCCTCTTCTGCTTGTAGAAACCTGATTCTGCGGCACCCCATAGCTGTTTCGGGTGAGACTGCAACCTGTTCGCGGGTTGTTGCCGAAAGGGCCAACACTGTGGGTGTTTTTGTTGGTGTGAAGTTAAAGTATAAACCCTGGGTCTGCCCTATATCCCAACAAAGCTAAGTGTATTGCAACATGTACTACAAAATAAAGATGTATGTATGAGAGTACTACAAAAGAAAAATGTTTTTTGCGGATAATACTACATACTGAGGATTAGTGTAGCTTGGGAGGCTACCTACTAGGGTGAAATACTTGAGCCTATAGTCATTAGGTGTTAATAGTCAAGATTTCTAGAAAACCCTATATGTGTTTTATGATAAAAACACATTTGAGATGAAGTTTTATTTCATTGAATTCATGGTAATGAGTTCCAATACATAGGTACTAATGAGCAGATTGCAAATTTGTGACAAGCCTCTATTTGTGACGAAGTTTAAACACTTACAAGATAATCTTGGTATGGAAGAGAATGTATCCCTTGCTGAGAGGGAGTGTTGAGATTATAGCATCAGGAGTCATTCTCTAGTCTTGTAATATCAAGATAGTAGGCTTGTGTAGTCCTATGAATATCCTCATATGCTTGAGGTGGTGATGTTGTAAAGTCTTGTGAGTAATATCAAGACAGTATGCTTGTGTAGTCCTACGAATGTCCTCATATGATTGAGGTGGTGATGTTGTAAAGTCTTGTGAGTAATATCAAGACAGTAGGCTTGTGTAGTCCTACGAATATCCCCATGTGATTGAGGTGGACATTAGGCTTGTGTAGTCCTATGAATATCCTCATATGATTGAGGTGGACAGTTGGATTGTGTAGTCCTACGAATATCCTCATGTTGTGAGGTGGTGTACTTTACTATGTAAAGTAGATATACTATGTGATGTATGGCTAGTCATGGTCAATAGATGCTACAAGTCTCCTTTAGGGATTAGCTACCCCTAGAGTGATTTACTTTAGCATATGACTATATGACCTGGGGTAATACATATGATCATAGGTTCGGAAACGATCTTATGAGTATGATATGATTAATTAATGAAAACACACATGGACCATGCAAAGATATTTAATATAAGCACAGAGATAGAGAGAGAATTCGAATTGCAGTTATGGTAAACAAGTTAGTTAATTAAGGGTTCAACTCCTTAATTTATGCAAATGGTTATTGGAAATAAACACTGATGGAGATGCACTAGTTCTGTTCAGTTACATTTAGTTCTGTTCAGTTACATTCAGTTCTGTTCAGGTTACATTCAATTCTGTTCAGTTACATTCAGTTCTGTTTAGTTACATTCAATTCCATTCAGTTACATTCAGTTCAAACCAGTTACATTTAGTTCAACTTAGTTAACTACTCAATTAGAGTTAGTTAATTAATAAAAGGCGCATATCTTCATGTGGAAGATAATTATGGAGTGCCAGCTTGACACGACATCAGTATGGGGTGCATGATTAAATATGGATAAGTGTTCTAAGTCTTATCAAGTTGTTGCTACATGAAACCATTCTATTTTTGTTGTAAAACCTAATTTGACTTGTTATTAAAGTGTTATGCACTTGGCAAGCTAGATACGGTGTTCCATTCGCTCTCTACTCTCTGGTGCTCTCAGTCAAAGAAATATGCTATTGTGTCGTAATATCTGCTACTTATCAATCATACTCTAAGATCGTTTGCTGGGTTTTTATCCTGTAAATCAGTAGAGGGTTTTCCCAGGGTATATCTTGTGTTCTATGGTTTGATTTATGTCTTTGGATAATTGTTGAAATTTATATGCACAGTTATTATGGATTAAAGTTTTAAAGTTTGAGTTTCTTCATATTTTTCTCAATCATTAATAGTAGTCAAGGCAGGGGCTTTAAGAGAAGAAGAATATTAATCACAACAGCCACAAAAATTTGAAGGGAACATGGAAACGCTAAGAGGGGGTGGAATGGATATCGTCCATTTGTAAGTTTAGCATTATAGAGTTTTTAATATTTTTTTCTTAAGTAAATGTATTTATTATTTAATTTTTCTTATATTAACTTATATCTATTGATGTATTCATGTAATTATAAAGGAAATACATCCTACGATATATCGTCCAGAGGAAGTTCTTTTAGAACAAGTACTAGAGGAACATGGAGCTATGATTAATGGAAAACAACTTAACCATTCCCATTGAAGAAGATGATCATACTAATAACATAGTTGAACATGACGGTACAAATACATTGATCCATGATTCATTTAATGTTAGAATGGATGATGATTATGATGATGATCATGAAAATATTGATGACTTTGATGATGTTCATGATATACCTCTTCTTGAGAAGGAATAGGAACCCCTTTATGAAATATCCAACATAAATATTGTCTCTCCTATATTGTTGATAATGAACTTGAAGGTTATGAATGGTATTTCAAACATATCAATCACACAGATGTTAAGGTATCTAAAATAATCCATCACATATTTATGATCGTGATAAAGGTTATCATTGTTCCTCTAATAATTGTATTGTTAATTCATAATTCAAATTAATACGGTTGAAATGTGTTTCATTAATATTCTTTATATATTATATTAAATCAATTTTTATTTTTATTTGACGTATCTTGATAGCTGAATTTTTTTTACCACCATCAAATATTTTACCACG
This sequence comes from Pseudotsuga menziesii, assembly GCA_001517045.1. Lineage (NCBI taxonomy): Eukaryota > Viridiplantae > Streptophyta > Pinopsida > Pinales > Pinaceae > Pseudotsuga > Pseudotsuga menziesii. The sequence continues at coordinate 208,254 of LPNX011137871.1, forward strand.
CACATATCAAGATTTATCTACCATCCTGAAAGAACTTGGAATGAATTATGAAGCAATTCTTGCATGCCCCGATGACCATGTTATATATTATAATTAGTATGAATTTGAAATAGCATGTCTGGAATGTCATATAAGTAGATATCGAACAGATCAAGTAACAAAAAAGGTGTCTCGCAAGGTTCTTCATTATATTCCCATTATTCCAAGTTTGCAATGACTATTCAGGTGAAAAAACATAGCGCAATTTATGGATTACCATGCAAGGAATACTAGTTAATATGACGTTATTCGAATGCCTGCAAATGGTTCTACATTTAGAGATATGGAGGAAAAGCAAACTCACTTTAAAGAAGAACCCCATAATCTTAGGATTTATTTGGCAGCAGATGGTGTCAATCCATTTGCATAGATGAGATCCATTTACACCGTGTGGCCTATTTTTGTTATCAACAATAACATTCTTGCATGGTTGTCAATAAAGAGGGAGCACTTCATCTTGTTGATGATTATTCCAAGTATATTGTGTCTACATCTTTTTTAATTTTAATGTAGCCGTGGAGAATCATTTTCTGTATTTTGTTTCCTAATGTCATATATATAGTTTTTATTTTCCTCTTGTGCATGGTTTATATATCTAAATGGTACTCATAATTATATATTTTATATGTTCAAATCAATCAGGTAAGTACCAAGTTAAAGATATGAATGCATATATCCAACCTCTTATAGACGAGCTACTAAATTTATGGAATGGCATTAGTATGTATGACGTATCTAGACCAATACGACAAAGAAAAATTCAATTCCATGCAATGCTTGTATGGACAATACACGATACCCCAAGGTCCACCCATTTTTATGGTTTGTATTTTTAAGTTCCACTTTAATTTCATTTAATTTTGTGAATTAGTTAATATAGTACTATGAACGCATGTTTTTATATATATTCCATTCATTTTATATATAATTACAATTGACATAGATATTCCATATCTTTATGTAGTTCTTCAGACAAAGGGAAAAATTTCATATCCAGTTTGTGGTCCTAAGATCAAATCACGTTGCTCAAAAAGCTTAAGAAATGAGGTGTTTGATGTGTATAGGCACTTCCTCTCTAAGAATCACTGGTATAGAACAAGCGAAAAAATCTATTCAATGGGAAGCAAGAGACTGCATTAAAACCACAGAGAATGACACCTCACCTATGGAAGTTGCAATATAATAGAAATCGTCAAGCTGGTACGTATGGATCATCGCATATGAAATGTTATGTATTTTTTGATTGTGTGTTGTTTACTGTAGTTTCCATTGATTTATGTAATTTATTTATAAACTACAATTCATGATGTCCCTCGTGATCAAGAAGGCATTAATGGGCTTCCACAAGGAATGAAAATTTATCCTAAACAATTCAGCAGGTTTCCCTACTATGAGCACCTACAAATTCCTCATCTGTTTGATACAATGCATATCGAAAAGAATGCAACTGAAACATTATGGTGAATATTGGAGCTAAGGAGCGATAAAGAAAAAATGTCAAATTTTGCAAAGACATTCAAGAATGAAACCATGCAATGAAAGACGTCATTCAATTTCATAGCAACGGAGAAAAAATTAATATAAACGCAATTCCATGGATGCTAATGGAGTAGGAAAGTAATGTTGTAAAAGAAGTCATGCATAAAGCTAAATTTCCCACTAAATTTTGTGCGAAGATGAAGAATATCATAACAAAGAAAGGTGATTTTGCAAGGCTCAAAACACATGATTGGTATGTCTTCATGAATGTAATTATTATGGTATCCATATAATTATTGTTTTTTAATTCCAGTGCATAATGTTGTTATTTTTTTTCTACTCTTTGTTTAAAAAATGATGTGGTTTGTATATTTTTAAAGTATATTCTACCTCTCTCTCTCCCAGACAACTTCGAAAACAATGTCAAACAAGTTATATATAATATTGGGAAATACATGAGGTAACTAACGATTTTTTGCATGTTCCAAGTGTTTGTTTAATTCATCCCAAAACTTATATTTGTTTTTTGTGCACTAATTCATGTTATGTAATTTAATGTTTTTTTGTTAAATATCGTTATTGGTTTGTGTCACTTGTAGATGGTAGTCATCTAAAGAAATTCATAAAGAAGATATAAAGTATTGGAGGAGAGAAATTCCCCATCTCATATGAAGGTTGTCTTTTTTTATCTTCTTTGGCTATTTTGGTACCTGATTATATCCTGAAAATCCATCCGTGAATGAATAACATTGATGTCCTGTGACTTCGTTTAGGATTTCATCAACGTATGGAGTCGGGAATGGATCTATTAAGGTAACCTTGTTTAATTCACGAAAGTAGACAAAGATTCGTAGTTTTGTCGGGTCATTCTTTTTTTGTTGGATGACCATCGGGCTTGCCCATTCCACCTGGTTGATGGGGTATATTATTCTGGTTGTTAGCGTATTGTCGATCTCATTTTTTACTATTTATTTAAATTAATGAGCTAACTTATAACGTCTTTTCTTGACAGGTCGGGCATTAGGTTTGATGTTTATCTTCATTTCACCCATTTCTACTACTAATCCTTTCAATTCTTTGTAGTCTCGTGCAAATACATCTTGAAATTCTTTTAATAAGTCGATGATCTTTGTGGTTTGTTCTTTTCTCCAGTAGTCACAAATTATTTTCATTTTCGGTCTATTATCGTTAGAGATGTCAATTCCTTTGGTTTTTACTTTTGCATCCATCCATTTTGGTGCTTTACTTTCATTAATCTGTCGAGTGCCTTCATTGAACTGTGAAAATGTTGTTAGAAAGTCTGCTGCTGTCATTCGGTCGGTGTCATTTTTTTCGGTCGACTCTATTTTGAATATCGTTTTAACTGGTTTGGTTGTTTTCAGGTGGTCGGACTTCCATTGAAAACTCCTCCCATCTTTGTGTTCATTTTCTAGTTGGATTCTTGTCGAATGTGGTATTTTTTCGGACCGAATATTATAGCATGTTATATTTGGTTGGCCTCTTTTTTGTGGTTATTCATTACTAGTCGGTTGTATAAATGTTTTATCTGTTTTGTAGCTTCAACTAGATTTATGTTTTCTGATATAAAGCTAAAGTCCTTAATTAAATTCTCTCTAAGTTCATTCCATAAGAATGTTTCACCTCGTGCTTCTTCCATTTTGTACCACTTGTTAGGTAGGTCATCTAATGTCGAGGGAAACAGGTGTGGCCATATACATTCGTCTTCATATCCAAGTCTTCTCCATTCTGTTTCACATATTTTTATATGATTTTATGGATCTTGTCCTTGGGTGAAGACATGTATTTGAGCCTATTTTATTAGCTTCCTTCCTCCAAATATTTCTATGAATAAATTTGAAGCTGTTGTCCATGTTTGCAATCTCGACTGGTGATTATCCTACCATCAAGAAGCTTGTCCTGTAAATGTTTCAACTAGGATTTGAAGTCGGCCATGTTCACCTAAGTTCTTAGAGACTTTTTCTACATGAAGAGCTGGTGATTCTCTTTCTTTATATCGAAGATTTTGTTTAGTATCTATTTTTATTGGTGCTAATGAGTGGTATTCCCTTATTATTTTCTCAAATATTTTTGGAATTGTTGATATAGAAAAGCATTGTCGGATTGATTTCTTCTCTATAGATTGAATGGTCTAGCAACCTCATGCTTGTGTTTCATAATTTTCAATCTCCCAATCATATAATTTCGTATCTTAGTTTTATCCAACAGAGTCTTGGCTCCTTAGATGAAGTTCACCATAATTATTGGGTTCAGTATAATCTTCATTATTATGTGTTTGGTATAGTTGTCGAATGTCGACTTCTTCATCAATACGTTCGGTCCACGGCTCACCTTGGGAAGGATAAATGGGGATAATAACTTTATGCCCATTCCCTTTTAATTTTATTCTTTCTTTGTCTAAGGATATTGATGCTTTCATTCTTCTTCCCCATGGTCGGCCTACCAAGGCTGGGAAGGAGCTAGATCCTTCCTTAGGGTCGATAATTTTGAAGTCGATCTTAGTCGATATACCTTATATTGTTGTATCAACATTTCTCCAAACCCCGATTGGTTCGATCAGTCCTTGGTCAACCAGTTTTAAATATATGCCTAATTCATTCAGTCGGGGTCTACCCAACTATTCCCATGTATCTCATGTCATAATATTTACTTGTGAACCAAAGTCGAGAATGACTTGTCGGACATGATATCCTTCAATTTCAAGATCGACTAGTGTGTCAGCATCTCTCTTATCTCTTTTATTCAAACTACATAAATTTTTAGTCTATTTTTTTGTATTATTTTTGTGCTTCATATTATATAATAAGTCAATAAATTGAGACACTGATTTATCATTATGTACTAGGATAAATAACTCTTTGAGTGTATTTTGTTGTTAGTCGTCGACTACTTTTTGTCTAGCAAAATCCTGAAACATGTCTGATGCATCATTGTATAATTGTTTTTGTTTTGATGGATTAGGGTAATCATTTTTCTCTTTAATTTTTCTTATACGTGGGTTATCGTTTCCTATTTTCGTCCCTTGTCGAGTTACTATATGAAATTTTTTTGTATGTATTACATCATGTTTCTGAACACACAATAAGACATTAACGTTTTTCTTTTTATTAATCTTGTTGAGCATGGTGGGACAATCATCTAGTGAGTGATCGCCCACACCGCAGCTAGTACAAAACTTTAGATCAGTTCTATCTTTGTATGGATAGTTTGCATAGAGGTGTCCTTTTTTATAACATGTAAAGCACTGGATAGGTTGTCATGGTCGGCTGTCACAATTTCAAGAAAATCGTCCTCAACATCCAAATCCTCCAAGACGATTGTCGAACCGGTGTTCATATTGACGACCTTCATATCTTTGATTATTTAGCTCATTTTGATCACTGCTCCTTGGAATGTTATCATTGTTCTGTGCGACTGCATTTGTTTGGTAGACTGCTTGGTAGTTGTGTCGATTCTTTAGGTTCAGGTGGTAGTTGGCCATTGCGTAACTTTTTACCTCACAGATTTTCCACCAAGATGCTTTTCCATTCTTCATGTTGTATGGACAATCTTTTGTTGTATGTTCTCCATGTTCTTGACAAATGCGGCAGAAGCATTTCATTTGAAAAAAATGAACGTATTGCTAAATTATGTCTTGTCAAAAATTATATTTAGTGTGTATGGACATGGAGCATTTTGTGCACCAAGTATCCTGATTTTTGAGGTTCAGCTCTTTCAAATATTTCTGCATGATTTCTAACCGTTCTTCTAGCCTAGTATCGACAGGATATACTAGGAAATCCTCATCCATATCTACCTGCAGAGCTTTGGTAAGTGTGTCTTCATATGTTTTAAATGTCTCCAAGCCTATATGTCATCGTATTTTCTATTACATACCTTTAAGAAACCACTGAATTCGTAATTGTTCATTAATTACATAGTCTAGTTGGCTAACGAGGTCCTTCCATCGCTTATCATATTCTCAAACGGTCTCTGTTGGTTTCTGAGATGTTGTTTTCATCCTTTTTGCTGCCAGATGTTTTTCATCTAGTGTTTTAAAAAAAGATAAGAATTGTTCCTTAATGTTCTCCTTGGACGCTTAGGGATTTATCTTGGTATAAGTTATATACCAAGTCAATGCTATTTTTCGTAAAGCACCAGTGAACTAGGCCATGTGTTGTTCTTCGCCCCTAACTTGATTTCCCTCCCATATTGACTCACAGACAAACCAGTGTTGTCTAGTGTCTTTGTCACCCTCATAGAGGGGGATATGTGCCGATTCGTGACCCATGTCGGTGTCGATGTCTCCTCTGGGATGTGGCGATGGAGGGGGTGGTGGGATACTCTACGTATCTCATTGTTCACAGCTATTGTCGATGGAACTTTCATTCCTATCGGTCATTTTACTATTGTTGTTTCTTCTCCCCCAAGTAGTCAGTTCGGGTCGAATTCTTCTATCAATGTCTAGCTGCACTGGTGTGCTTGCAAGTCCAACTTTTATGTTTCTTGTAAAGCTATGTTTAGCAGGGGGGGTGCACCTTCATGTGTCAGGTAGAGAAAGTGGATACTTCGGTTGGAAGGGTATGCTTGAAGTGTTACCCAATTTCCTTCCTCTAGTCGATGGATTACTAAATGATTATCATCATTTACTTCATCGTTTAGTTGGCTTCATATACCAAACTCACCAGCTCTTAGTCATAGGTATTCTTCAACAATGTCCTGTATTCGGGTACTCAGATTTGTCGGAGACAGAGGTCTTATCTCCTGCGAAATTTCTAATTGGAGAGATTCTCACTGCTCTATCCACAAGTCTTCTTCCATGGGTGATGCTTCCACATCCACCCCTTCTTCCTATCATTCATGACCCAACTCTGGTGGATTTCCTTCTTGTTCTGTCACCTCAGTGGTCATTCCTCTTGACAATGCTTTGGATTGCTCTCTTCTTTCTTCCCTTCTTTTTTGCCTCTTCTCTCTTTCTAACTTCTGCAAGTTCGATGTACCTTTGTGTGTCATTCTTCATTTGATTTCCTTCTTAGGTCGAATTTTCATTGATGTTGATGGTTTCTTCAGTCTACTAGAATCCTTTTTACTCTACCCCGACACATGACCAACTAACCCCCCCATATCCTACCCGACGCTTTAGAAATGTCGGATCATTCTGTTTATTTGCTTAGGAAGTACTCCCACTCCCTTTCGGTAATGAATTGTTCCCACTTCTTCTATTTCTCTACCTAGTTAGTATTTTGTGGCGGTTCACATAGTGATGGACGAGGCTCTACGATATGGCCCACTCCCTTCTCGATTAGAAATTTGAACAAAATGGTTGGTAACGAGAAAAGAAACTGCTCAGTGAGGTCTATATAAAACCTCTTCTCAATGCTTTCGACTGAGACTCTTTCCTCAATGGATTTTTCTTCGAAGAATTCATCTGTGATCTTTTCAAACCACTCTGACAAGTTTGTCCATCCCCCTTGAATCAGTTTCTCCAGTAAATATTGGTCTTTAGTTGCTTCTGGATTTTTCATCCAGAAGTTTTTTCAACAGCTGAGGTACCGACTCTACAAACTTTTCCTGTATTTCGAAGAAGAATTTCTCCTTCGCCTGAGCAATGATTAATCTGTTTCTTCTCGCATAGTCACTGTAAGTAATTTGCAATCTTACGCTCCCACCAATTCTTTATCTCTTGCTCTGATATCATCTACGCATGGTCATGTCATCCATATATATATACTACTGAAAATGGAACCAATGTTGTAATCTCACAGATCACATAAGGTTACCAATAATACACATAAAGAATCATATACACATATAGAAGCAAGAGACAAGAACGGGAAAAGGAATAATAGATTATATCACATGAGGGTCCATACATATATCAAAATTGAGCCAAGTTCTCAACTGGCTCAATAGCCTAATATATATGTTTTACAAAATGGTTATGAGTAACTACCTATTGGTTTGGTCAACCGACACAACCTTTGGAGGCCGACCTAATCTCTGATTAGTCAGTTAACTCAACTAGTTGGCTCACCGACTAGCTCCTCCAAAATCCCACAAACCTTCAGACTTCTTACCTCCTGCAACTTATTTCAAATCTGATAGTTGACTCCATGGCCCAATGGTCTCCTCCATGATTCTCCCACCAAACTTTATAAAAACAAACTTCTTTTATTCAGAAATTTGACCTTCTTACCGTCTTTGATTGAATATTTTGAGTATGAAAAACCCGTAAATAGCGAGAGATCCCTCTCTGATTGTATTGGATCATAAATACACTCTAAAGTGGTTGTGTTGTTACCTCAATATTTACCTTACATAGACTGGGTACGTTCTGAGTGCTAACAGGGGTTATAAGGAGTTAGGGTTACAACTTACAGTTCACTAGGGTTATGGTCACTATGGCTATTAAGGTCACATGAGCGGGGTTAGAATTTAGTTGTATATTACTGTTACTTTGGAAACCATTACCCCTAAGACACATTAGGGCTTAGGAGTTAGGGTTATGTTATCTCCCAAAATAAATTTATTTTGATAGTATGAAGAATTCAAGTCATATAATGAAATATTCCAAGATGACTAACAAATTGAAGGTCTTTGGTTTTGCTATGGTTGAAAAAATTGGAAGTTATAGCTTTCGGTGGCTTAGGCAAGTTTCTTAACATCTCATTAGCCATCGAAAGGCTTTGTTTTGGAAACTAACAGTTTAACGCAGGATAAAGGTTAACCACCGAAAGCAGTCCCGAGCGAGTAAATGGTGAAAGCACTTTTGGTGGCTTAAGCGAGAATTCAGACATCTCATTAGCCACCGAAAAGTGTTGCTTTCGGCAGCTTAGTGAACAGTTCAAAAAGGGCGTTAACCACCGAAAGTAGGAAAAAAGGCGTTGGGGAAAAAGTGGTTTCGATGGCTTAGGTGAAAGCTCTAAAGTTTCATTAGCCATCAAAAGGATGGGTTTTCGATGATTAAAAGGGATTTTCGGTGAGGCCACTATCCGCCGAAACTGAGTTTCACCACGACACTGGGAAAATAGTTTCGGTGGCTTGGGCAAAAGGGATATCATTTCATTAGCCACGGAAAGCCATATTTTCAGTGGCTAGCAGACAAATTCCTGAAGGTTGTTAACAACTGAAAAGGTACAATATGGAAACGATTATAAATATATCAAATTAGAGCCCGTCAGCAAAAGCAGCGATCATTAAAGGGTGTGTAAACCACCGAAAAGCCAGGGGGCTGCATAAATGCGTGAGGAAATGAGTAAGGAGGTCGTTATTTGAAATTGATAGGGATTGATGTGATGAAACCCCCTTTCTCCCTCCATCTGTCCATCGAACTGTAGAAAATCCCAATGAGTATCCAGGGTTTATTTTAACATAATTGCTGGGCAGGGGTCTCAAAAAGATCAAACAAGAGCCATCACCCTCTTACCTAAGCATCAATCATGAAGTTGAAATCCCTCATAATCAGTGCCAAATATTTAGTACACCCCACCCTCAATTTCGGCATTTCTCTCCACTAGAAAGCCATCTTTGAGAATCATCCTGCTAAAACACTATCATACAGAACTTGAATTTATTGTTGCAGGTACCCAGGAGTGGCATTCAGCAAGTTGAATAAGGGAGGACCTGCTCTCAGCCAGGAGTTGGGAGACATCACCTACCTGGATGCACATCTAGAGGTCTATCAATTTTTTAAGGATGATGGCTGCTATAGGTTTTGTGAGAAGATTCAAGGTTCACACCAACAAGTGGCTGACACATTTTCCCTCTCCTTCAATGGCTCGAAGGCAGTCATAGGTAAAAAATAATTCCTGATAGATGAAACCCTAATTACTGAAGTCACTGAACTTCCTATCACAGGAGAGAAGTGGTTTAATACCATTATACCGAAAGATGTAGAATTCAGATCTTACCTAAAGCTTGAGCATAGGGAGGTGGTGTGGAAGAAAAATGTACCATCCTCCTGGATGGAAGAGACGTGGCAGCAACTGTTGAAGGCCATTGTGGTCTACATAACATGTGAAGGGAGATATAACAGAGCTATGATTTACCATTTTAAGTTGATGAACCACTTCATAGGGAGAAGCCCACTAAATTTGAATTTTTACTTACACAAGAGTTTGGAAAAGATGGCACACCAGGTGAAGCCCCAGCCAACCAAGATTGCTGGAAGATTGTCTCATCATGGCCTTATCCAACTTCTGGTCCAAGAATTGGTGAAAAGGAGGAATATGGCATGGCTTTATTTCTTATTTTGGAATGGTTTTGAAACATGCATTCATCCAGAAGAAAAGGGGAAGTCTCCTGCTAAAAAGTCTAGCACACCAAGAAGTGGGAAAAGGAAGAGAAGGGATATATCCCCAGCAGAAACAGAATAGCCTCCTTCCTCTTCCAAAGCTAAGAAGGTCAAAAGAAACTTGGATTTCAGTGAAAAGGGCCAGGAAGTTACAACACACAGTGAGAACATTTTTAACCTTCCCTACTCAGATTCACAAGAGGAACAAGAGGAAGGTACAGACCTAGCTTTGCAGGTTGTAGAAGAGATTCAAGAGATACCATCACCTACACCAAAAGAGCAAGATGAACCAGTAGAGAAATATTCCTCTAGCAAGCCCAAGACTCAAAAGATAAATCAGTTGCTAAGGCAAGTATATGAGATGGAAATTTTGGTCAGAGAGGTAAAGAGGAATAATGCTACATTGACCAGTAGCAACAAGCTGCTGTATAAATCTTACCTAGAGCAGAGAGAAAGGTATATTTTCCTAAAGAGACTAAACAAAATGTACCTAAAGGATAACACAAGATTGTATAGGATGATTAGTCTTCAGAAACTCTAGATGAAGGAGGCCAAGCTAAACCCTAGCGGCCACCTCACATTGGAAACCCTAGCTAAAGCTGCAGTTAGCCTTCAGCCTCTAGAAGCAAGCTAGGTTGATGTTAACCCTCCTGGCATATATCCTGCTGAAGAAAAAAGCTAAGAAGACAAACTGGAAAGAACAATTTTGGAGGCAGCTTAAGAATTTTTGAAGAACGGGGCTTTCAATGGCTTAGGAGGATGCTGAGGCAATACATTAGCCACCGAAAGAACCGCTTTCAGTAGCTAACAATTTCGATATTTTGCGCTTTTAACCACCGAAAGCAGATGGAGGCATAATATCGATTTTTGACATGTAGGACCAGTTTTGGGAGAACATGGATGGATCAGGGATGAAGTGTAAAGTTGAAGGATGTTGAAGAAAACATCAAGGAAGGTATTCTTTAGTTTTGCTGTGACATAATAGTAGAAAAGGTCACCAACACTCAACTGTCAAAGTGAAACAGTGACTTAACCAGTAAAAGACCAGTGGCAATTATTTCCAGTACTTACTTTAGTTATCAGAAGGTTCAAACAGTGGACAAATTCTACAGTTAGTTAGACTAGTAGTTAATTAGGGTTTTTTAACCTAATTATGCAAAAAACAATTATTTTGTCTATTTTTATTAAATCAGATCCAAGTTTTCAGGATCTGAGTATTTTTGTAAAGGCTATAAAACCTAAGAATTATTTTATTCAAAGGGTTCGACTTCGGGGACTTGTAGACCATCACTATTGTCAAGCTTCTCACATTGCTCATGACCTAATATAAGCTCTGTTGTTATCATATGTTCAGCTTCCATTTTTTGTCTTATCTGTGCTTATGCTTGAATGTGTTATTCAAGTTTTATTCATATTAATTGATGTCCTATAGCTGTCACCCTATTGGAATATTGATGTGATTTGAATTATAAGTGCTTTCCTTGTCATCATTAGCCATTTATATATATATGTTTTATGTATGAATCTGCCAGCATGATAAGTTCTCCATCTCTGCACCATATTGTCAACCTCTGAACAGTGGTAATTAGAAGCCTTATCCCTAATTGAGTTTCATGCATGTCTTGAGATTGTGAGGTTTATAGGTCACCTGACTTGATCCACTTAGAAAACCCTAAAAATATTTAAGTTACCAGGCATCCTCGAGCTACAACCTAGAGGAGTTTCCTGGAGTGATAACAAATTGGCACCGCTACGAGGGAGAGGAGACTGAAGCTCAGCTTCCCTGGGAAACAACATAGATCCTTGCTTTGATTATAGACAAAGCTTGGACATTATTCTAGTTGTAATCATCTATCTGGAAACTCCATTGAAATAAGTGGCTTCAAGAAGACCAAGTACCAGAGAAAACCCTCAAGGGCCACCAGCAACACCGGTTTCAGATCCAGAAGATATTCTGAGAAGAGCTAGGGCTTCACTAAGGCATACCAACAGTGCTGCAAAGGAATCTACATCTTGTATTTCAAGAAAAATTTCTGCTATTATTTCTTCTGCCGAAACACTTAATTCTTAGGAATTTATAAATACATCAGAAAATTTTAGGGTTTGGACATCTTCAAGCACTGCTTCTTGTGAATATCCAATCCCTGGTGACTCCACTGGGATAAGTTTACCACCACCACCTTCTCAGCTACTACCTACATTGGTACTACCTTCCTCCACCCTTTCCATACCCATTTCCAATATGGCTACCCCTCAATTGACCACAATGGAAAGCATCCTTGTAGATAAGTATGCCCCCCTAAATTTTCCTAACCCTCTCTTGGCCATGCCCACTAGAGACAACCTCAAGTACATGCCTAAGTTCACAGGAGAGGGAGATTTCATAGTTGAATAACATCTAGAGGCATTTTACAGTTATGCTGAGAACATTAATATAGAACAGGAAGATGTGTGGACTAGGGTTTTTGTATAAATCCTAGATCGTAAGGCTAGGAAATGGTTCAAAGAACTGCCTGCTAGATCAGTGGCAGGAATTGAAGCCCTATATGACATATTTTTAAAGCATTGGGGAGAGAGGAGAGACCACCTATATTATATCATAGAGTTTAGCAACTTGAAAAGAGAGAATGGGGAATCTGTCTCCAACTTCACCAAGAGGTTCAGCAATATGTACAACAAGATCCCCACTAAAATCAAGCCCACTGATACCTTAGCCATGATAAGTTATGCAAATTCCTTTGACTCTGATTCCTTCCAACTTATCAGAGAAAGGAGGTTTGCCTCCTTATCACTCATGCAAGATGCTGCCCTAGAGGTAGAATCTAACAGTGTGGCATCTCAGAAGTTCAAAGGAAAGATATATAGGAAGAAGCAACCAGCAGACCCTATTGGGGCTTCTTCATCAGATAACAAGATTGACAAATTGACCAAACTGTTAGATAGCCTGATTGCTGAAATGTCTAAGCTAAAGGACCAAGGATAGATACCTGTGAGAGGTAAAGGGCCAAGTGATTTTGTTCCTCGAAACCCTAATTTTTTCCCTTACAGAAGAGGCAACCCCCTAGTTCAAATCCTCAAGAGGGAAAGGAATCAAGAGGAAGATCAGAGAATCAGAGCTCCATTTCAGAATGTTGTACTAGAAGAAGAGCAAGAGTTCATTGAGGAAGAAGGATAGGATTAAGAACACATCCAATGCATGGAAGATGAAGTTGACTATTCTTTTCTGACATAGGCAGAATATGAGGAAGCCCTAATTGATGAGTAGATCAGTGAACAAGCAGTATATCAGGTTGATGGTCAAGGGGGATATAATCTGAGGTCCAGGCTAGTTGCTCCTCCTAAGAAGAATGTTGTTCCTATCAAACAGCCTGCTGCACCAGCTAAAAAGGCTATTGTTTTACCAAAAAAAATGGTTGTCATGTCCAAACCATTGAAAAAACTAGCACCTTCATCAAGCCCTGACAATGTCCAACTCAAAGCTCCAATACATGAGGTGAGGTTTCCTAATAGACTGCATTATTCTTTCAACCTTGAGTCAAATATTCGAAAATTGAAGATCCCTTTCCCATTAATTGAGCTAATGAAAAATGATGCATTCACATCTTCCATACTAAATTCTCTTCAAACAAAGATACATATTGATACTGACTTTGTAAATCTACAAGATTATAAACCTATTGTAAGCCTATTCCCTATGATTGAAGACCTAAAGGATTCATTCCCACCTTTCTACATATCCTTGAATATCCATGATAAATTCCTTCATAACTGTCTGCGGGACTCAGGAGCTTCCCATAACCTAATGCCAAAAGTTGTGCTGGATGAGCTTGGTATTAGCATTACAAAGCCCTACCATGATTTGTTCTCCTTTGACTCCAGAAAGGTTAAGTTCCTAGGCCTCATCAAAGACCTTGTTGTAAACCTATCTCAGCTACCTTTAAAAAGCATCATGATGGACATTGTAGTGGCTGATAACCCTCCAAAATTTGGTCTCTTATTGTCTCGATCATGGAGTAAAAGTTTAGGGGGCATCCTTTAGATGGACCTTACATATACCACAATCCCCATGTTTGGAGGGGACACCAAGAGGATTTACAGAGAAAATTAGCTTGCCTACATTATAAGCAATGAAAGGAATTCAGTGAACCACCCCATCTATGTAGTAAACATTTATTTTGGGTCATGCATTCTACAAATAGATGATTCTCAACAAACACCAGTCCAGATTACCAAGCCCACCTGTCAGCAACCCGAAGAAGTGACCACAGCAGTCTAGAACATGTATTTTGATGGGGCTATCACTCAAAGCTCAGCAGGCACAGGTGTAGTATTGGTCTCTCCATCCAAAGAGAATATTCATCTATCTTATAAGCTTGACTTTAAAATGACTAACAATATAGCAGAATATGAAGCCTTGATGCTAGAAGTTAAAGCTTCCAAGGAGATGGGGATCATGTGCATGAGAATCTTTGGAGATGCAAACCTTATTATACATTAGGTCAACAACACTTTCCAAGAAAAAAATGTCAGACTAAAGGCCTATAGGGATGAGGTATGGAAACTCAGAGACTCCTTTATGTTTTTTGAACTATCATATATACCTAGGGATTTAAATCGCCTAGTTTATTCCCTGGCTATCTCTACAAGTCTGTTTGTTCCTCCTTTGCCTCCTAAGCTCAGCTATGATGTTCAGGTCAAGTACAGACCTTCCCTGCCAGATAATGTAACATTTTGGAAGGTTTTTGAGAATGATGATGAGCTTAGTAAATTCCTTCAGCTAGTAGATGAATTCTCTGATATACATATAGATCATGAAAACCTAAACATGGAGGAATCCCAACAGCTCAAGTTGAAAGATAAAGTAGCTGATCATAATATTGTCCAATTTCCCAACAATTATATACCTCGGGGTCTAGTACCTCTTGAAGATATTTTTGATCATAATGACATCCCTTTCAAGCCTGCCAAAAAGGAGAAAGACCATTAGAGGAAATTTGGGGTCTAAAATGGGCCTTATAAGAATACACGCCAACAATAAATTTGTGAGTTGGAATTCAAGAACCAATAGAATTTCAATAAAATGAGTCAACCATAATGGTTGAATTGACATATTTGTCATAAAACAGAACTACTTTTTTTGTTGGTATTTTTGACATATCTCCCTGTGTTTTTACTCAAATTTCGAGCGGGAGAGCTATGTCATCATCAATTTTTTTTTCAGGTATTTCTTGTTTTTGGGGTAGAGGGATCTATCAAAAGTATGCAGTGTGGGTACTCATTTGATGCGTAATTAAATTCCACATCCAACAAGCTCTCCCACTCAAAATTTGAGTAAAAACACAAGGAGATATGTCGAAAATACGAACAAAAAAGTAGTTTTTTTCATTCTTCCTCCAAAATTAATAAATATTATTTTAACTATTGTTTTATTATTTTAACTATTATTTTATTATTTTCCTTAGGAGGCCCATTTTAGACCTCAAATTTCCTCTAATTCCTATTGTCCAAGAGAAAAACATAGGTATCCAAAGCCATCCAAAACTAATAAATCTGTCCACTGAGTTGACTGCTGATCAGAGGTCCAAATTTTGCAGCCTGATAAAAGAATTTCCTGATATATTTTCCTGGGAGTACAGTGACCTAAAAAACTATGACACCAATATCATCCAACACAAGATTCCTTTGGAGAAGGACACCATCCCTTTCAAGCAAAAGCTGAGATCCATAAGTCCTCTCCTACTACCTGTAATTGAGAAAGAAATCCATAAGCTCCTCAAAGCCAAAATCATAATCCCCCTCAGGTATTCCAAGTGGATTGAAAACCTAGTGGTGGTAAGGAAGAAGAATGAGGAAATCAAGTTGTGTGTGTATTTTAGAAACCTAAACAAATGTTCCAAAAAAGACAACTATCCACTGCCCAAGATGGAACACTTGTTGCAAAGAGTCTCAGGGGCTAGTGTCATGTCATTCCTGGATGGCTTCTCTGGATACAACCAAGTTGCTATGCACCCTAATGACCAAGAGAACACTACTTTTACCACCCCCCAGGGCACTTTCATGTATGCTAAAATGCCATTTGGGCAGATGAATGTTGGGGCTACTTTTCAGAGAGCAATGGACCTAGCTTTTGTAGGGTTGAAAGATAAATTTGTGCTTATATACTTGGATGACCTAACTATTTACTCTCACAGCCATCATGACCATTTGCAACATTTGAGGAGGGTATTTCTAAAGTGTAGGAGGTTTGGAATATCACTCAACCCTAAGAAGTTCTAGTTTGCACTCAGTGAGGGGAAACTCCTAGGTCACATAGTCTCAGTTGAAGGTGTAAAGATTGATCCGGTAAGGGTGGAAGCAATCCAGAAGCTGTCCATACTGAGATCAAAAAAGGATATTCAATACTTTTTGGGTAAGATAAACTTTGTCAGGAGGTTCATCCCTAATTTCTCTGAGCTGGTAAAGCACATAAAATCCATGCTAAAAAAGGATGCAGAAATAAAATGGACTGACCAGGAAAGAATCTCTTTCGAAGACATCAAGAAGGTTATCATGGAGGCCCCAACCATGATTAGTCCGGACTATACCAAGATTTTTTATATTTTCTCCTTTGCATCATATGACATAGTGGCAACTGTGCTGTTAGAAAAAGATGATGAGGGTCTCAATAATCCAATTGCATTCTTCAGCAAGACCTTGAGATATGTTGAGCTGAAGTACGATCCAATTGAGAAACAGGCTTATGCTCTCATTAAGTCATTGAAGACCTTCAGGATTTACATTCTCCATGCAAAATTTTTGCATACGTCCCTTCAGCTGCTGTGAAGGATGTTTTGACTTAGCCTGACATTGATGGAAAGAGAGCTAAGTGGATTGCCAAGCTCATTAAGTTTGATATAGAGGTGAATCCCACTAAGCTAGTAAAAGGACTAGGTCTGGCCAAACTCATGGCTAAAGAAAAATGTGAACTAATGGGAATAAACTTCACTTGTGTCAACTCAGCAAAATTTCAAACTATAGTAGCAATAGAAGTAGTTCAGGATCAGAATGACATCCAATCAGTGGCTGAAAACCTGTCTTCATGTGAGTGGCACTCAGGTATTATTCATTTTTTGCAGAAATTAGAAGTTCCTCCTTGTCTCACTCCTAATCAAGCATGAGTTCTGAAATTAAAATCTATTAAAATTTGCATAGTTGATAAACTGTTGTACTGGAAAGATCTGTCTGGGGTTTTATTGAGATGTCTAGATAAAGAAGAATCAGATCAGGTAATGCATCACTTTCATTCCAGCACATGTGGGGGCCATCATTATTGGAATACCACAACCCACAAGATCCTAAGGGTAGGGTACTATTGGCCAGTCCTTTTTGCTGATGTATGTACTTTTGTAAGGGCCTATGACCAGTGCCAAATATTTATAGGGAAGCAACAGCTCAAATCCTTGCCCCTTAGGCCTATTGTAGTGAATGGGCCTTTCTAGCAATGGGTCTAGATTTCATTGGTGAAATAAATCCATCTTCCAGTGCGAAGCATAAATGGATCCTAATAGCCACAGACTACTTTACCAAGTGGATAGAGGCAGTACCCACCAGGAATGCCACCCATCAGGTCATCATGAATTTTTTATATGAGAATATCTTTAGCAGGTTTGGCTGCCCAGTAAAGTTAGTAACTGATAATGCACCATCTTTCAAAGTCGGGGCATTGGTTAGAATGTGTGAGTCAATGGGAATTCAGATGGTGCATTCCACATCCTATTATCCTCAAGGCAATGACCTGGATAAGTCATCCAACAAAAGCCTAGTCAGGATCATTAGAAAACTATTGGAGACAAATCAAAAAAATTGGGATTCTAAGCTTAAGTTTGCTTTATGGGCTGATAGGGTAACAGACAAAATATCTATCGAGACTTCTCCATTCAAATTAGTTTATGGTACTGAGGCCATTTTTCCCATTCAGCTCATTCTTCCAATGCCAAAATTCTTTCAGGAAGAGGAAGATGAACCAAATGATATGGTGAGGAGTATGATGGATTTGGTGGAGTTGCAGCAAGTCAGGGAACAAGTGATAGGAAAATCATAATCCCATCAACAAAAGATAAAGGTCTTGTTTGACAAAAGAGAAAAAGTATACAACTTTTAGGTTGGAGATTGGGTCCTCAAGTGGGATGCTATCAGATAGGACAAGAGCAAACATGGAAAGTTTGAGTCTTTGTGGATTGGCCTTTTTGTGATAGCTCAGGTACAGAAGAATAACACCTTAAAATTGCAGAATCTAGAAGGGGAAGAGGTGTTTGATGGCCCAGTGAATGGGCGTTTTCTGAAACTTTACTTTATTTGAGGCTCTGAGGCCTTGTTATTGTAAATTATTAGTTAGTATGTTGTTTTTTCTTACAAAATAAACTCCATGCCTAATGGAACAGTAAATGATAGTGTTAAGTTTTTAGTTGTTTTCAGGGAAAGGCATTTTGGTCTGGGGTTGTTGGGACCTCACAAGGAGGTTCCCATCCCCAAGTAGGAGCCAGATGTTATCTCCCAAAATAAATTTGTTTTGATAGTATGAAGAATTCGAGTCATATAATGAAAGATTCCAAGATGACTAACAAATTGAAGGTCTCTAGTTTTGCAATGGTTGAAAAAATTGGAAGTTATAGATTTCGGTGGCCTAGGAATGGTTTTTAACAGCTCATTAGCCACCGAAAGGCTTTGTTTCAGAAGCTAACAGTTTAACGTAGGATAAAGGTTAACCACCGAAAGCGGGCCCGAGCGAGTAAATGGTGAAAGCACTTTAGGTGGCTTACGCGAGACTTTAGACATCTCATTAGCCACCGAAAAGTGTTGCTTTCGGCAGCTTAGTGAATAGTTCAAAAAGGGAGTTAACCGCCGAAAGCAGGCAAAAAGGCATTGGGGAAAAAGTGGTTTCAGTGGCTTAGGAGAAAGCTCTCACATTTCATTAGCCACCAAAAGGACTGGTTTTCAACGGTTAAAAGGCGTTTTCGGCAAGGCCAATATTTGCCGAAAGCTGAGTTTCACCGCAGCATTGGGAAAACGGTTTCGGTGGCTTGGGAGAAAGGGATATCATTTCATTAGCCACCAAAAGCCATCTTTTCGATAGCTAGCAGACAAATTCCTGAAGGTTGTTAACCACCAAAATGGTAAAAGATGGAAACAGTTATAAATCTATCAAATCAGAGCCCGTCAGCAAAAGCAACGATCATTAAAGGGCGTGTAAACCACCGAAAAGACAGGGGGATGCATAAATGTGTGAGGAAATGAGTAAGGAGGTCATTATTTGAAACTAATAGGGACTGATGTGATGAAACCCTCTTTCTCCCTCCATCACTGAACTGCAGAAAAGCCCAATGAGTATCTAGGGTTGATTTTAACATAATTGTTGGGCAGGGGTCTCGAAAAGATCAAACAAGAGCCATCACCCTCTGACCTAAGCATCAATCATGAAGCTGAAATCCCTCATAATCAGTGCCAAATCTTCAATACACCACACCCTCTATTTTGACATTTATCTCCACCAGAAAGACATCTCTGAGAAGCATCCTGCTAACACACTATCATACAGAGCTTGAATTATTGTTGCAGGCACCCAGGAGTGGAATTCAATAAGATGAAGAAGGGAGGACCTGCTCTTAGGAAGGAGTTGGGAGACATCACCTACTTGGAGGCACATCCATAGGTCTATCAATTTTTTAAGGATGTTGGCTGCTATAGGTTTTGTAAGAAGATTCAAGGTTCACACCAGCAGCTGGCTGAGGCATTTTCCCTCTCCTTTGATGGCTCCAAGCAAGTCATAGGTAAAGAATAATTCCTGATAGATGAAACCCTAATTACTGAAGTGACTAAACTTCCTAGCATAGGAGAGAAGTGGTTTAAGACCACCATACCAAAATATGTAGAGTTCATACCTTACCTGAAGCTTGAGCATAGGGAGGTGGTGTGGAAGAAAAGTGCACCATCCTCCTGGCTGGAAGAGAGGTCGCAAAAACTGTTGAAGGCTATTGTGGTCTACATAACATGTGAAGGGAGATATAACAGAGCTATGATTTACCATTTAAGTTGATGAACCACTTCATAGGGAGAAGCCCACTGAATTTGCCTTTTTACTTACACAAGAGTTTGGAAAAGATGGCACACTAGGTGAAGGCCCAGCCAACCAAGATTGCTGGCAAACTGTCTCATCATGGCCTTATCCAACTTCTGATCCAAGAATTGGTGAAAAGGAGGAATATTGCATGGACTTATTTCTTATTTTGGAATGGTTTTGAAACAAGCCTTCAGCCAGAAGAAAAGGGGAAGTTTCCTGCTAAAAAGTCCAGCACACTAAGAAGTGGGAAAAGGAAGAGAAGGGCTATATTCCCAACAATAGAAAAACAACCTCCTTCCTCTTCCAAAGCCAAGAAGGTCAAAAGAAACTTGGATTTCAGTGAAAAGGGCCAGGAAGTTGCAACACACCGTGAGATCATTTTGAACCTTCCCTACTCAGATTTAGAAGAGGAACAAGAGGAAGGTGCAGACCTAGATTTGCAGGTTGTAGAAGAGATTCAATAGCTATCATCACCTACACCAAAAGAGCAATATGAACCAGCAGAGAATGCTTCCTCTAGAAAGCCCAAGACTCAAAAGATAAATCAGTTGCTGAGGCAAGTATATGAGATGGAAATTTTGGTCAGAGAGGTAAAGAGGAATAATGCTACATTGACCAATAGGAACAAGCTACTGTATAAATCTTACCTAGAGCAGAGAGAAAGGTATATTTTCCTAAAGAGACTAAATAAAATGTACCTGAAGGATAACACAAGATTGTATAGGATGATTGGTCTTCAGAAACTCTAGATGAAGGAGGCCAAGCTAAACCCTAGCCGCCACCTCACATTGGAAACCCTAGCTAAAGCTGCATTTAACCTTCACCCTCTAGAAGCAAGCCAAGCTGTTGTTAACCCTCCTGGCATAGAGCCCGCTGAAGAAGAAAGCTAAGCAGACAGACTAGAAAGAACAATTTTGAAGGCAGCCTAATAATTTTTGTAGAACAGGGCTTTCGGTGGCTTAGGCAGACGCTGAGGCAGTTCATTAGCCACCGAAAGCACCGCTTTCGGCAGCTAATAGTTTCGATATTTTGGGCTTTTAACCACCGAAAGCAGACAAAGGCATAATATCAATTTTTGACATGCAGGACCAGTTTTGGGAAAACATGGATGGCTCAGGGATGAAGTGTAAAGATGAAGGATGCTGAAGAAAACATCAGGGAAGGTATGCTTCAGTTTTGTTGTGACATAACAGTAGAAAAGGTCACCAATACTCAACTTTCAAAGTGAAACAGTGACTTAACCAGTGGAAGACTAGTGGCGGTGATTTCCAGTACTTACATTAGTTATCAAAAGGTTCAAACAGTGAACAAATTCTACAGTTAGTTAGACTAGTAGTTAATTAGGGTTTTTTAACCTAATTGTGCAAAAAACAATTATTTTGTCTATTTTTATTAAATCAAATCCAAGTTTTGAGGATCTGAGTATTTTTGTAAAGGCTATAAATCCTAAGAATTATTTTATTCAAAGGGTTTGACTTCGGGGACTTGTAGACCATCACTATTGTCAAGCTTCTCATATTGCTCATGACCTAATATAAGATCTTTTGTTATCATATGTTCAGCTTCCATTTTCTGTCTTATCTGTGCTTATGCTTGAATGTGCTATTTAGGTTTTATTCAGATTAATTGATGTCCTATAGCTATCACCCTATTGGAATATTGATGTGATTTGAATTATAAGTGCTTTCCTTGTCATGATTATCCATTTATATATATTTGTTTTATGTATGAATCTGCCAGCACGATAAGTTCTCCATCTCTGCACCATATTGTCAACCTCTGAACAGTGGTAATTAGAAGCCTTATCCCTGATTGAGTTTTATGCATGGCTTGAGAGTGTGATATTTATAGGTCACCTGACTTGGTCCACTTAGAAAACCCTAAAAATATTTAAGTTACCAAGCATCCTTGAGCTGCAAGCTAGAGCAGTTTCCTAGAGTGATAACATGTTACCTTAGGGTAATTAACGCAGTTACATAGTTCGGGATATGTGCATATCGAGTAGCAGTGATAATGTTTTAAACTGTAATATGCACATAATGTAGATTTCAATGTTTTAGGAGAGCCTTAGTGGAGGAATAGGCCCAAACATGACATTTTTATTGCAGTGTTGATGGACCCATAATAGATTTTAGGATAAATAGAGTGATCATTTTTTAATCTATAATATTCACACAATGTAGATTTCAAGGTTTTAGGAGAGCCTAAGTGGAGGTAGAGGCATGGTACCAAATAAACATGTACAAATAAAGTGGGTCTTGACCAACATATTGTTCAAGTTCAGCAATAATATTGTTAATAGTGTTGGTGCATATTGATGGTGTGGACTTTGTGGAAGCAAGAATTCTTTAAATGCGTTTTATTGTTGAAACATTGTATCAGTTTTAATTTTATGAACGTAGGGGTCATCAAAATGAATCTAAACAGTCAATTGCTACTCAGCTGCAACTGTCCTGTAGATTACTGTTAGCTAAAAGGTCAGTTGTAACTGTCCTGTAGATTATTGTTAGCTAAACATCCAGTTGCAACTTAGCTGCAACTGTCTTGTAGGTGAAAATCTCTAAAGTTAGATATTTATGTGTGTTGCTGAGAGTAAGAACGCCACTCCTCTTCCTTCTCACAATTTAGGGTTGGTTAAGTACCTGACAGTTGCCCAAATGTGCCCAGAATTACTTAGTTTTGGGCATGGTTGCATCTTGATCATTGCATGACTGATCAGTTCAGCGAAAACTGCCTCCTTGTGGCTTAAACTGCTGATGATGGGTTGCTTATTTCCTCAACTAACACGTCATCAAAAGAACAAGGCATGTGCATAATTTCAGTGTTTATTGATCAGAGAGCATGTTAGGGGATTTGGGATTAGGGGGGCTATAAGGAGTTAGGGTTACATTTCACTAGGGTTATGGTCACTATGGCCATTAAGGTCACATTAGGAGGGTTAGGAGTTAGGTGTATATTATTATTACTTTGGAAACCATTACCCTTAAGACTCATTAGGGGTTAGGAGTTAGGGTTACCTTAGGGTAATTAACGCAGTCATGGAGTTCAGGATATGTGCATATCGAGTAGCAGTGATAATGTTTTAGTCTGTAATATGCACATAATGTAGATTTCAATGTTTTAGGAGAGACTAAGTGGAGGAAGAGGCCCAAACATGTCATTTTTATTGCAGTCTTGATGGACCCATAATAGATTTTAGGATAAACAGAATGATGATTTTTTAATATGTAATATGAACATAATGTGAATTTCAAGGTTTTAGGAGAGCCTAAGTGGAGGAAAAGGCCTGATACAAAAGAAATATGTACAAAGATAGTGGGTCTTTAGCAACATATTCTTGAAGTTCAGCTACAATATTGTTAATAGTGTTGGTGCATATTGATGGTGTGGCCTTTGTGGAAGCAAGAATTCTTTAGATGTGTTTTATAGCTAATACAATGTATCAGTTTTAATTTTATGAACACGGGGATCATCAAAACGAAGCTAAATAGTCAACTGCAACTTAGCTGCAACTATCCTATATATTACTATTAGCTAAAAATTCAGTTGCAACTGTCCTGTAGATTACTGTTAGATAAGTAGTCAGCTGAAACTTAGCTATGATTGTCCTGTAGATTACTATTAGTTAAAAAGACAGTTGAAACTATCCTATAGATTAATGTTAGCTAAACAGTCAACTTCAACTCGACTGCAATAGTCCTGTAGGTGAAAATCTATGAAGTTAGATATTTGTGTTTATTGTTGAGAGTAAGAGTGTCACTCCCCTGCCTTCCTACAATTTAGGGTTGGTTAAGTAGCTGACAGTCCCCCAAATGTACCCATTTTACTTATTTTGGGGGATGGTTGCACGACTAATCAATTCACCCAAAACTACCTCCTAGTGCCCCAAACTACTGATGAGGTGTTTCTTATGTCCTCAACAAACACGTCATCAAAATAACAAGGCATGTGCATAATTTCAGTGATTAATGATAAGAGAGCAAGTTTTAGGATTTGGGATTCGGGGGGTTATAAGGATTTAGGGTTACAGTTCACTAGGGTTATGGTCACTATGGCCATTAAGGTCACATTAGGGGCATTAGGAGTTAGGTGTATATTACTGTTACTTTGGAAACCTAAACCATTAAGACTCATTATGGGTTAGGATTTAGGGTTACCTTAGGGTAATTAACGCAGTCACAAAGTTCAGGATATGTGCATATCGAGTAGCAGTACTCAATATATTGTGTAAATATTATTTCAATGGTTGCATATAAATTAGGTAGTGATCTTTTTGTTAATTTAGTTAATGATTGATTTTATGTGAGATAACTATATACAAACACTTCAATACCTTAGTTTTATGTTTAAATACCTTATATTTGCATTATTTTGGAATAAATTATTATCTTCCTCTCCTCTGAAGAGACGGCTCCTTAACCAATGTTTCCTCTAGCATTTCATCCACCCCCTCTCAATGGATCCTATACAGAGTCCCTTTGGCGATCTCCAATACCTATGCTCATCAGTTTCACAGCATGCCTTTGAAGTTGTTACACTATATATATTGGGAAAATCCTAAAAGCTTCTCATTTCTAGGGTTATCAAGGCTTTAATTATAGGAAGCTATGTTAATTAAAAATTATCATTGTATACTAGGCAGCAGGAAAATGGTGAGCAAGTTGGGTCCTTATTTACTTTAGCCTTTGACCATCATTAGGTTCCTTTTCATACATTTCTTCAGATAGCCTTGTTTCCTCACAACCACCAATACCATTAGTCTCTTCATCCGACAAATGTGCCCTCACTCTACTGTAAAAGATTTTTTAGGACACTTGTTACAAAGAATGTAATCCCATACACAAATTTCCCCTTACTTTGTTTGTTGTCACCATCAATAGTTTTTCCAAGTTTGTGTGTTATTCATTTTGAATTTCATTCAATCATATTCATATGAAATTTTCACACATATAATGAGATCTGTTGAGCAATCAACTTGTATTAGATTAGGCATATACAACAAATATTTCAGAATGACATATGCAAGATCAATCAACTTGGATTAGGCATATACAACAAATATTTCATAATGACATATGCAAATAATAATATCATAGATG
>LPNX011137871.1:233377-315324 GCA_001517045.1 Pseudotsuga menziesii
AATTCGCCAGCAATGGTTCTTTCTTCTACTTGAATAGGTTTTAAATTCGCTTTTCTAACTTGGTTGATTCTTTTCATTTTTGTACATACAAGTTCATAATTTGTTTAGATAGATATGCCGTTGGCTATGTACATTCTGGTTGTTTTTATCCCTTCTGTAAGGGCAATGTAGTAATCCTCGTTCATTTTTGTTCCAGGTATGTCTCTTTTTCTGTGGATAACCTCTTTCAAAATATTGTTGCGTAGGACATATTCTATTGTTGCATGTCCAGGGTTGGGGTAACATTTCACTTGATTGCACAAGGTCCATTGTTGCACCATCTTGTTCTTTTGGATGCGCTACAAAAACAAGAACAAAACAAAAAGAAGCTTTAATCAAGTTAGATCATGAATCAGGAATTAAAAAGAAACATTATAGTTAAATATTGATATCAACATGACAGTACCAAATACAATGAAAACGATAGCTAGTGTACAACATTTCAACTTAACATTATCCAAACATATTCCAGCAGTATATGGTCATTATATTAATACCTAAATTAATTGGGATTCATTTTTTCTTATCAAAATGCTCAAATGTGGTAAATTTAGGAGTATTCCAACTTAAATACAATAATGGTTTAAGAATAGAACCCAAGATAAATATGGTGAATTCTCGCCAATAGAATAAACCCAACCCAACTCAACCCATTAGTCATTAGATTCTTATTATCCTTAACCTAACCACAACCCAACAGATTGGCCAATGGATTAGAGAAACTTGAATGTACAAGACAATAGTAAAGTTGGGCATAAAGTTGGGTGTTCGGAAGGAATTTTACAACATAACTTATCGAATTCTGAGCTACATTTGGTCATATGACCACTCGAGAAAAAACTCCTGCGCTTGTCAACTATGGAGTGCTCCTAGTTCTTTACAGATGATATATATAACAAAAAATCATAATTTGTCCCCCTCCTCCTTATCTACATTCTTTTGCTCGAGTTTGTGAAAAATAGGCTTTTTGCAAATGGGTTATTTAACAGTTTTATCTTTTGCAATATTGGTATCCATTTTAGCATTTTTTATGCCGTCATCATATCCAAAGATCAAGAACACACCATTCAATGGAGATGAATATAACCTTAAGTGTGTGCAGGTAGGTTCTAATGCGTGGATGGAAATGAGGCGGGGAGCGAAAGAAAGAACTCTACTCTTTTAGAAGGACCGAATGACAGTAGGGCATGTAACCATTTCACCAGCTTCCTTGGGCTCTGTTAGAGATTTGATCTAGATCGAATATGGTGCAGGAGGGAAGGATTTGGAAGCATTCAAACTCACGTTAGGATCTCTCATTGGGAAGAACGAACTTCTAGGCTCGATCCTCCTCAATCCTCCTAATTGTAGTAGATTTTTGTAGCAGAGGCTGCAGAGTTTCAGATATGAGTTTGGGAAGAGGATCGCGAGAGTGAGCAATGGATTTCCCACATCCAACCTTCGCACACTGCATTATCTAGCCCACCCCAAACATGGATCCTACTAGATTGATTGACGACATGGAGAGATAGGACAAGAATGACAAATCTGGATATGGAACCGTGACGAAGGGTCCATCTGCGACCGGGAGATATCCCCTGGAATCTCACCGTCAGGGAGAAATTGTCGTTGTTGTAGACAACTCCTAAATAATATTGTTATTGTGTCAAATCATGCCTAATTATGGTTATGAGTAGAACCTGTACCTTCCAATATAATGTTGAGCCGACATCCTTCCATGGTCTTGTTATTTCACGGCCGCATCATTCATGAGGATATAAATACGCACATGCTTTCGTGAGTTGGTCATCATCAAACAGGACGATAAAGTACATCCATGCTAGCACAAAAGTACATGACGATCAGACGAGCATCTAATGTTCCTCATGGACACTAGAGCAAGCTGATAGAAACTAGTAGACATATAACAATCTTTTGGTTGAAGAATTAATGGATTCCCAACCACGAATTGGAAAGATCTGGTGGAGTTGCAACCACAAATTGGAAAGATATAGCAGAGTCACAGCCATGAAATAGGAAAAGTTGGTAGAATTTTAACGGAGTTACAACTACGAAAATAGTAAAAGATGACAAAATTTAGCAGATTTACAGCTGCAAAATAGGAAAAACTGGAAGAATGTTAGCGGAGTTGCAGCTGCCAAATAGGAAAAGTTGGAAGAATTTTAGTGAAGTTTCAGCTGCAAAAATAGGAAAATCTGGAAGAATTTAGAGAAGTTGCAGCTACAAAATATGTAAAATTGGGAGAATTTTAGCAGAGTTGTAGCTACGAAATAGGAAAAGTTGGCAGAATTTTAGCAGAGTTGTAGCTATGAAAATAGGAAAAGTCGGCGGAATTTAGCGAAGTTGCAGCTGCGAAATAGGAAAAATTGAGAGAATTTTAGCGTAGTTACAACTGCGAAATAGAAAAATTTGGCAGAATTTTTAGCAGAGTCGCAGCCACGAAATAGGAAAAGTTGGAAAAAATTTAGCGAAATTACAACTGCGAAAATAGGAAAAGTAGGCAAAATTTAGCAGAGTTGTAGCTGCGAAATAGGAAAAAATGGCAGAATTTTAGCGGAGTTGCAGCTGTGAAATAGGAAAAGTTGGCAGAATTTTAGTGGAGTTGCAGTTGTGAAATAGGGAAAGTTGGCAGAATTTTAGCGGAGTTGCAGCTGCGAAATAGGAAAAGTTGACAGAATTTTAGCGAAGTTGTAGCTACGAAATAGGAAAAGTTAGCAGAATTTTAGTGAAGTTGAAACTGTGAAAGAGGAAAAATTAGCAGAATTTTGGCAAAGATGCAAGTGCGAAATAGGACAATTTTGCATATTATTTTTTTGGTTCTTTCGAGTATGGGATACATTAGCATATTTCTTGTTTTCGTTGGGGATATTGATTTTGTTTTGATCCCCCAGGGGTGTGTTTTCTCCACTCTCAATGGATTCATCGATAAGTTGTTTGGGCTACCTATGTTCTCTTTGTGGTATTGCTACTTCAGTCATCTTGGAATTGTGGGATCTTGTTGATGTATTTGTAACTTGGGAATGTATTCACTTGTATATCTTATGTATTGTACCTCGATGTTTATTTCGGGAAGTATCTATAATGTAATTGAGTCATGGCATGCCCCGATGTTCCTATCGAGACATTCAATAATGTAAACAAGTCATTTCAAGTCATAGAGTGTAACCCTCCTTATTGATCAAGGGTTAAATTCCCCGCAGTTGTGGGGCCCTAGGGTTATTAGACTCTCCTAGACAAGTCGGCCCTAGTGAGTTATTGTCAAGTTTGGAATTAGTATAAATAGAGAGGGACCCTCTCTATTTATAACACATTCACTCACACTCAGTTGTAGCACATAACTGAGAGAGAGAAGAAGTTGTTGGTACAAGAGAGAGAGAGACAAGAATCATCACTGTCTTGTTTGATTCTCTTCTTGGAAGGCTCATCATATTCTGCAACATGAGCATGGGGTCGTAGAAAGGAAGAATAGAATGATCATGGAAGCTACAAGGGCCATGCTTCATGATCAAGATCTTCCCATGCATCCATGGGCAAAAGCTGCCAGAATAGTAGTGTATGTACAGAACTGTACTCCATACAGAGTACCCAAGAACAAGACACCTGAAGAAGTATTTTCTGGCAAGAAACCAAAAGTCATCCATCTCAGAATATTTGGTTGTCCAGTGTACATACACATTCTGAAAGAAAAGAGGACAAAGTTAGATCCTTCAGGAAGGAAGGGTATATTTGTGGGATACTCTAAAAGCTCAAAGACTTATACAATATACTTCCCAGGATTCAAGAATATCAACATCAGCAGGGACATAACATTTAACGAAGACTCAGCTTACAACAAATCTAGAAACAGACCTTATGAAGAACTTGAAGAAATAGAAGTACCTATAATTCATGACATAACCATGAATGAAAAAATTCAAGAAGAAGATCGAGAAATAGAAGAACCTCAAGAACCTGTATATCCACCTCAGGAGAAGAATCCTCACAAGAGGAAACCTGCTTGGGTACGAGAAGATATCCAAGGTGCAGAAAGATATGGGGCTCCAGAAGAAAATCACAGAGAAAGGAAAAGAACTAGGTCCTGCTCCGGTTATGTAGCCTTATTATGTGACTTCATCAATAAATACCCTTCCAACTATGAAGAAGTGGCAGAAAGGAAAGAATGGAAGGATGCCATGATCGAACATGAAGAATGATGTCTGGGATGTTGTCCCTAGACCAAAGGGGAAGTCTATTGTAACATCCAAATGGATCTACAAGATCAAGCATGCTATAAATAGAAGCATAGAAAAATATAAAGCAATATTTGTGGCTCGTGGCTTCTCCCAGAAAGAAGGAATAGATTATGAAGAGACGTTTGCACATGTAGCCAAATACACTTCCATCATATCAGTACTTGCTCTGGCTACAGTAATAAAATGGAAGATACACCAAATGGATGTCAAGACTACTTTCTTGAATGGTGTAGTAGAAGAGGAAGTGTATGTGGAGCAACCACTTGGTTTTTAGACACATGATAGGGAGACTCATGTGTGTAAATTGAAGAAACCCCTGTACGATTTGAAACAGGAACCCAGGACATGGTACGGCAGAATTGATAGCTTCCTATCTAGTTTAGGATTTAGCAAAAGTAAAGCAGATTCAAACCTTTACTACAAGGTTGAATATGGGAGCCCAGTGATACTCCTGTTATATGTAGATGATCTGTTTGTAACAGGTATGGATGGGTTGATTGTTGATACAAAGAGGAAGCTTGCTTCTGAGTTTGAAATGAAGGACTTAGGTATGATGCATTACTTTCTAGGCATGGAGGTGTGGCAAAATGCAGATGGAATCTCCCTGGGACAAGGGAAGTATACAGTAGAGATACAGAAGAGGTTCAGGATGATGGACTGCAAGGCCATGACCACACCTATGGCATCGAACCTGAAGTTATTGAGTGATGGTTCATTAGAGACAATTCATGCTACGATGTATCATCATATGATTGGGTCCTTGCTGTACCTGACAAATACAAGACCAGATATTTTCTTTGCTGTGAACACCTTGAGCTAGTTCCTGACGGATCCAAGACATGTTCACTTGATTGCTGCAAAGCATATTCTGAGGTACCTAAATGGTATAGTTTATTATGAGCTCAAGTATGAGGTGAATCATAAGATTAACCTCAAAGTTTATGTGGATTCAGATTGGGAAGGCAGTTCCATTGATAGGAAGAGCACTTCAGGGTGTTGCTTTAGTATGGGATCAGGGATGATCTCGTGGTTTAGCAGGAAGCAATCCTATGTGGCACTGAGTACAACCGAAGCAGAATATGTTGCAGCTTGTTCGGCTAGCTATGAGGTGGTATGGCTTAGGAAGCTACTATCTGATGTGTTTGATCTCCAGTTGGATGCTACTTGCATATATTGCAACAATTAGAGTTGTGTGGAGTTGTCAGAGAACCCCGTGTTCCATGGAAATTCGAAGCATATCGAGATAAAATATCACTATATTAGAGATATGGTGCAAAGAGGAGCAGTGAAGCTCCAGTATGTTGCGACAGACACACAGATAGCTGATGTGTTAACCAAACCATTAGCTAGAGTGAAGTTTGAATACTTCAGGGATAAGCTTGGTGTTCTCTAGATCGAGGTTCCCTCCAAAGGGAAGTGATGAGTCCATGAGCCTTTCTGACAAGGTTGATGTGTTCATCCCATGGTCAGTTGTAAGTGCTGAGCCATTCTGATGTGACTACAGAATGTATTCATCTCACATGATCAAATATAAGTGCTGAAGGCCATTCTCTAGGAGAATGGAGGCACCTGGTCAGTTACCAAGAAATTGATTCAGTCTAGGACTGAAGCTCAGCTTAATTCTAAGAGGCCATTCTTTGGGAGAATGGAAGCACCTGGTCAATTACCAGGAAATTGATTCAGTCTAGGACTGAAGCTCAGCTTAGTGCTGAGAGGCCATTTTCTGGGAGAATGGAGGCACCTGGTCAGTTACCAGGAATTTGTTTCAGTCTGGGACTTACACTCAGCCTAGAGATGAGAGCCATTATGATGTGACTACGAGATGTGTTAATCTCTCATGATCAGATATAAGTGCAGATCCTTTCTTACATGGTTGATGTGTTCATCCCATGGTAATATATAAGTGTTGAGCCTTTCTTACATGGTTGATGTGTTCATCCCATGGTCAGATGTGAGTGTTGGGCCTTTCTGACATGGTTGATGTGTTCATCCCATGGTCATATGTGAGTGTTGGGCGTGCCTTTCTGACATGGTTGATGTGTTCATCCCATGGTCATATGTAAGTGCTGGGAAAGCCTTTCTGACTGGGTTAGATATAAGTGTTGAAGAAGATGAATACCTACCTGGAGGCTAGGCCTACAACCAGCATGAAAAAGGGATGGATCTATAAAACTTCCTGTGATGAGTAGAATTGAGATAGCACCCATGATGATGACCAATGATGATCCAGCAGTGATGATCCAGTGATGACCCAGATCCAGTGATGATCCAGATGACTTGAATATGGATATAACTTGATGAAACAGAGAAGAAGACTTGTGCTGATAAATTGTGTCGATAGAATACCTTCCTAGTTAAGAGGGAGTGTTGATATATTTGTAACTTCAGAATGTATTCACTTGTATATCTTATGTATTGTACCCCAATGTTTATTCTTGGAAGTATCTGTAATGTAATTGAGTCATGTCATTCCCTGATGTTCCTATAGGTAGATTCAATAATGTAAACAAGTCAGGCTAAGTCATAGAGTGTAACCCTCCTTATTGATCAAGGGTTAAAGTCCCCACAGTTGTGGGGCCCTAGGGTTATTAGACTCTCCTAGAGAAGTCGGCCCTACTGAGTTATTTTCAAGTCGGGAATTAGTTTAAATAGAGAGGGAGCCTCTCTATTTATCACACATTCACTCTCACTCAGTTGTAGCGCATAACTGAGAGAGAGAAGAAGTTGTTCGGACAAGAGAGAGAGAGACTACTGCTATCGGGAGATCATCTTACTATTTGGGGGTTTTTTTTGGTGTTGATTCTATCTCTGAGGAAGTTGTGGGGTTTTCTCCTTTATGGTTTCCCCGAGGAAAATATTTGTGTCTATTGTCTCTTGTGTTTGATTGTTGTTCTTTGTATTCTCTCAGTTAAAGATCCTAAGATAATGCTATCCTGAATGATAAAAATCTAACAGTTATGTTCCTCCCCTTGGGAAATATTTTGATACTTATATCCACTTGCGTATGGAAAGACTTATTGTTAGGACTATGTACAAGTTACCATTGATTCAATATTGAATATCAAGGAACACCTATTTTTCTTCTAAAAAGAAGTTACAAAATCTTAGATTCTGCATTACAAAAAGTTACAATAATTTATCCATCTTAGCTTGAGCGTCATTTTCTTGCTTAAAATTGGTATTGGTTGGAATTTTTTTTAACATGATGGTATTTTGCTCTTATTTGCCAACTTTTTTCCAGCCATGGTGTAGGTAGAACCAAATAGGTATTTGTTAAACCTGTCTTCCTCCAACGAGGGGAGTTTAGGAAGGCTAGAGGAAAGTGAGACATCGAGTAGGTCTACAAGGGCTAGGTCAACTAGATGTCAGAAGATCAGAAGAAAATTCAATAAATGCATGGAATTTTTTCTCGCATGAGGGGGATCATTTTCCTATGATGATGAGACAATAGGCGATATCAAGGTGCCCTTAAGCTATAAACATCTAGTGAAATAATGGGTACCTAGGGATATTCCTTAACTCAACACATATTTTTGTGTGAATGAGAGGATATATAGAATTGCACCATCACCATTACATTGATTGGGGTGGTTTTGCATGGATGGATTAAAGGTCGATTACGCATATTTACATAATTGATGGAGTATGTTGGACCCTCTTATAACTACAAATATTGGATGCGCCTGGTCCAATATGCACAAAGTATGCGTAGATATGGGTTGTCAGCAAATTATTTACAACTCAAAGACAAAGATCAAAATAAAGGAGCAACATTGTACATTGATGGAAGGCCAAAGTCAACTGGGAATATTGTGGGGTTTATAAACAGTACATAGCCAGGGTCTACACTTAAACAACCCAACTTCATATTTGATGGGCACGAAGGAAACCATGTATTTATATGTGCCATTAAATCAATAGCTACAAGGGAAGAGCTTCTTATTAATTACAATTTGAATCGAGTAGATACAAACAGGGTTACTATGGATGTGGTACATCTAACAATTTACCGAACCTTTTATTAATTATTTTAACATATTTAGGATTTTTCTTTAGTATATTGTTATAATTTTCATTAAATTTTCTATGTTTACATCGGAGAGAGGTGATTGGGAGCGCATCACCGCAATAGCTGGTCAGAGGAGTGCACCATCCTCGAGGAAACAAGTATACATATTTGTAATAGTACAAGTATAAGTACATCAAAATGTTATGTTATTATATTTTTTTAGTAAGTATTTTAGTTTCGCCAGGTAATCTTTTCTATGTTTTTTATTTCGGGTTTTGTGAGGGGCACCTCCCTCGTAGTAGATGTTACCAGACCTTCCTCAAGGAGGTAGTTATACATTGATTTCATTGTACAATTTTAATATGTACAAACAGTTTTGTTGGTATGTTTATTCAATAGTATATTCGTTTGGTTTATATAATCTTATCTATATTTAATGCAAAGTATTGATCGGGGAAGCCACCCGGCTATTGACCAGATCACAGTAGCCTCAGGGAAACAAGTAAACCTGAATGTAATTCTACAATTTAAATACTTCAAAATTGTACACATATATAAATTGTAGCATAATGTTTTTTTATTATGTATTTTTTCGTTTGTATAATTGCTTTCATTATGATAATGTTGTCTACTTCTTTTTTTGCAGGTGGATGATCAGGGAAAGTCCCCAGTTGTTGATCAAACCACACTGTCATCCAAGCATCAATTAAACCTAGATATAATTCCAAGTTTAATATAATTTTTAAACCTAGATGTTTTGTTCATATAATTTTTTCCTCAAACTATTGCTTTAACACATAAGTAATGTTTTATATATTTTTTTTGTAGACCAATGATTGGGTTTATGAAATAGCATCACAACAATCCATATATTTTGATGTGAATGAGTTGTTGAACAATGATAGCATTGGTTCTTCTATAGAACCGGTTAAGGTGATAAAGAAGACGTCAAAAAAAATTAATGCGGATATCCTTCATCTACTATTCATTATTCGGCAGACATACGAGATTAAAGCCAAGGTTAAAGTGTTGGTAAAGAGATATCAGGCCATGAAAGTAAGTTATGGAAGCTTGAATCATAATATCTATTCATTTAGAAATTTATAATTTTTACTTTTATATGCTACTAAACTTATAATTGAATGGTTTGTATTTATAGGATTTTCTGCGACCACACACTAGTGGTGAAGATGGTGTTGGGCCCATTGAGAAAAAGACTCCACGTACACCACATACTACACCATTTTTGTTTAATAAACAGTCGGCAACATGTTCCACAACACCCTCGAGGCCAAGAGAGAGTGTAGTTGTTGCTGACTGACACACACTTGATCGTGCAGATGAAGGGGTGGATGCAGTGCCTGCTAATAATGATGATGATGATGCTGAAGCAGCATTTCCTAGACCTTCCCATGTCACTAGCACGAGTTCAATAGAGACAAAAATTTTGGTGAACGAGGAACTTGTTCCAATAAATATAGAGAAGATCCCAGGTAATTATACATTGTTCAATTTATTTTTTATAATTTGATTGTAATATATCGATAAAACCTTTTTTTAAGTAATGATAGCACGATTGTTTTGTAGTAAATGATGCATTTTATAAAAATATGAATGATTTGACCTTGGAGATATTCAAGCCCACCATCTGCACAAGGTGGGATAGACAAACAAAATATTTAAAGGATGAGTTGACTAATCAATTGGTTGGCCTATTAGGCAACGATACCTTTGATACAGCAGAGGTCCTAAAGAAGGTTTGACAACATATGAATATTGTTCGAGACCAATATAGGGTTCACCTAAAAAGGAAC
Source organism: Pseudotsuga menziesii (assembly GCA_001517045.1). Taxonomy (NCBI): domain Eukaryota; kingdom Viridiplantae; phylum Streptophyta; class Pinopsida; order Pinales; family Pinaceae; genus Pseudotsuga; species Pseudotsuga menziesii. The sequence continues at coordinate 243,472 of LPNX011137871.1, forward strand.
CCTAGGTATGAGCACCATCCAATGATTCCATCAAGGGAGTGGAAAGCCCTAGTGGAATACGGAAAAGAGAGCTCTAAGAAAAGTAGGAAAGATACCTCCAGGCACATGGAGGTATGCAATACTTTCCATAATGTAATGCTAACCCTTATTATTATTAATTTTTAAATTGAATTTGGAACATCTAACGTAATTCAACACTTATTAGCTTGCCAGACACATCAAAGGCCACAAAGGAAAGACTGGAAAAAATTGGTCAACACAAGCTTGGTCCTGGTGTTTATTCGAATTTGGCGGCATGAATTGTAAGTATCGAAAACCTGATAATGCATCCAAATATTAAATTGAAAATTATTTTCATTTTTACAACAAAAAATGTAAAATTAATGATGTTATGCAAATATGCAGGCCGACCGATTCAAAGAATTTCCCACTCAGGAAGACTTGAAGCTTGGATTCCACCAAGGATTTGAAGCTGTTGTTGAATGCCGAAAAAGCTTGTCTGAGCATACACAGTCTTCTAGTGATCCATCTGGTGCACAGGTATATAAAATCTATATAGTTTAATGAAAATGTATTAATTGTCATGCAATCTATTCATTATAAAAATTAACATAAAATATTTATTATGTTTTGAGCAGGAAAGCAATGATCCCCTTAATGTCGATGATGGACAACAACCCGTCAAAGATAATGCTTCAATTCATGGTATTTAATGTATTCATATGCTACAATTCTGTATGTATAATTGCAGTTGGTGAACATTAATTGTACTTCTTCATATTTCAATTGCAAATCATGTATATGGTCACACTATATAGGTTGAGCCTAGACAGAAAAATGAAGAACATGAACTGGACACACCAAGTAAAAAAACATCTTTGTAAAGTTTTTTTAAATGAAATACTTGTAATTATAAAAACAAAAATAAATTAATGCAAAATTTTCACATTATTGCAGCATTTCCAAACCCCTTGACGCAAGATCCACGTGGCGAGCAGTCTACTAGGGAGACATCAGAACAAGTTGATGAAGCACCAAGAATTGAACAAAAAAATCCAGAAGATGTGTTTTTTGTTCATTTTGTAAAGAGAAAAAAACTAAAAAAGAAGTGACTCAAGAAATTTTGAGTAATTATTTTTTATAATACAATGTCGTGCATGGTTTTTTCATCTATTTAATGAATTAATGTTTTAATGAATTGTTTTTCGTCTATTGAATGAATGAATGGTTTTGTTGGCTATTGAATGAATGAATCTGCACTAAAAGAAAATTCCAAGTAGATGCATTTGGTTTTGGGAATTGAGAGTGATGTGAGGGGGGGAAGGGGCCATAAGAGATTCCACCTTCATGTGGTTGGCCCTGTTCAGTAGACAATATTAAATTATTCTTGAAATAGAGAGGAACTCAATGAATGGTAGGGAATTATACATTTCCCATAGTTATTTCTATAATTGTGGTGTTTAAATTTTACTATTGTTATTTCACTCATCCATTGGTACTTGTTCCAGATAGCCTTGGGAAACATTTTGATCTTTTAGAAGAAAAATTGGCATTTTGATTTGATCGATTGCCTTATATACTTTGTTTTGTGGTTCTCCATGTTTCCTCAGGTGATCTCTTATTACCAATTGTTTTACATGAATGCTATTGTAATTTACATTGTTAAATTAAAAAATTTCATCAAACATAAAATGTTCATTATTAATGTTGTTTTTATTCATTGACCCAAACTACTCAAACTGTATTTTTTTAGCTTCATTTTGTTATTTTTCACAAACAAGCAAATGTTTATTTGATGGGTACTAACACCAAATTATTGCAACAAGAAAATATTTGTAGTATGTTGAAATATGTTTTGAAAGGTAAAGCAAAAGTAGACAGTGTCAAGCTCCACAAATCAAGGTAAGTTGTACCAAGAAATTATAAGTATCAGCAACATATTACTAATTCTCATACTTATTTTGCTGCCGTTAATTTGATTTGTAGTCCATACAAAGGCCACTTTACCTCTTTTTAGCCTCTTGGTGAGTTTGTAGTGAACTTTATGCTCATGCTTGTTGAAGATTCCAGGAGGAAAAACTTTGTTATGCCAAAGAACTCAATGATGTAACTCTTATGCAAAAGGTGAGTGAATATCAATTTCATGAAAAATGTTTCATTGTGGTAAACACTTATTTATAGATGGCTCTTTCTTGTTAACATGCTTTGCAAAAGGTGTTGATGATTGAGTTGTATGCCACAATATCCATAACATTATCCTTGGTCGACATATTATCTATATAAGAAGAATATTCTCTTTTCCAACTTTAAATGAAACTCTAAATATTTTTGTTGGTATCTGAAAGTTTTGATCTAGATAAGACACTTCAGTTGGTCGATGTTTATGGTCCCTATGACAATAGATTCAGAGGGTTGGGTTACATAACCTGGCCACACATTTGAGAGTCCTATCAACTTCTTTTGAAATTATTTATTTTAAGAATATATATAGAAAATTTAATGTTCAGGAGGGAACTCTTTCAAATTTAGGCTTACCAGGTACACTTCAATACGTTATTGAATATGAATACGGGACAAGGAATGAGGTTTCAACCAATTCTTTCTCCTTACAAATCCCACATTCATCCTTTATGTCGTTTCCTCAGTTTTTTTTACTAAAGGACAAGTCTATTGTTTAACTTTATGTATTGTATTTTTGGTTTTTGAGATAATAGTACTACACATGGAACATGAAATGGTGATATTTTGTAACACTATTACAAATAGTGTATGACAGTTGAAATCTTAGGTGGTCCTAGAATGTATCTGTTTTGATTCTTTTTGAAGAATGTATTACATTTATCCTTTAAATATAATATTATTTTTTCCCTCGGGGAAAAAAAAGAGTGATTTGAGGGTCTTATTAGACCATTAAAGGATATCCCTAGATGTTGTTGGGAAGTTTAATTGTCTAGTTAATTAAACAAATAAAATTGAATACAACATAAATTATAAACCTGATGAAGTCTTTTATTTCAAAGGTAACTACGCGCAATCTATGTATAAACACTCAAGCAGTTAATCAAATGAATATAAATCAATTATCCTACCTAACTGCTCATCCAAGCTCAACTCATTTCTAAATATGATCTAAATTATCCATCTAAGAATTCAAGGGACGTTTACCTTCCTATGATACTAATCCAATATTAATTGATCCAAGAATATATGAACTAGAATTAATTTTGAAAGAAATCAAACCCTAAAGATATCAGACAACAGTAACCCAAACCATAACCATCTAACTCAGAAAATCCTAAGAAAGTCAATTAACAGTAATAATCAGAGCTGAGATAGACTATAGCAGTGGTCTAACACACTTGCATAAAAAGGAAAAATATACTACTTGACACAAACCACTGTCACACCACATTGTTGCATCAAGCCAATGGAAATTGCAATTATTAAATATCATTGGAGCCTGTTGTAAATAATCCTACTGTAATTCCACACGAGATTAACATAAGCAAAACTAAAGCATCTACTTAACTCAACGATCTCTGTGAGAAGTCGAGCCCTGGCATCCTAACATAGATGTCGCTAACTAACACAAATTAGAACACATAGATATGTAGATCAATTGTTTCCTTGTATTAGGAAAGTAAAACCATAGTTACAGTAATCTTTGTTACAACTTCTTACAATCAAATGCTAACATCTAATGAAAGAACCCCTGATTCAGATAGCGTCTCCATACTTATGCAAAGGTGATGTAATCCAGATCCACTAATATCGAGCTTCCATGAAGATCTACGATCTTTAGGATGCCATGTTACAATAGAAACAGTTACGACCATAAATATAATTGAATGAAGTTGTTCGCATCTAGTTTTGCATTGTTACTCTGAGTGATAAATGGTTTGAACGGAATCAACTGATTGGAAGGGTAGATGTCGTGATTGTCTCGGCGATACCCATTCTTGACAAACCACATCGAAAGATACTCATGCTTCTACATCAACGCATGGAACCGCTCCAAGAAGTAACAGCTGGCACCAAACATTCCCTTATTCTTCAGGCTTAGCAGGCTACTACAAATGTAATCCTTCAATGCTTTGAACAATATTTATTGAACCGACATAAGTTAGCACAAATCAAAAGATCAAGTTCATAATCATAGTCAATATTAGGCATTATTAGAATAAATCAATAATATATTATACTTGTCAAGATCCATTCTTAACCTAGAAAGATATCTGTCTGGGGTATGGAAAAGTAAGGTGAAACAAGGGAAAAAGAATTGATAAGTATAGGAAAAAAAGGTTATTTCGGGACCCAAATAGCCAATTCTGATTCTATTTCAAAACTCTTTTAGTGGAGATGGGTAAGATTTAAAGAAAGTTCAGATTTCTCTTCTGGATTCCTAAACCCATTGCATGCAATTAAATCATCCCAACATTATTTCTCTGCCTTCTTAGTCAACCCGTACATGCTCTGGTATTTTCTTGTTCGCCACCATAAAATAGAAAACTTAAATCTCATCCCCAGCCAACTAGGTCCACAATTTTGAATACATACAACATAGATGGGCAATCGGGACAAGGCATATTTGAAGTTTTCAAAAATTATGGATCTCTTTCCCTCAAAAAAATAGAAGAAGCATCCCATCTACCCTAGACTCCTTCTCTTGCAAAGAGCTCTTACTGAGAGATCAACTTGAAATAGGAAGAGATAACTTCTTGTTGGAAGGATTCCATCTAACTAGCCTTATGAGGAGATTGTAATTGTCTCATATGCCTTATTCTTAATGATGTAGGAGATTGGGGCTCACTTCAAACCCAAAGGGTGGAAGTCTCCTCATTCTTATATATTGTCTAAATGATGCTCCACCAATGTATATGATTGGTAGAAAATGAATCAAATTATCTTAGCTTAATATCTCCCAAAAATACGAATTGGATTGGAGTGGACGTCCATAGGGCATGCTCTTTCATGCAAAAATAATTCACATAGAAAATTTTGATCTGAAAAATTGCTCTTAATGAAGGTGTCCAAGAATTTAGGGGCTGAAATAGCTGATAGTGTATCCCTTCTTTTAGTGCTCTGATTTTAAACAGGACCATATGTTCATATAAGAACACTGGATAAGATGGGGATGGATATCTACAGCTCAGCAATTCTTGGATTAGGATGTACATCTTCTTACCCAACTGTTATTTTTCTTATTTTAGGAACTTAAACTTCCTCAGTTCATGTATATCCTTTTGCAAATTGTCCCATTGGGATAGTTCTTTATCCCATTTTTCCTCAAGCTCTTCGATAATCCTCCTATGTTTAGACAAGGAGATCATTCCTTTCTCCATCAGGATGGTACGATATTTCCAGTTACTAAGCTCAAGTTTCAATAGATATAGCTTCTTTTCCAATTCTTTCTCCTTCTTTCCTCTTTTATCCTCTCCTTTTCCTTTGTCCAAAAAAATTTCTACTTCAAACCATGCTCTGGGTGCTTCTATTTGTGTTATTGATTCAACAAAAAAATTTGGGAATGATTGTACTTTTGTAGCAGCATCCCTTTTTTGTGTTTCATCCCCAACAACTTTAGTTTTAGTTGCAGCTTCGGCAAACAATTTTGAGGATGATGGTTCTTGTGTAGTAGCATCCCTTTTCTATGTTTCATCCCCAACAACTTCAGTTTGAGTTGCAGCTTCAACAAAGAATTTTGAGGATGCTGGTCTTGTGTAGCAACATCCCTTTTTTTTGTTTGTTTTAGCCCCAGCAAATTCAGTTTGAGTTGTAGCTCCAGCGAACAATTTTGAGGATGTTGGCTCTTGTGTAGTAGCATCCCTTTTCTGTGTTTCATCCCCAACAACTTCAGTTTGAGTTGCATCTTCATCAAACAATTTTTGGGTGTTGGTTCTTGTGTAACAACATCCAATTTCTGTGATTCACTCAAAGTACACACTATTTGAGCTGTCGCTTTAATGTCAGATCCTTGGAGTGTTTGTTCTTGTGTAACAACCTCCTGTTCCAGCATTATTTCAATGCTTTTAGGTCGTGTATATTTATCTTGAATTATTTATGTATCCCCTGAATGTTGAGACCGATCCTGCATCAATTCATTAATGTCCCCGAATTGTTGAGAATGATATGGAATCAGTTCAATGTCCTTTAACTGTTGGGATTGTATTTCCTCCTGTTCTTGCAATTCATGGTCAAGGGTTATGCTTAGCCTTGGCTTCCTTTCTTCCATCAATTCTATTGGAGGTATTTCTTCTCTCCCATGCCTTGCTTGTGCTAATTTCCACACTGTTAGATCCACCATTGTAACTCTATATGTTGCAAGTTTGAATGATCTCCACATTTAGGGCATAGTAGTTCATCATGTTCACCATCCTTCAAAACAGAAGGTGGATTCTGCAACTGGTCCACAGCTTCAGCTAAGGTGTTCAATCTCTGCACCGTCTACTTTTTGCAAGCTTCTTTCAAACTCTGCACTTCATCTCGGAGCATTCGTACTTCTTCCTTTAATAGTTCATTCTCAAAAAGTAAATTTTCAATTTGAGGTTCACTTGTAGCAGGTTCTTCTGTAACAACAGATGCTCAAGGTTTTAGAATAGGAATTTCAACATTTTCCCCTATTACATGTATCGCTTATTCCACAGTAGAATCCCTATTCCTTATCCTCTTTGCATGACTAGATGCATGTCCCTTAACACTTCGTCTTTTTCTTCTTCTACGTGACATGGGAAATTCCACATTTTCAGATGGAGGGATTGAAAATTCACTAACATTCCCAGTTTCGAATAGAAATTCCTCCTCCCGAATTATGGTTCCCCTTATTTCAAGGGAGGATTCAACGTTCAAGAATTCTACCTCCCCTCCTTATATTACCTCTGTATAATGTCTTGCCTCTGCCATTGCAGCTACAGCTTCTACAGCTGCTCCAGTTTCATCTTCTGCTGCTGCAGCTTCTGTCACACCTTCCTCTTGAACATTCTCCAATTGGTCTGCTGACATTCCATCCCTCCCCCCACCTGAACCTGAGTAGCTCAGCTCATCACTTTCTTCCCTAATACCTTCTATTTCCAATAGAGGTTCCCTATCTACCCTTGGCCTAGGAACAAATTGTTCCCATGTTAAATTCTTATGTGCAAGGGACCTCAAAACTAACAATTTGATTAATCCATGATTTGTTAGGGAAGCTATGGGATGTCGAGATGATTTTACATATTGATTCATGCTTTGTATGTCTCTTAGGAGATAAAATGGCATATTGAGTAATCTATTGTGGTGTAAATGGGACAGTAGGATAAAGTCAGAGATATAAATGATTCGGTACCTGCCTTCACAAGTTATGTCTTTATTTATAAAGACAAAAACTTGATCCCAAGGTATTGTTAGTGAATCCAGTGCTTTTCCCCTTCTTCTTGGCTGAACAATTTCTCTTGCTACAAGAAATTCGTGTACTGCGGTCGAATTGGTCGCCTTCCAACCAAACAATCTTGTCCCAATCTGTGATAATCTTGTCACTTCTGCCACAATTGCTTCTATAATGTTTATCCCCAATCCTCAACTGTTGAGTGAGTGTCATATCCACATGGAAGTCATTTAATCTTTGGAAGTACTCTTTCCACCCAGCTTCCTAAAAGATGGTAAATACTTCCCCATTTTTGCACAAATACACAATGTTTTCAAGTTCGTGTCTCATTGGGATACCCATGATATTTCTGCCTTTATGTAAGTTCTATTATAAAATGCAAGATTTGGCAAACTCGGGCGTTGGAGTAGCATCATGCAGTAACAGGAAATGGATAGTCGAAGTTCAACTAGGTATTTTCGGAAAGTGGCACAGTTATTTTTGGAAATTGGTACGATTATGGGCTAAAATTGATTGGTCGAATATCGTACGAGTTGGGTAGACTGATGGTCATATCACGAATATGGGAAATAAATTTTGACTTGTTTCCCTTTCTAAGAACTAATCAAGCTCTGCTAATGAGGACTAACGCCATGGTTAGATATTTGTTGTTGTGTCAAATCATGCTGAATTATGGTTATGATTAGAACTCGTAACTTTCAATATTATTTTGAGTCGTAATCCTTCCATGGTGGCATTATTTCATGGTCACACCATTCATGAGGATATAAATACACACATGATTCTGTGATTTGGTCATCATCAACTGGGCGGATAAAGTACATCCATGTTGGCACAAAAGTACATGGCGATCAGACGAGCATCTAATGTTCCTCGTGGAGACTAGAGGAGGCTAATAGAAACTAGAGAACATATAAGAATATTGTGGCTAAAGAATTAGCAGAATCGTAGCCATGAATTGGAAAGATTTGGTGGAGTCACGACCATGAAATAGGAAAACTTGGAAGGATTTTAGCAAAGTTGCAGCTCCGAAAATAGGAAAAGTCGGCAGAATTTAGTAGAGTTGCAGCTACAAAATAGGAAAAATTGGAAAAAATTTAGCGGAGTTGCAGCTGTCAAGTAGGAAAAGTTGGAAGAAATTTAGCAGAGTTGCAGCTGTGAAATAGGAAAATTGGATAATTTTAGTGGAGTTGCAACTGTGAAATAGAAAAGTTGGCAAAATGTTTAGCAGAGTTACAGCTATGAATCCAAATATAAAGGGATTTTTTTTTAAATTCATCGTGTCGTTTATTTTTCGATCTATATGAAGTGAAATTTGTGATTGAATTTCCATTAAAACCGATAAATTGCTTATACTACCGACGATAAAATGGAGGAAACATCGTCGAATAGATGACCTAAATGAAGTGAAATTTGTGGTCGGATTTACATTACATCCAACAACGTTGCTACACTACCAAAGAACGGGAGGAGTCGGATATCTAACCTCTAAAAGGGAAACAAAGTCAGAAATATGAAACCTATGCACTAAAATTTGTGGTTGGATTTACATTAAAAATCCGATAATGTTGCTACACTACCGACCAAGGGGAGGAGTCAGATATCCGACCTCTATAAAGGAAAAGTTGTCGAAAATCCAACACATATACACTGAAATTTGCAATCATATTTCCAACGTCTACAAAGCAAACTTAGTCATAGTTCCAAAATCTATGGACTGGAATTTGTGGTCAAATTGTTAACACCTATGAAGTAGATGTAGTCGGATTTTCGACATCTATGCACTAAAATGTGTATTAGTAGTTTCGAAGTCTAGGAAGCAAACTTAGTCGGATTTCTAATGAGTGTTTTCATTTTTGGAATATTGTCAAAATTTAACCAACGTTTAAAAAGAAAGAGGATTGTCGAAAATCAAACATCTAAACGGTCAGATTTTGTGTTCAAAAATGCAAGTGGGAGCATGTGGAGGTCATCTTTCTAGGATGGCTACAACTCAGAAAATTCTTCGCGCTGGGTATTTTTGGCCCTCGATCTTCAAGGATTTTCATGAAGTGGTCAAAAAATTCCCACCTTGTCAACTATTTTATCATAAAAAGCACACCCACCCTTCTCTATTACACCCCATCATTGTCGTTGGCCCTTTTTCCAAATGGGGGTTTGATTTTATACATTGTAATCCTACCTCAGATGGGGGGCACAGTTACATTATTGTTGTTGTTGATGATTTCACAAAATGGGATGAGCCAATGTGTAATGTCGAGGATGGTAAGACTGCCACCTTCTTCTTATTTAATCACGTCATCACTAGGTTTGGATTTCTACATGCCATAGTAACAGATCATGAATCTCATTTTGGTAATCAAATGATGGTCGAGCTGAGTGCCAAGTTTGGTTTTCGTCATGAAAACTCGAACCCCTACTATCCACAAGATAATGGCCAAGTGGAAGCCAATCACAAGGTCCTTAATACCATGCTTATTAGGATGGTCGGGGATCATAAATCCAATTGGCATTTAAATCTATTTTCTACACTTTGGGCCTATAGAACTTTCGTTAAAATAGAAATCGGTTTCATGCCTTTCCAATTGGTATACTAATTAGAAGTTGTCCTACCTATCGAATGCAAAATTTTGTCACGCAAACTACCTGTTGAGCTTATACCCAACACTTCCATCGAGAAAGAATGTTTTCTTTATATAACAAACCTTAACGAGACACAACGAGATCTCTCTTTGGCTAATGAATTGCACAAAAAATGAATCAAGGATCAGTATGCTAAATCGGTTCAACCCTGTGTTTTCAATGAAGGATATATGGTTCTAACTTATGATCAGAAACACGATAAACTTGGGAAAGGGAAGCTAGAATCAATGTGGTATGGCCACTACATCGTTAGCAGAGTCTTTGAAAAAGGGGCCTAAGAGCTTGTTGACTATGAAGGGATACCTTTCGGGAATTCTCACAATGGGTTGTACCTGGAAAGGTACTATGCTTAGGATATATTTGCATCACTACATTTCATATGTGTGTATGTTTCACTTTTTAAGTGTGGTTTTGTTATTTTAAGTATGGTTTTGGGTTCTTGTCCGGTGCTTCTTATCCCATGTTATGATTTAAATTCTGCATATGTCTCTCTTTTATGGTTTTGTTGATGGTGTTTTCTATCACACCCTAAATCTCACTTTAGATGCCTGGGTATTGTATTCCCAAGATAATGACTTCGTTATTTCAGGAGCGGTTTGTCTAGGTCTAACCACCAACAATGTCATCGAGTATCACGCAGTGGTAGGATTTCTAACTGAAGCTGCATCTCCTGATATTTTTCACTTGGTTGTTTTTATGGACTCTTAGTATGTGGTTTCTCATTTGAACCATGTTTATGCCATTCAAACCCTGATGCTCATTCAACTTTTTTGAAGGGTACATATGTTGGAGAGGTCATTTGAATCTGTCACTTATCAACACATCCCAAGATCTTATAATACATTTGTCGATTCACTTGCTAATTATATATTAGATTGGTACATTGCTCATTCTTGACAATGGTAAGTAAAGAAACATGGCACATTGTAAATAAATAGTAAAACACATAAATCCCATGTAAATAATATTCCATTGTTAAAAAAAAATAGGCCACAAAAAGATAAGTCTATGTATATACATATATATATAAGTGCTTACAAAAAATATGGTCTAGAGACCTCGACTGAAGAACGCTGGATTTCAGCACTACAAGATAACAAAAATATTGAAGCCATGATATTTCAGTGTATTTCTCATGCAGAACCCTAATGGTGCTCATGGTAGCACATGATATCCCTTGTTATTATGTGTCGAATGCAGCCAAAGCGACCTAACACACCGATTGTGTGCCTCTGGTACTTCCTAGGGAGGTCAACTACTGAGATATATGGAATGTCTAGAGTGAATCGATTGATATTCTCTTCAAGCTCGGTCATCCATCATCATTGCGGTGCACAAATCGAGCCCCATCCCGCCTGTCTATTGGAGATGATCCTCTAGGTCGCGTTATTCCCACATCTGCATGACAAGAAGTAGGTCTCGTTACCACTCATAAAAATCATAAAATGACAAAAAAATATAAAAAACATGTATATCTTAGTGTCTTACTCACCAAGGCCACCCCACTGCTCGTCCATTGGTAGGGCTAGGTCTGGGTCCCCTTTGAAGTCAGTTCCTACATAGGCATAAACCTTAATCATGAGAAGCTATTCATGTAGTCAGAGAAAGAAGAAAGCCTCATACTTGACCCTCACTCCTCCACCACCATGGTGGGACATGACCTCCACCCATCTGAGCATGTGTGGATCAAGTTCCCTGATCTCAGTAAAGGCCACATGTGACCTCAGCAGTGGTACTTTCTTGAATAAGAATGACACTAATATTGTTCCATGTCCAAACTATTTTAGTTCTCCACACTGAAACTTGTTGACTTGCTCTTTGATTGTTACCAGTAGGGCTTCTTCCCAGTTGAATACTTTAGGGGCCATAGCCTCCAAGGCATATAGCATGTGGGATTTGGATTCCTAGTGATCCCCTTGACTCCCAGAGGTATTTCCATCACATCCTTAATGGGAATCGTATTCCCACTCATTTGCGTGTCTAGAAAGTAGTATTGGTCTATAAGTCCCTAAGTAGTAATGTCCCCACCACGGGGACCGGCCAACGAAATAGGAACTCCTCTACTGGACAAACCTATCAAGAAGTAGATGTATTCTGTGAGCACCCACCTCAAATTATTATTGTTCAGGCTTCCATGGCCTGATGATATACTCCAATAGTCTCAGTTGTGCTCTCATGCTTGGTACCTTGAAGAATTTCAGTAATCCACACTCGCTAGGAGCATTCATGGTTACTGGATCATTTTCCTCTCTTGTGCCATCCAATTCATGTTCATGCTCCTTCTAGAAAACCATTTTTCACAATGCACCCTTCCAAAACAGTAACTTGAAGGATCATAAGTCATATCCAAACATTCAAAATCCTTCAAAATTTGTAATTTGGTTTATTTTTAAAACGTTTTACGGAATTATGTGGAACCACTGGTTATCCATTAGAACAGAGTGGTGCCACCTCTTTTTCCTTTAGGAAAAAATGAGGTGTCACTTGAGCACCACCCTTCCCCAAAATGAAAATTGTGGTCCCTGCGAAATGCATTTTCCCTTTGGAAAATTGCCTTAAAACCCTCAAAAAAATGCATCAAAAATGAAAATGGAAACCATAAAAATGTGAGGAATGAGTTCTAGAGTTACCCAAGGTTGTGGAAGGTAATCTTAAGGTAACAGCAAAAACCACTTTAGAAAGAAACTTGCTTTTCTTTTCAGAAAGGGATCTCTCAGATATAAATTAACAGGGCCAGATATTGAGGTCAATAATTTAAGTTATGCAGATGGTTAAAACAACACATATAACCATTGGGAAATGGAGTCAAAATTAGATAAAGATAATACAAAGCTTCATACACTAAATTTCAACAAAGGCAAGATAATCATTTAGTTACAATCATTCATTCATTTTCAGGTGATAGGAGAGAAACATGAACACTCCATCAATATAGAGCATCACAAGATGAATTCCATATCAACTTTAGAGGAAATATTTGTGAATATTTGAAACAATAGCCAGAGCATAACATGTATGAATTTTGAAACTATTAAACACTATGTTCAGATATGAAAGAAAACAAAATGGAAGGTAAACACTTAGAAAACAATCACAGCGAAAGAAGGCATAGACTGTAACATAAACAACACATGAATATTTGAAGATCAACTACCATTTGGCTCTATAATTTCATTAAAAAATCATAAGGTCTCAAAAACATCGGTCCAAGATTATGGGTTCCAACCCCCAATACATCAAATAAATTCAAATATATACAAAAATAGTTTCTTCAAAAGAAGATCAATAACCAATTAATTTGTTAATCATAAGTTTTTTGTAACCATAGCCCTAATAACTAGGAATTATAATTGCATGCTTTGATTGAAATAACATATTGCTTGATTATAGCAAACTTAGTAACTGCAAGGTATCATGAACAAATAGCTTCACGAACTGCAACACCTATCTTCATGAATGTAGTATGTACTTGGTCTTCCCAAATTTATCCACGATATTCCATTGTTCCACATTTGGAGTGTCGTATTCTATCATCTATATTATTGACACCTCCAAATCCACATAAGCTTCATAAGACACGGCTGGCAATATTTTCTTAAAAATTAAAAACCTATCCAATATCTCAAAGTCTTCTGTCAATTTTTCCACAATAACCTTTCATGTTAACCATTTGACTAAATCTTCAAATTTGGAATGATCCATGCGATTCTGTACCAATAAGTTGTGATATTGTTCCTGGGAAAACAACCGTCCTTCGTCATCCCAAAAAGAAGGGAGACCATCATCAAATAAATATTTAAAAGAAGTCCTGGAATCATTTACTTGAAAAGATATTTTATTTTCCTTATCCTGCACTTCTTTCATAAGTTGATGTTTATTTATAAACTTATTTTCCCATAACACAATCGCTACCCTATCTTTGAACCTAATATCCTGCAAATTCTGATATGTTAAAGAATTTAAGAAATTCAAAGCATTGTGAGCAGTATTCAAAGGCTTATTTTCCATAGTTTCATTGTCCAATTTCAATCTTTGAGTACCTAAATTTACCAGTGCATTTTCATCATCAATAAAATTTAAATAATACCTGAACTTGGTGATTTCCATAGACAAAGTATCCCAAATCAAATGTTTAGCTCCCTGTAAAGGAGATTTTCCTGTACTTATTTCTTTTAATTCATTGAACTTTTTCTATAATTGGCTTTATCATTCCATGCTTTATTCTTCTCTTCAATGCTCTTAGCCAATTCTGATTTGATCTTTTCATTCTCCTCTTTTAATTGTTTAATCTCCACTTCTTTCAAGCTCACCTGAGACATAGGAACTAATAAAGCATCTGCAGAAAATTCATTTAGTGGTTTTTCAACATTAACAAGGGGTAAATCAGTGTCAACAAAGGGTTGACTCATCAATTCTTCCATAACTTCTTTTTCATAATTTTGATCCTTTTTCAACCTTACAATCTGATCCATCAATTCGGTTCTTTCTACTTCCCACTTGTTTTTCTCCTCCTACAGCTTCAATGATTTTCCTTTATAATCCATCATTTCCTAATAGACTTTCTCTTTTTCTTCTTGAAGTGTAAATAATTATGAAGACTAAACATGTTCAGCATTAGGGACTTTAAGCTTCTTCTTGTACACTTGAATGGTATTGTCTTTCTTCTCTAGAAGCTTTTTGGTCGCCTGTATATTACCTGGTTCGATCCCTAGGATTACAACATCTCCCTGCAACTTTTTAATTTGAATCAAATTTGCTTTATTTTCAAAATTTTCATGCTTCAATTGAACCTCAATATTATCTACAATAGACTATAATTTAGTAATTCTCATAATTGCATGTAACAAATCAGAAAAAATAACATCTCCAGTTTGTTCATGGAGTTGTATTTTATCAGGAACACTGATTTTGTCTAGCTTCACCTCCATGTCAAACACTTTCTTGTCACTTACCATAGAAAATTTTAGGGTGTTCCTCTCTGCGTCTCGAGTAGAAATCAATGAAGTCTTTTGATTGATTAAATTTCTAACTCGAGGAAGTAGATTCTTAGTTTCCTCTGTTGATTGAATTTCTTTATCAGCATAACTCGACATTAATTCTGTCCTGGATTTGTAATGGGAACTGGACTCTGTATTACTTTCTTCTCCAAAGGAATATTGATGCATCTATATAGACTTTTTCTGGAACAGGACCATCTTCTTTAAATCTTCTAAAATAGTTTGCCCATCTTCAGGGTGTGTTTTGATCTTTTTATGAGAAATATCTTCATCTACATCCATGCCATCCGCTTTAGAAAGACTCCTTTTATTCATAATGCTGGAATTAATAGGCATTTGAGCCACTACAGTCAATCTGTTCCTCTTATCTTCATCAGTTTCTAAATTTTCTTCAAAATTAGCCAAATTTGCTATTTTATCTAAGCCTTCAACAGTTTGATGATCAAATGGCTTATTTTTGTTCAGCTGCTTCCTTTGAGAAATAATGTGATGTGGATCATAATTTACTTTTTGCTCTTCCTGAAAATCCATAACTTCTAACAATTTCTCTATGACTAACAAGGCGCTTTTATTTTTAAAAATGAAAGCACCAACTTTGAGAGGAAATTTAACATTGGAATATTTTTTAAATGCCCCAAAATGTTCTTCTTCTACATATAACCTCTGTCTCATAACCTCTAATGCGAATATTCTTGGAGCCAAAAAAGCAGGTAACCTATATGGTTCTCTAGTGAACCCATACACTCTAAGAATAGTAAATTATTTATACAGGAACCAATCTCCTATTTTGTCTTTTGAGGAAGATCGTAACATACGTCTCATGCCTTCCAACACCCTTGGCAAGACATCATCAAAAGCAATTTGTAAATTTCAGCCATGATTGTATTTACAAACTCAAACATGTTAATATGTTTTGGGAGGTCCGGAGAAAAAATGGTAGACAAGAACTGCAACTCCGACACATTAGAACACAAAAGCATGTTCAGCAAATATGACTGATATCTGAAGAACCTAACTTTAGGGAATTCAACCAATTGGGTATAAATAACTTCAGCTAGATACTCATAAAGATTAAAACAATGGGATGAATGGGATTCAGGGTCAATTGAACCTAAACTTAGCAAAAAACCTAAGATGACTTCATTAATATGAATATCATCATCCAAACCCAAAATTTGACTGACAAGTGACATGACCAACTGTACTTCCTCCTTGAAAATATTAACATTGTATGGTAGAAATAAACCCTCTAACGACTCACCATCTTTCAGAATACTGGATAAAAACTGGCATCTAATTTCAGTTCTCCAATTTTTATACAATTCAATTAAGACTTGCTCATTTAAAGACTCACATCTATCAGGGAAATTATCAGGCAGACTCAATATCCCATGAACAGTTTTCGCGTCAACTCTACAAAGGATTTTTCACGTTGTATGACTCATAATAACTCTTTCGGAGGATGAGTAACTATTCGCACACCATTCGACAAATTCAAGGAAAGGTAAGGTTTGTTCAATAGAAAAAAAATATAAGAAACAACTGCAAACATTCAGAATATCATTCCCTTGTGAATTATGCTACCGCAAGCGCTCCTTTGAAACTGATACACTACAAACTGATAGAATAGCGTCAAATACATTTCTCTCCCTATCAACAACAACCTCTTCTCTCTCATCCAGAAATCTGCACAATATTCCTGAACCCTGCTCCTTCTCAATAATAAACAATGGCGACAAGTCTTCAACAAGGTCTCAGTGTTTTAAGGCTTACCTGGTAACTGTTGGATACGTAGAAGTTGACTTTCGGAAAAAGAAAGTGCACTGTCCCTTCTTCTTCTCACCCGCAGCATGCAAACGAAATGACTTTACCTAGGTCAACTCACTTTTTATACAAAGGATCATTTCGGGACCTTCACCAAGTTGTTTTTCCTTTACCATGTTTTATTAACTATTTTATTAGCTACTTTTAATTCTTTTATTAATTTTTACCCTAATTTGGTCATTTAGAGTTTTATTTTTATTTTAAAAAATATCCTAATAGTATTTTTAAAGGTTGCAGGTCATGGAGAATTAATATTTTTCTGATATGGAAGAGTTCCTTTTTTTCTTTTTCATTCTCACATAAAACGGAAAAAGTTTTCGAGCGACATTTTCAAAACTTCGGTCGTGCTCATTAAACCTAGCACTAAATTTCCAAGTCAAATTTTACCTCTTTTTCAATCTCCTTAAACCCTTTTCCATGAAAAAGAAACCCTAATAGAGTTCTCTTTAAGCTCTTTTAGGAATCTTAAAATGTGAAAATATTTCCGAGTGAACTTGTCTTCTTCATGCTCGTAAATGGACTTGAAGAGTCATATTTCTAACGATAGTTTACCCCTTTTTCGGTTCATATTGACTAAGTTACGAAAAAGGTATACTCTAGTCATTGACTAGAAGAGTTCTCAAGGGTATTATTTTTATACTTTTTCGGTCCTCGAAGACTAAATTTTACAAAAAAGTACACTTTGGAGTCTACTTCGGTTCCGTTTAGACTCTCTAGACATGAACGACACAAAGTTTACTTTCAATGGACTCGTAAAACTAAACACTGAGAGACCTTTTTTGGGGAATGAACCCCTCCTTTATTAGGTTCGGAAAACATGTGAGAATGGACTTATCTCATGATAAGCTTCAACGAGTATTTGTTACCCTCTTTGAACTTGTAAAACGAAAAGAGGTACTCATCAAACATGATGGGGAAAGTAAGGGAAGGGAACTATATTTCATTTGCAATAATGGAAGTTTTTAGTCACCTTTGGACATGGAACATGTCTACATTTCATTTAGTCAGTTGGGTATTCATCTTGATTCTGAGTCGATCCACTTTCATGAGCCATGTCACTCCATTGAAGTCTTTCAAATAATGCATAGGCCATCATTGCATTAGGACCTGGTATCTGCCTCCTCTAGTCAATGATGCCAAGTATTTAGTTGTGCCTCTTTATGTTCAAAAGAAAATTTGTGTTGAGATTTTGCATCTACAGTCAAAACTACCTTTGTGTCAGTTACCTTTGATTCATTCCTATGGTTAATTCATACTCAAAATTCCAAAACTTTGTTCTGAGTCTTGTGTCTTTGATGTGGAATTCATCATGGCCCTCCTTCGACGAGACTATTCCTATCAACTTCAACTCATCATCTGGGAATTATTCTTAGAAACAAATCAGTGCCTTGAGATATGTATACATTAATGACAAATGTCATCGCTTTCGACAATAGGTTTACATCTTTGACCTTTGATTGAAATATTCATCTGAGTGTTCGACATCAAACCATTTATTCACATTCGGAGGAATGTACTGGGGTACCTTGGGAATCCTTGACATTAATGGTGATATCCATCGCAATTGTTAACGGTTTTCATCATTGACCGGTAATCAAGTGGTTTCTACCATGTTCAACTTCAAGACATGTAATCACATGGATAGAATCGTACTTTGTTGAAGATGAGACAAAGACCCTGGGGGTATCTATTAAGCGCTCATTGCTTTCCCTAGGTTGCGATGGAATATTTGTATGAGCATCATCGCATGGATCCACATTTGTATGTTCATGGTTGTGCTCAAATTTGAGTTTGTATGGCATAGATATACATTGTATATCTAGTAACTATGTCTAAATTTGAGTCTCCTTCGCATGGATCTACGTTGTATTCTAGTAGCCATGACTATTTTTATCTCACATGGATCTGCAATGTATTGGTCAGCATCCATGTTGTGAGTCGTATGGACATATATCAATGTGTAAATGTAGCAAAGAACAAGCTTGGTCGTTGAAGATCTCTGATCAGTGGACTCTTGCCTCGAAGTGACAACTTGTTCCTACAAAGCCTTCACCTATCTTATCCCTCTAGCCTCATGTTTTGGGGGGAATTATGTTACACACATTTTTCATCAACATCATGCAGTGAGATCAAATTATCAATGTTTTCCTTAAATCCTCAAGCTTTGAAGTTAAAAATGGACAAGGATCAATGATTTTACACTTCTGGCCACCATCACACTTTCTGTGTGGTCAAGATGTGGTATCTATATGAGTAATGCTCTTTTTGCTTGAGCAATAAATGGTGCCACCGCCATTTTCCTTTATGGAATGAGCGGTGCTCCACTACTAACAATATGTCTCCTTGGACAAAGAGCGATACTTGAGTTTTAAAGGTAAAAAGAGAAGCTTCGAGAGGCTTCTCGAAGATTAACTTCGTTGAGCCTCATCCATAAGGTCCAAGACCACCTGGAGCTCAAGATCCATCATTGTAGGATCCTCCCTCCACCTCACCCATGAGATCCTCAACCTATTCTATCCTCTCATGGCTTTAAATATTGGCTCACCCCCCATGGGTAAAGAGAGGAAGATTATGTTATTGCATCTAAATTCTAGCCAAATTCAGCCAATACTAGCGAGAAATTGATAGGAAAGCTTCAGGCTTTGAGGTAAGGTTCACTTGAGAAGGGTTTCTCAACACCAAGGCTTAGGTTGTATACTCTCTCTCTCCATTTCATTAATGCAAATAAATGTTTCTTTCCCATGAATATTATTGTGTTTGAATCACTGTATTTATTGTTGAACTCCTTGGTCATTAA
This sequence comes from Pseudotsuga menziesii, assembly GCA_001517045.1. NCBI lineage: Eukaryota > Viridiplantae > Streptophyta > Pinopsida > Pinales > Pinaceae > Pseudotsuga > Pseudotsuga menziesii. The sequence goes on from LPNX011137871.1 coordinate 263,090, forward strand.
CATAAGATCATAGATTAAGCTTCTTACTCTTATCTAGTGTGTGTTTTGTTGTGTATCTTGCAGGACAATCTGTGGAGATCAGACACTCCAAAGACCAGCCTTTTACAGCTTGTGAGAGGTAAAAGAGTATTTTATTCAAGATATCTATGTGATCTTAGGGAAAGTTCTTTCATGTTGTGACAACTTTGTTCTAGATTTGAATGCTTCAGGATAGCGAAGCAGCTTCTGTCCGGAGAAGGTGAGTATTTTCGGTAACTATTGGTGAGACAAACGGGCCATTGTCCTATTTCTTATGGATCATATGGTATTAAAGTGGGAATCAATGTCCTTGAAGAATCTTCCATCACTTTGAGGAGAAAGGGGACCCAAAATAGGTAAAGCATTGCAAATGGAAATGTTAGATCAATAACTAATTGCCATCAATGTGCAGGTCCAAGAAGAAAATTGGAAATTTAAAGAGAATATATATACTTAACATACTACAAGATTTGAAATTACCATTTACTGTTAAGGAATTTATTTATGCGTAGTACCTCTACTGGTTCATTCAATTTGCATACCTTATACAACCATCAAAACATGTCTAAGACTTCCTTGATTCACTCCATTCTCATCCTCAAAACAAAAAAATTCCAATCCTAAGTGACTAAACCTCAACTGTCGCATCATTTAAGGAACATTTGTTTGTTTACAATTAATATTTGTTTTCTAGTTATACCTTATCAAAATATAAATTTGAATTTGATAACAGTGACATCCAAGTTAATAAATATACCAAAGAGAATAGCAAGCTTTGTCTTGATCCTAAACTTTAACTATGAACTGTTATCTATTGATTTCATTTAACATTTGAATAGTCATCACAATCAGCAACATTAAAAATCATACAAGTGTCACATCAACACATCCAAACATAAATTAAAAAAAAAAAGAATTAGTTTGCTTGGTCATTGACTCAATGGTTGCACACTTCATATATCAGACATTTCAAAAAGTTTATTTAAATTCCCACTTGACAAGTATATGCCTTAGCAAAATCTACAATTACATTATGAGAATATATTTTGAAGTCTAATAACTCTACTTATAGTCAACAAATCAGTGTACAAACGCTCATTAGTGCTCATATTTAAATTTATCAATTCACATTAGACTCTACATTTTATTTTTGTCAATCCATGTAGAAACGTCACTTATTCGACGCTCTCCAATGTTCAAGGAACGTGGGTTGAACATTGATACCATAAACATTTCGTCGGTAGCATAAATGGAAGGGAGACGTCTCTTATTGGACGTTAATTCACTCCACAAACGTCTCTTTTCCAACAGAAGATCGACGACAACTTCAATCTTTGAACGTCTCTATTTTAATGTAAATCCAACGTCAAATCTACATTGTAAATGTCTCTTGAACGTCTGATTTTTTTAAATGTAAATCCAACGTCAAATCTACATTGGAAATGTCTATTTTTTTGGGGCATTAGTCCGATTTTTTTGGGATTAGTCTCATGTGAATCATACTCATCAACATAAAGAGTATAGATGGCCATACACATGAAGATAAATATCATAAAATAAATATTTGATAACCCATTGAGTTCATAAAAAAGTAAGTCCATATATATACATAGCAATAAAAAGTAATATTACAGTGTGATCATCATACCAATGGCCACCACAATCATCATGTAAGATCAAGTAGCATGTCATCGTGGTCATCATGACATCATCTAACATAACCATCACACAAGTATGAAAAACATCATCTAACACATGGACATCTATAATCACCTATCTAACATAAGCATCATCTCACAAACACAAAAAAATAGCTAACATAATCTATCATATATATCAAACAACACCTAACATGCGCATGTAAACAATTATATCTTCCATCATCTAACATATTTTATATTTAACAGAATTAAAGATCATCTAACACACAGATCTAGTAATATCATTAGAAAAAGTTACACAAATTGTTGTATTATCTAACGTAACCATCATGCACAAATATAACTAACAACATCTAACATACATATCTATCAAGAACACCTTGAAAACATATCTAACCTGACCTAACATACACATCACCATCAACATATATAAATAAACATCAACATCACCATCCATGAAAAATGTATTATATATATATATATATGAAAAAAATACCGTCTCATGATACATGCAAATATTTATATCCAATCCAATAACTATTATAAGATACCTTCTCCACAAGTCAAGGCGTCAGTAAATCTATCAAGAGAAAAAGTAGACATGAGAGCATCATAAATATCTCCATCGAGACAAATCTCATGCACTGCAACCATCGTATCAACATCTAAGGTAAGTGGAGTAGGAGCTAGTGGAGTGGCTGGTAGGATGAGTGGATGGCTTGAATATTGTGGTGGGTCAACTAGGTGCAGAGGAGTAAATAATGGTCAATCATGATCATGGTGACAAGAAGGCGGAGTATGAGGAGCATCAGATGCGGACTCTCCCACACCATGGTGAGCAAGAGGATGTGGAACATAAGATGATGACATTCCTACATCATGGTGAGGTGGAGGTGGTGGAGCATACGATGAATACTCTCCCACATCACTAAAACAAGAAGGATGTCACAGCATCCGATGAATACACTCTTGTGTCATTGAAACAATAACGACTAGGTGATGGACAAGCACAAGGATCAATGACATCCTCATCAAATGGCATCAACTAAACCTCAGGCCTCTAGGAATACAAATACATGGATGCACCGTCTACATATTGCATCAACAGTCTCATATCACGGGGAAACATCCTCCATATCTCAATGAACTTAGGGTCTTGCATGATCTATGTGGATCATGTTGGCTTGACTCTTTGTCCAGCCAACAGTCTGGATAACCTGTTTGAAACATCCTAACGGTACCTATGATCCTTCCTAAACCATAGGTTGGGTCAAGGTAATGCAAGAACCCTAGTCTCTTTCATATCCACATCATCCTCCTAAATAGGAGGAGGCACTTGATCTCATTCGAATGTCCCAATGTCTGCAAAATATATATAAGTACACAACCAATATAATTAGTCAATTTCAATAAAAAAATTAATCAAACAATTTAAAGTAAATGTTAGAATATATTTCATTTGCATTAAATAAGACAAAATAAATGTCGCAACTATATTAATTTAAACATAACGCTTATATTACCTCTCTCATCTATTGGCTCATCCTGGGTGAAAAAGATGTTGGGACATACTCTCTAGTCCAACCCAACATACAGGTATGGCAAAAGATGCAATGCATGGCCCAACTCACGGGTGGCCATCTCCAACACCTTTATTGTAATCTGTGTTGAGAAATATAGCTTCCCCCTCTTGGGAATCATTTCCCCCCACATATGCATATGCACCTCGGTCAGTGGCCTAGGAGGGTTATCGTAACAATAAATTAATATTAAATTAATATTAAATATAATTAATATTAATTTATTATTAGTAAACAATAGTTAAAGTCAATAGTCTTGCCCTTTGGTGAAAAGGTGCAAGAAACACTTATATAAGCCCAAGAAATTGTAATTATGAATCATCTTAGACATTATCAATTATTCTTACTTGTCCATTTATGGATTACTTATTCTATATACATTGGGTTTCTACCTAAAAAAGCATATTTTACCGCTTCAATGGTGTAAGAGCAGCCTTTCCTCGAGCTTCACTGATCACTGGCTAGTAGCCATCATCTCAGAATTTCTGAGCCATTTGGTCATTGACAATATTTTTTTCCATTTTCCATTAAAACTTCCACCTCTCCACACTACTCTCTACCACCCCACTCCATTAAAAAACTCTCACGCACCTGCTCACACTCCATTTCTCCATCGCTCTACTATGTGTAAAATTATATATCAAATACATAATTATACAAGTGATAACCTATCTTACATTTTAAGAAATGGTTGATTACTTACAAAGTTACGAGAGTATTCTTATTGAAAGAATTTACTAAGAAGATAAATGAACTAATTTAAAAAGTTACAGGAGTATTTTTACTCATTATTATATTGAAAGGATTTACTAAAAAGATAAAGGAAGTAATTTAAAAAGTTACGAGAGTATTCTTACTCATTATTATATTGAAAGGATTTACTAAGAAGATAAAGGAAGTAATTTAAAAAGAATTTTTAAAGTAACTAAAGTTTTATATGAAAGGTTATTTAAGTTCTTAAATAATCTATTTCAAAAAAAAGGGGGCCACTATTTTGGAAAATATAATTGTCATTATATTTTCAAAACTTCAAAAAATAGATTTTATAATAATTATTATTATTATTTGAAATAATAATTATTTATTGTGAAAAATTATATATTAAACTATATATAATTTATATAACATTAATAATATTATTATTAATTAATTAAATTAATATTTATTATTATCTAATAAAGGTTAGCAAAAATGGAGTCTTATGGTGGAAAATCAAGAAATATTCCCTAAGACCTACTCAGAAGTAGCCGCTAACATCCTAAAACTTGAAGGATCTATTCAAGGAACACGTATCTGCATTGCTATTTGTCCTACCAAAAAGGAAAATCTCATTAGCGACGGTTTGGAAAATCAATTATTAATCCCTGACACAAGTATAGTCGAAAAGAGATATAACTACAATGCGAAGCAATATAAAATTACGAACTTACAACTAACAATTAATGAATACAAGTTCACATCCCAATTCAATGTTTCAACGATATATTTAAACGAAGTCGACATCATTCTAGGTTCACCCTGGATAGAAACATTGGGATCAATCATCTTAAATATGAAGAAAAAGTTCTTAACATTTTCATATAACAAGAAGCAGATCACACTGCAGATGAAATCAAATTCAGAGGATGTGTCATATGAAGATTTTAAAGACATTTTGAAGATGATTTCACAAGATAATAAAAAATCAAGACAAAAGATGCAAAAAGAATTCGACAAAGTCATCATGGATAAAGGAGAAGAGATATCTTGTTTAAGATATCATAATCAAAAGTTTCTCCTTCAAGTAAAGAAGGTGAAAGATAGAGCACATCACCATCAAAATATAGAGGAAAATCAAGATCTGCAAAAGAAACTATTAGATTTTAAAGACAATGTGAAATCGCAAGAAGAAACGATCAGGGATCTTAAGAATGATAAAGATTTACTCATAAGCAAGTTGGCGAACATTCAAGAAAGGACATCAAAACCTTTGGGCTCAGAAAAACAAGTTGAGAAAAATGAAGAAATACAAATCTAGTCATCAATATAGTTAAAAAAGAAGTCAATCCAGTAGAAAAGAAAACAACAAAAACTCCTTATCGACACCCTAATTATAAATGTCCTTTTGAACAATGAGTGGGTCAAAATGAACACACACAAGGAGAGATGATGTCATACGAGCAAGAACATCAACTCAAAATAAAAAACAACAAACAAGTAGAACCATCCCACAAAGTGATCAAATAGCTACGATAAAAATAGATTTGGGATAGACTACATCAAAGATGATGCAGCAATTCTTCTGGGGAATTCATAACTCGTATTGCCTCGTTTCATCAAATGTCACAATGACTAAACACAAAAGATCGAGACTCTAACTTTACAAGTAAAAAAATTAGATGTAAATCATTGTCATCAAATAAGATTTGAAAACAAAGCTTCCCTTAAGGGGAAGGCAATGTAACAATAAAATAATAATAAATTAATATTAAATATAATTAATATTAATTTATTATTAGTAAATAATAGTTAAAGTCAATAGTCATGCCCTTTGGTGAAAAGGTGCAAGACAAACTTATATAAGCCCAAGCAATTGTAATTATTAATCATCTTACACATTATCAATTATTCTTACTTATCCATTTATGGATTACTTATTCTATCTACATTGGGTTTTTACCTAAAAAAACGGATTTTACCGCTTCAATGATTCTCAAACGATGGCCTCGTGGCTAAAATCCTCTCAAAAAATAAAAAAAAAATATTTGAAGAAAAAGGTAATTTGGCCCTACCATTAATTTGGTTTTTTATATTTAAGGCATTTGGTGTGCTATTAAAATAATAGTGCACCATCATAGCAAGTCATTTGTTTCGTTCAAATTGCATAGCTAATGGTGCACCTTGTAAAATGTATAGTGTGCACCGTCCTACGGTGCGAACCAAATGTTTTGAACAAACTGCATCAATTTTTTGTTTTTTTTTAAGGATGGAAATTTAACAATGAATTTTAAAAATTAATTCGTTAAAATATTAAATTGTGATGTAATAATCGATTTGCCTGGACTCTTTCTCATCGAGGAGGCATCGTGGAAATGTATGGAAAATTTGAAAATTTTCCCATTGTTTGGTAAAATTCAAAGTGTATCCAAGAGACAATGGGAACGAGCAACATGTCCACGTGTAGTACAGATGTCAAGGTGACTAAGGGGGTGATGTATAGCACTAATGTTGTATGGATCAAAATCACTATAAAAGGTAAAAATGATTTTTACCATGTGGTATTTTTTTTTATAAAACCCTATTGTAGTGCACCCAAATTGTTGACGCATCGATGTGTATGTTTTAATAACGCACCACTACAGTACTGATTTTAAAAAGCACTTCTATAGAAATTTTGAACTTAAAATTTTAACCCTAATGCAATGCCTCTTTTTTAGATCTACCCTAATGCGATATAAATCGTTTATCACACCAGTTATGAAAATATAATTTTTCTCCACTTGAAGTTTTGTCAATGTGCCCTATTATTTGAAGCACCGGAGCAATTTATAATCAAAAGTGCACCATAAATATAATTTTAAAACAAAATATAAAATCATGTGTTGTTTATTTTCAATTTTTTCGCCCAAACACAGTGCGTAAGTTTAGACAACACACTAGGCCATTCTAAACTATTAAAAACACCACCACATAAATTTCAAATATTTTTTATAGCGCGACACTTTTTTTGTATATGCACTGATGTGATCGAGATTAGTTACCACACCAGTTGCAAAAATTTATTTTTTTGTGATTGACATTTTTCTTGATCATGATGCAACATAATTTATGGTCGTCCTAGTGCATGTTGGCAATAAATGCAATGGAGCATTTTTGTTGATAAAATGCATCGAAAAAAACATCCTCTATAAAATATGGTTGCTTGCATCCGCTAGAAACAGATATTTGGGCTCTTTTGTGAGGACCACCCAATATAATCTCTACTAGAAGGCATTTTCCTCGTAATGAGGGTCAAGAAAGAACTAGAGAAAAGACGAAGGAGAAGCAATAGACAAAGATTCGTAGAATTTGGGTATAAGTTGGTGGACTTAGGTCAATACCCAATGATCAAGGAAACATTGTCTTCTATCCAAAAGAATTTCCAATGAAATTAATATCTTGAAATATAAGAGGAGACAATATTTCTAGAAAGGTGAAAATTATGAAGAAGAATATTTTGTAGGAGAAACAAACAACCTTCTTTATTCGGGATGCCAAGTGTGTTCTAAAGAAGGTATTGAAACAATTGCAAGGAAAAAAGGGTGTGATAGTGAGATAGTTGGCTTAGATGTTCAAGGTGTTGTCAAGGGATTGGAAAGTTTATGGAGTCTGAAAGTTCTTTGTTTGTAAAACTTTATGGCCACACAGAGATTCATCTCAACTAATTTTCATATTATTGTATCTAGCATTGGAGGTGTGTTAATGAATGCTTATGGGCCCCAATATTCCCCTTAGAAACTCGTGTTTCTAAGGATGCTAGAGTCCCTTCATACCTGGGAAAATGAGAAACACTATATTTAAGGGGGATATTTTAATATGATTACTTCCCTGGAGAAAAAGGGGGAGGCAAGAAACAATTGGATGGAGCTTGTCAAGAATTTAGCAATTATGATACTAAACTTTTTGTATGGTTGATATGGAAACAAGGAATCACTTTTTCACCTGGAATGATAAGTAGGGAGGGGTGAGGTGTATTTCCTCTAAACTTGATCGATTTATTTTATATAAATATGTCCTCTCCAATGGTGGGGAAGCTTCAACTCTCATGTTGCCTGTAGTCGAATCTAAGCGTTGGTCAATTAGTCTATCCTAGGCGAATAACGAAGGATCTTTTAGGAATCGTTTTTTCTTCAAACAATTTCAGTTGTCCCACCCATATTTCAAAAAAACAGATCAATTTTGGTGGAAGGAAGCTGTTGTTCATGATGGAACATGTATGTATCAATTCCAACAAAAATTGAAATGGGTCAAACTGAAATTCAAAAAATGGAATAAGTAGGTTTTTGGTAATATCTTCCAAGAAAAGAGATTGGGAGAAATCCAAATAAAAATGTATGCAATATGGATATGAAGAGGAGATACAAGTTAGATCTCGGCTTGAATAAAGGGAAAAACATGAGGAAATATTGTGGAAGAAGAAGTCACAAAATAGGTTGCTCAAAGAGGGAGATCGCAACACCTCCTAATTTCATTGGTCGACTATCTAAAATAAAGATAAGAATCATATTAATAAGCTGAAAAAATAGGATGGGGAGAGGGTGGACACCCGACAGGAGATCGAGGATGAGTTGGTTAGATACTTCAAGAATATAATGCATGAACTAGTTCAAGATAGAGCAGTGGATATTGCCAAAGTCACTCAACATATCCCAACACTAGTGTCTCAATCCCATAATGATATGCTCATGCGCCCTATGGAGTTGGAGGAAGTGGAGGAAGTAGTTAGAAAGATGGAGGATGGAAAGGCCCATGAGCTGGATGGCTTCATGACCAAATTTTTCCATTTTTCTGGGATGACATCAAAGAGTAACTTGTGAATATTGTGGAAATTTCTTTTGCCATAGGATGATTTCTTTTTGGATTCAATGCCACCTTTTTGTATTTGATCCAACATTATCCAGGTAAATTTTGATATATTTCTCTCTGCAATGTCATTTATAAAATTATCACAAAAGTCATTGCAAATAGGCTCAAACATGTTCTCCTTGATTTGATCTTGTCGGAGCAATCTAGATTTGTGGAAGGAAGGAAAATTATGGACGACATTATATTAGTGCATGAGGTAATCCATTCTTTGAAAGTCGCAGAGAAGCAACAGATGTTGATAAATCTTGATCTAGCCAAAGCTTATGACAATCTTAGTTGGCAATTTATGTCTGTGGTTTTGAAATCATTTGGCTTTAATGAGCATTGGATTGATTGGATATACAACCTATCCTCCTCAATCTTATTTTCAATCCTATCGAAATGGGTTCCCTCTCAATCATTTAGACCAATGAGAAGAATTAGACAAGGAAATCCCCTATCCCTGTTATTGTTTGTCCTCATGGTTGAAGGTTTGGGGCGCATGTTTAAAGACCTTGTGAGGAACCAAGAAATGTGTGGACTTTCCTTACATCCTTATTTTCAAAAATAATCTCGCCAACAATTTGCAAATGATACCATGTTGGTTAATAAAGAAAAGTCTCATGGTTTCTTCCTCAATACTCCCAAAATTACAAAACAAAATATTATGTGCATTCTAAGGTTTCAAGGGACCTTCCTTCCCACTTCCTTCCATCCAAATACCTAAGGTCCTCACTCTCCGACTAAATTTTCCGTAAGACATATTGGTGGGTTTTGGTGGATAATATGAGACAAATATTATTAACGTGGGTTTTGAGGACTCTCAATTTATCCAGCAAGCTTGCTTTGGTTAAAATTGTTCTACAATCCATGTTAACCTATCTTTTTCCAGGGATGGTGACTCCCAAGTCTATGCTCAAATAAATAAATTACAAATAAATTTCGTATGGGGAGGGTGAGAAGAGAAACAAAAACAAGCCTTAATAGCACGGGAAACACTTTGTTTGTTGAAATCCCAATGGGGCCTTGGCCTCCAGGATTTGGGAAAAAGCTATTTGGTTATGGGGAATAAAATATGGTGGAGATGGGTGTCCTATGACAAACGTCCCTAGGCCCAGTTGTGACATTGAAAATATGCAAGGGACCTTGAGAAGTGGAATATTATTCATTTTAATATGACAAGGGGAGGATCACATATCTAGAACACGACATCGTAGAACCTCATAAAATCACTGTTTCTAGGAGATAAGAAATGTAGGGGAAATTTAATTTTGGAATGAATCTTGGCATCAAATTCCCTCAATAAGTAGTTATTTTGATATTCTGGAGACTCAGAGATGCTATCAAGAGAGATAGGGGGTCAAAGTTCAAGATTATTGGTAGTCTGCTTAGAATATCCTTGAATTCAGAAGTTGGAATTTTTTGAACTGGTGGAGGGACAACAACCAAGGAGAGTAGGTCAAAAATTTATGGGATGAATTACAAAATAGGTGTAGTCGATCTGAGACAGGACATGGAAATCTTTGACAAGGATACTCGGCTAAAGGAACCTTTAGTGTAAAGGAGGCTTATAGTATCTAGATGGGCTAGGTGAGTAGGCCTCGGCAACCAAAATGGAAGAAAATTTGGGAATCCAATCTATGGCCAAAGGTGGCCACCTTCATTTGGACAATGCTTAAAATACGCATCCTAACTAGGGAAAACTTACAAAAATATGGTTTCAAAGGTACGATGCAGTGTAGTTTATGCCTATCAAAAGAAGAAATGATGTATCGTTTATTGGATAAATGCTAGTTTTCCTCCACCTTATGGGATTATGGGGATGAGTGATTTTGCAAATGCTTGAGAGTTAGAGGACTCCCGGACCTTTCATTCTTGGAATGGAAGGAAAAACCATTTCAAAATCCAATCCTAAATCATATCTAGCAACTTTTCCCATGATTTTTGATGTGGGAATATTTTGAGCATAAATGGTGCATTTTTAGGGATGATATTAGCTAAGTCAATGGGGTTTGGATCCTGGTTCCATATCACATTTAGGAAACATTGAAGTTGTCACAATGGTCATACCAGGACATGTGTGCCAATGCTAATAAAAGGATAATTTTCTAGGATGGGGGAATCTTTTCTACGCCAACATTCATTGGTAAATACCATACTAAGATAGGTGGGAATAGGTGTCTGAAGATTTGGAATTCCACTCCAAGTGAGATTATCAAATTAAAATTTGATGGCACTTCCAAAGGAAACCTTGGCCTGACTATATTTAGGGTTTTTTTTCACAACAACAAAGGAAAAACCTTTGGGATTTCTAGGGATTTATTAGATTAGAAACTAACAAATCAATAGAGGTATAAGGTCTTCTAAATGGGATTACTCAAGACAAAAGTTGAGGTTTTGATATGATTATTATTGAAGGAGACTCTGAAATTATCTTGACTAGAGTGAAGTGCTTATAAAATGGGAAACCTATCTCAAAGTTTATGAGAAATGGCATTTGAAATTTTTACTGGAAAAGTTGAGAAAGACTATCCATCAATTATAGATCCTTTCTTTCATCCACGTTGAATGAAAAGGGAATATGTTGGTAGATTTCATGGTAAAAAAAGGTATTCATGAGCAAGTCAGACTCAAGGAGGGAGATATCAAAGATCTTGGGGACCATAATTTTGTTTCTCAATGTCAAGTTATGGCTTCCTAGCATCTTGTATCCCTATATGCAGGTTTTTCTAGAACCTAAGAGTGTTATGGGGATACAACTTGTAGAGTTTGGAATGAAACATATGCTCAATGATGGAATTATCAGAAAGGAAACTGGTTATCGTAACAACACCTTGATGTAGATTTGGAAGTGGGTTACAATTTATACAATCAATACGGGAGTTGTGATGAACATTTATGGTGACATTCAATCTAGTCTGACAAGGCTGGTCAATATACAGGAAGTTAATTTCATTATGGGTTGCAAGTTACCCATGGGAAATGCAATTATTGGGTGACATTGGAATTTTTTAGGGGCTGTTATGAACTTGATGTTGTCTAGGTTCAAGGATTGTATAAAGATATGGAGTAGGACGTTAGGCTAGGACATGGGTTAAGTTGTCTTTGGAAGGTGGTAGGAGTGCAATATGTTGTTACATTAGGTCCTAACAGTAGTGAGAAGATGGAATAATCTATAGATGATGATGGGCAGGGTGGAGTTAGTCGACAACAAGCCAACCACGAGCAGCTTCATGTTGCCCATGGTGCCTAGATGTATAAGGTAACTATTCCCCAGGAGATTCATGATGAAAATCAGGAGGTTGATAAGGAGATTTGGGCTGACCTAGAAATGGAAAATCTTGTGGAATATTTTTTGGTGTTAAAAGAGTGGATATGTGATCCTGGCTTGACCCGACCTCACCAATCATTGTATTATATGGAAGTCTCGAAGCTCTGGGTTACGAATGGAATCCTGGGTCAAATTTTGTTGTACCATGAAGTCAATTAGTAGGGTAACAATGTGTCTGCCACCATTTGGAAGGAGCAATCGGTGCATTCTAGACTTATGCACAAAAAATTTGATGACATAACACATCGCTTGGGAATCAATTATTCCTTTCTTTGTCATGGAGAATAATTCTCCACCTAAAGGTGTGGGTGTCTCATCTATTGGACACTAGGTTTCTTGATTTTCATATATTATTCATGAGTCCTTTATGTTTTGCTTGATAGTCTTATTTTTATATTTCAAAATCTAGAGGAAGATAGGTTTTTAATGGCCAATAGGAGGTCTTTGTTATCAATATGATCAATCTAGAGGATGATATGTAACCAATGGTCTATAGGAGGTCTATATTTATTGCTAATCAGTGATATTAAGACTGATAAATACTTTGTTTCCCCTTTGGGGGATGGGGTATTTTTAGGTTTTGGTATGTTGAACCATAATGGAAGATGGATTGGTTGTCAAAAGATATATATGGGGGTATGTATTTCTAGCTTTGTTTTCATAGAAGGTTCCATGTAAATTTCCAAGTGTTAGATAATATAAAGTTTACTTACTTACAGAAAAAATAAATAAATAAATAAATAAAAATAAAATAGTGGCTCCACAAATCAATAATAATAGTATAGATATGTATTTACATATATTTATGCAAGATCTTTACAACAATTTAGTATTATCTTTTATCGTAGAGAAATGGTGATGTATGGGAAATATTGTAATTTATAGAAGTATCTTATGTTAGTCAAGGTTGTGCATGCCACTTTGGTCTACCCCTAGAACAAATTTAACATAGTTCTAATTATTGAATTAAAGTTGATAAAAAGGTTTAGATTTTGAATATTAGACATCAAATTTAAATTTGTAGAAGTAAAAAAATTAATACTACAAGTAAAAAATTACATATAAAACCCCAAATAAAATAATAATACACATAAATTATCCTTAAATATTTCACTAATAAAAAAATAAATTATAAACTAATTGTATAGTTTTATTACTTATTATATTTAAGTTTTTAAATAGCATACATTATTCTATTAAGAATCTATAACTTGTCACTATTTGATGTAATTGAAACTTGCACTTCTATCAATTGTGCGATAAAGACCGTTGGGGGCTTATTTATACATGAGGTATTGGAAGTGTTCTTTTGGTTACATCAATTCCCTCTCAACCTTATAAACATAAACACAACATTTCCAATGCTTCATCATGCATAATACCTCATGTAGTATTAATGTTTGTTGTGAATCAAGTTCACACCTACCTATGTGAATATGTATACCACATGATTCAAAGTATGCCAACAATCTCGTATTAACATCCAATCCATATGGTTCCTCTTAAAGATCAAAACTCAACTATCTACATTATTTCATGCCTAAATTCTTTGACCGTGTAAAATGATCTTATTATTGGAACACCCTTTTAGCTATCAAAGTTGATGAAATTCTTACCAATATCAACATGTTGAGTAGGCTCATTCCATGAATTGAAAATTTTGGTTTCTCATTTCAATTTCATAAAGTTAACACATAATTAGAAAATTTTGCTTTGCAATTGACGTGCATAAATTCAACATTAGAACTACCTCATTAATCCTTAGTATGAAATAATATACTAACTTGGGTGCATGAATTATGTCATCTACATAGGTTATCGTAATTGTGTTTTGTAAAATGAAATTTATCGAGGTTACATTTCTGTGCACTTTTATTATATCATTGTTTAATACTTTCTACCTCTAACTTGGTGCATGAATGAAGGAAATGAAAATCGCTAGTGAATGAATCACTCTCTATTTTATCAATTGCTTCCAAAGTGATATCACATATTTCAATAAAATGTTTCAAAATGGTTTGAAATTTTTTGATAAATTTTCATTTTAAACAACATAAACTTAATAATAATAAACGTGAATTATATCTAATTCACAAATAAATTAATACATCCAAAATATAAATGTTGAAATAAAACATGTAGATGATACCACTTTCCATTTCCATCACCTTGATTATCTTCCTTCCTTGACAATATAACGATGTTGTTCTCAAAATGATGTTTTGACCTAGGGTCGTGTCTACAAACCACCAATATGTGTCCAACATATATGACTTGAAATGTACAATTGATATTCTTTAATGTTTGATAAGTCACTATATGGATGAATTCGTCAATGCATGCAAATTTGATACTCTTTGATAGGGAAAGATGTCAAAATATAAATTTCATCTAGACTATAGAAATAGGCATATTAATAAGGTCACTTGTTGACTTAAGGTTACTTTCTGTTTAATTATTTTATTAAAGTACAAATAAGTCATTTTAGGGTTTATGCAATTAGGGTTTAAGAATTCGGGGGTTATGGCATCTCATTCTTATAAAGACAAGCTTGTTCTCTTCATTTTGTAATCACCAAAAAAACTAATTTTCTCTCTTTCAATTCTCTCTCTGTGTTCTTGGTTTCTTTGTGTGTTTAGTTTTTGTAATATAGTATCAGATCTACAGTGAGAGGAAGTTGAAGGAAAGTAAGAGAAGGACCTAGGGACTAGCAAGTTCAATGATGGACCAAGAGAATTCATTCAATGCACATCAAGGGTTTGATGGAGTTTTGTACCAACCAACATTAGGTTTTTTTATATTAAAATACGAGTGGCAATCTTTTTCTTGATTTAAAACTAGGTTCATATTTTTAAGAGATAATCAATTTTATTTTGATTTAAATCTAGATTTAAATATATTTCTAGTTTAAATTGTAGATTAAAACTCAAAAGAAAAAATTGAGGATTTGGGAATTTTGGGGGGTAGTTATTTTTTCCAGTTGTATGACTATACAGACAACCCATGGAATTATGGATAGTCCATATAGACATATCCACATGACTATATGGAATTTGTACTACAAACTATAAATTTTCTAGGTTGTGTTTATCATCTTTAGATCTCTTAAAATTTCACTATAATTTTTATTTTCTTGTTGAGTTTTTGAACATTTCAGCAATTTTGCAATTTTAGAGATATTATATAGTGGTTTACCACATTTGTGGTAGATCTATGCATTTTTATGATTTATTTTCAAAATAAAATCTAATTTTGATAGAAATTACACTAAGCAATGGTAGATTCAAGTGTTTGGGAGAAAACCCTTGGTTTTCTAATAGCTAGTTTGTCCAATATAATGTTGGGTGGTAACCAAAAATTCTCTAGAAAAAATTATAATACCTATAAACTATGTATGTTAGTTATTTTTTAGTACTGATATCTGGGTCAACTTGTGCTGGGGAAAGAAACTCAAAAATAACATACAAAGACTAGGACAAATATGATCATAAAGATATTTATGAGTGATGATGTGCTTCTAGAAGTGTAGGTTGATTGCAATACAATAGTTGTTGCAACCATTTTGAAGCACATGAAATATTTGCATCGGATCTCAAACAAAGGTAGAGTCATTTTCCTTAAAAATATATTATTTTGTATTAATATGAAAGATAATGAATATTTACATCAACATTTGGTAAAGATTAAGGATAATAGAGAACAACTTGCAAATGAACATAAGTGATCCACCCAACAGTTGGCATTGATTGTTGACTTCCCCAGGTTCAGCATGGACTTCAACAAGTTCGAACCTCGACACAACCTCGACAGGTTTATCACCTCGGTATGCATCGTCGACACCAGCATCTTGAAATGACTACGACAAATTGTTCCTCTGTATTCTAGACGTTTGTAACGATTGAACTCATGAACCGTTCCAAATTCTTTGTAACTCAATGTAACGGGTAGAAACCCAAGTGTTCTCAACACTCTATATAAACATGTACACTATTGTAATATACAAGTAGAGTATGGACCATAGTATAACAGTAATGAAGTGACACAGATTGGTTTGCATTCTTGCATTTTGTCTTTATGTATGTTTTATGTGTGTAGTGTATTTCCTGCTTGCTTATTCTTAATATGATTCTACCATAATAGTACTTGATTCATTCAAATGCATTGTTGTCCCCATCATGTGCATGGGCACCCGGATCATTGGTATCAAAGCTTGTGATAAGCTTGATCAGAGCTTGTGTCTAGATTGTTTGTGCTTAAGTTGTGTGTATACCCTTCTATCAAGGTTACCTAAATTATGCATGTTCAATCACACTCACAAACTCATCAATATAAGAAGACACTACCTTTTAGTTTAGAGTATCTATATACTCACACTGCTAGATTGAATATGGTTGAAGAAACACACATTAAACATGCAACTGACAAAACAAAGAGCTCATAAGGAAAGCATCGGCTCGATAGTGAACCAAAATGTTCTCCCAATTCAATGAGATTCTCACACGATTCGCCTCAACGTCAGGAGGATCCTCGACAAGATACAACTCCAACAAAAGCAGTTTATTCAAATCACAAATGAACTTGGAAATACCGAATGTAGAAGGCAATATTGACGTGGAACTTTTAGACAATTGGGTACAACAACTGAAATCCTATTACTCTATGAATCAACTCTCATAATCTGAAAAAATCACCATTGCATCCTTAAAGATGTCAACTTTTGTGCCCTGTTGGTGGGAGAACCTATCGACAAAGATGGAGAAAGAAGGAAACCCCATAAATACATGGGAGACAATTGTTGAGTACATCCAAAAGGATTTATACCCACCCAAATACATTGAAAAATAGTATAATAAGTGGTAGCAGCTAAGGAAATGGAAATACCAGTCCGTGCAAAGTTACACCAATGAGTTATATCGACTCATGGAGAGACTTGGCGTCCAAGAAGAAGGGAAATTGATTTTTCTGAAGTACATTAGCGGATTGTCCCTATACATTCAACAAGAGATGGAGTTTCTGACAATTATTACACTTGCAAAAACATTCTACTATGCCAACAAGCTCAAAGCTAAGCAGAAAGGAAAAGCATGTTTCACAACCAAGCTGACAAGTCGAACATCTGACAAGAAGTCACCATCCAACTCTGACAATTCAAGACACCTTTCTTAGTCAACCCCACCAAATCCTGACCATGGAAAGAACCACTCTTAGAAAGAGAAAAGGGAACATAGCAAACAACTCCTATCGGGAAATGGTTTGATTATCACAATTCATCATGGCATGATACGTCTGAATGCAAGGATCGGAATAAATTTTTGTCAAAATTGTCGAGCTCTGGCTTGTTCAACAAAACCTTGCTAGAATCAGACCCATAAGCATCGACCCTTTTGAAATCGACATCAACCACTCTGATAGCCTCAACTATCATTAACGAGGAGGAATGAGAGAACATGTTCCATACATATATATGGGATCAAAGGAATCCATTGCATATGATTGTAGATAATGGTAGCTAGAAGAACTTCATTTTTGAATATCTCATGAATAAAATTGGTATTTTCACCACTCTACATCCTCAGCCTTATAACATCGATTGGATGAAGGATGGACAAGAACTAAGAATCACCCAACAATCCAGACTCATCTACTTTATTAAGCCTTTTGAAGATGAAGTACATGTGACATGGCATCGCTTTCTATAGTTAACGCCATGTTTGGGAAACCTTACTTATGGGATCAACATGGATGTTATCAGTCCCAGCCTCGGAAGGTGATTTTCAAATTACAAAACTAATGGTACACCATATCAAAGCAATGACCTACATCAACAGTTGTGATGGTATCTTCCAAACAGACAAAGAATATTATCAACCATGCTTAGAAATTCGCATTGATTATGATTAAGCCTCGGTATTCCAGGAATACAGCAACAACTAGTCGACTCACCGACCAATACAGCTCCTGACAATAGCAAAATATCAACAACATTCTTGAGGAATATCGAAACATATTTCAAAAGCCAAATAGAGTACCACTACGTTGTTAGGTAAAACACTCCCTTGAACTTGTTCCTGGTTCATCATTACCTAACTCATATTTTTATAGACGATCCATTGTTGAGAATGAAGAGATTCATGGAAAGATTCAGGATTTGATCAATAAAGGTCACATTCAACCTAGCTCCTCTCCTTATGGAATTCTAGTCTTCCTCGTACCAAAGAAAGATGGGACTTGGCGCATGTGCATCAACTATAGGGCTCTCAACAAAAACTTTCATAAATAGTAGATACCCTCTTCCAAGTATAGATGAAATCATCGACTATCTGAAATGTGCTAAGTTCTTTACTAAGCTCGAACTCAAGTCAGGATATCATCAAAATCCAATCGAGCCCATAGATGTATGTAAAACTGCTTTCAAAAATAAGGAAGAATTTTTTGAATGTTTAGTCATTCCTTTCAGCTTAACCAATGCACCTACGATCTTTATGTGATATATGGATAACATTCTTTGACCTTTCATAATCAAGTGTGACATTGTCTACCTAGACGATATCTTGATTTTCAGTTGATCATGGGAAGAACATGTCCAACATCTTTGACAAGTCCTCGACACTCTTCGATAACATCGACTCTATTTGAAAATGGAAAAATTCTTATTTGCGATGAACAACATCAAATATTTGGATTATTTAATAGACTCTACATGCATTCACATCGACCCAAACAAAGGACAAATCCTTAAAGATTGTCCCATTCCTCAAAACATTCATGAACTAAGAAGTTTTCTTGTTTTGGTGATTTTTTATCGATGGTTCAGACTCGGTTTCGGTCACATAGCCTAGCCTTTGAATCATTTGACTAAGGGAAATAGGAAAACTGTCTTCAAATGGACATTGACACAACAGAAAGATTTTGAGCAGCTCAAACACAAGCTTTGTACTTCACCAGTACTTGTGTTACCTGATTTGCATCAACCGTTTAATATTGAGATGGATGCATCGAACTATGCTTTAGGTGCAGTGATCACTCAGTATGGTCACCCATATGCTTTTCGTTCTGAAACTTTCAATGACACCATCAAAAGGTGTTCGATGTATGAAAAGGAACTACATTCCATTGTAAATCCCTTAAGAAATGGAGACATTACATCCTTAGGAAGGAAACGGTCATCCTTACTGACCACAAGCCCTTACATTTAACCTCATCACAGTCGAAGTTACAAACAAATTGAAAACTCAAGTGGATTAATTACCTACAACAATTTTAGTTGGTAATTAAGTATCAAAAAGGTAAATCCAATGTCGTGGCCGATTATCTCAGTTGGCCACCAATTATTATACTTTTCACAGTTATGAGTATGCAAGGCTACGACACATCTACTTGGCCTCAATTGTATTTGATATAATGTGAATTTTCTACAATATATCGACAGCTCCAAACCAATCCTCGATCCACTGCCGACTACTTCCTAAAATATACCTTTCTATACAATCTTGGACAGCTTTGTGTATCGACAGGTGAGCGTCGATAAAAGCTCATTTGGGATGCGCACTACAACAAGGCTACAGGACACTTTGGAGTAGAAAACACCATTTCCATCCTCCAAAAGTATTTTTATTAGACTTCACTTAAATCTGACGTCAACAGGTACATTTGATCATGTGTGGTTTATGCCATTGCTAAATTGTCAAATCGATGACAAGGATTGTACATGCCTTTGTCGGTTCCTAGTCGACAATGGGAATCTATTTCTATGGAATACTTGATAGGATATCCTACTACCAAACATTAGCATGACATTATCTTAGTAGTAGCTGACATATTTTCCAAGATGGCTATTCTTATTCCATGCAAGAAGACTACGATAACATAGCAGACACTCGGCTCTTCTTTGAATATCTTTGGAAACATTGGTCTTCCAAAGACCATCATTTCTGATAGATATTTCATATCTTTCAGCATATTTCGAAAGACTCTTTGGCAATAGCTCGACACAAGACTCTCTTTGTCAACAGATTTACATCCTCAAACAGATGGGTAGACAAAAGTTGTGAATCACTTGGTAGTACAACTGCTTCACATGTACAACCACAAGCATCATCGAACATGGGATGATTATCTCCCATATATATAACATAGTTACAATCATGCTCAGCACATATCTATGGGAAAGAGTCCATTCGAGATCCATTATGGATTTCAACCCGCAGCGCCCATCGACTTGATCATTTCATCGACACAACCGAACGACATCGACTCTGACTGATGAGAAGTTGAAAAAGCATTGAAGTTTCAAGGCCAAATCTACAACATCCAGAAACAAGCATAGGAAATGTTGCAACAAGCTAATGTGAAAGCTAAGGCTCGACACGATAAGAATCATACTCCTCATTCATTTCAAAATGGGAATCTAGTATGGTTGCATCTAAAGAAGGAATGATTCACTGGTCCATATAGAAAGTTGAAACCTTTGCGATATGGTTCGCACAGTATCTTTAAGAAGATTGGAGAAAACACTTTCTAGCTTGGCATCCTTTCATGCTTGGTTTTGCATCCAGTATTGAATGTGGATCTACTTCAACCATACCATACACGACTGTTGGAACAAAATGACTTGCATAGAACTTGAAGGTATCTATCCATATGTTCAGGAGCCTCTTCCTTGGACACCATCATAGAATGACATATACGCCATACGAGGACGAATGCAATCCCCTTGTTGCAGGTAGCTAAAGCTAGACAAATCCCAGCATAAGGAAAGTGGTACTCTGCTACTGAACTCACCAACAAGTTTCCTCATGTGAACGAGCCAAAAATGGCGACCATTGTTTCTTAAGGAAGCAAGAATGATCCACCCAATAGTTGGCATTGATTTTCAACTTCGATAGGTTCAGAATCGACTTCGACAAGTCCAAACCTTGACACAACCTCTACAGGTTTAGCACCTCGACATGCATCATCGAAAACAACATCTCGACGTGACTATGAGAAATTGTCCCTATGTCTTCTAGTCATCTGTAATAGTTGAACTTCTTAACCGTTCCAACTTCTTTGTAATTGAACATAATGGTTAGACACCCAATTGTTCTAAACACTATATAAACATGTACACTATTGTAATATATAAGCAAAGTATGGATCATAATATAACAGTAATGAAGTAACAGAGATTGGTTCGAATTCTTGCATTTTGTCTGTACATATGTTTTCTGTGTCAAGTGTATTTATTTCTTTGCTTATTCTTAATATGCTTCCACCATAAAAATACTTGATTCATTCAGTAGAAATGGTATCCTCGTTGTGCACCTGGGAACCCAGATCAATAAGAGGGAATAAAAATACACATGGTGGTAATTAATCTCAAGAGTGTACTAGTTGCAATTGAACATTTTATTGAAACACATAATATTGTTGTTGTTGACAAAGGCCTAAAGTTTGATTACTTATGTACAAAAATCTTGCAACATGATAGGTGGACAAAGTAGTTCAATAATGAAAATGTAGTAGCAAGTTCAGAACTAGCATTAGCAACAAGCCTCGAGGGTAAGGGAAGTTTTCATGAAAGAAAGATGAAAGAAGCAATGAAGGAAACGTCGATGAATCAATAAATCAAGAAATTTTCAAATCTCATTGTTGTGGAAAGGTGGGTTATAAAAAGAAGTTTTGGAAAAATAAGTTGTATTTAAATCATAACTAAGTACATTCTCATCATAAGGAGAAGGTCCACATTGCAGAACATGAGGTGTTGGAACCAAAGGTTGTGTAGTTTCATCACACCTCTAGATATTATGGAGATAATCACTTGAAAGACGACAGTTGACTAGTAAAGTAGTCGATTGGAGGCTCTCCTAAGTGCTTGATTTATTGGTTGACTGAATGGTTGATGAGGCAATAGTCAGCTCGACTAAAGAAGCTGACTAATCAATGGGATGTTGTGTATTTCTTGGAAATAGTTAGAACCAAGAACCCTTATTTGTGGACTAGATCATCTTCTGTCCAAAGGAATTTTTTAGATATAGAGACTATTAAAGAACAAACATATGGGTTGGAGGTAGTGTGGAAGACCCTCACCTCGAACCTTGTTGAGACAATTCGCAGCATGGAATGAAATGAGGAAGATAAGGAGGTCAATGGCCAATAAAAGATAATTGCGGAGGGATGGGGATTAACAAAAGGGACTCTTCATGGTCTGCGAGAAAGGGCAAAGGTCTGTATAGTTTCTAGCCCTACATCCTGGTCCCCCCAACTATGTCTAGTTTACAAGATAAATTTTGAAAGGGGTGGCGAAAGGTAACCCCAGAGCATCTGGATACAGGGGAGTTTGTGGAAACTTGGTAGGGGAAATTCTTCAAGTTTTCTATGAGTCAACTGGTTCTGATACAAACAACTCTATGGAGCTCGAAGGCATGCTTTAGGGTCTCAGTCCACTGCTCAGGGAAGGGTGGCTCCCGGTGATGGTGGAAGGGGATTCGAATATCCTCATATAAATGGCGAAGCAGCTTTCCAATGGGAAGACAACTGAGAAGGTTTCATCCAGTTGGCTCCTGGATAGTCAGTTGGAAATCCTCCGTAGCCTGGTCATGGTGCATCTAGAAATCACCTTTCAAAATGTTAGAAGGGAAGCAAACTAGGTCACTGAAATAATGGCAAACATTAGAGTAGGGGAGATGGGGCTCATAGGATGGGATGGTTTGAGGACTTAGGTGCGACTCAGTGGGTACCAAGATGTCAACAACTAGCCCAGCAAGATGTCAGCATGAATGGACATATGGGGGATGACGCGAGGAATAATCAAGGTTATGACAGGGGGCAGAGGGATCCTTCCAAGGATCTCGATCAGCTCCATGCGTAATCATGAAGGTAATGCTCATTATATTCTATGCCAGTCCTCTCACCATTAATCCAAGGTACAGTTCTCGACTAGGAAGTGAAGGAGGGATAGATTTTATGAGAGAAAGGAATTCAGACATGATGATAGGTATGATGCCTCAACTCATGTTGAGTATAGGGAGGGGTGACTACTGGATCAAGGAGATCAGTGACAGATACAAAAATGTTAAGGTGAAGAACGCCCCTCTTCCTATTAATATCGTTTTGGTTGCATGGCCCGTCATCCGCTTCTAGTGGAGGGAATACATGTTTGGTGGTTATCAGGTGTAGGGAACTTTTGTGGGAAGGTCAAAGTAGTTCTGTGAAGAGCTTGCGAACGAAGAGTGAGATTGATCATCCCCAAGGTGGTTACGGGAGGCCTAGCACAAGCAAAGCTTCGTCCTTGAGTCGTGACAAAGGGAAATGGGTGGCCAAGAGAGGCAAGGGAAATGCAACCAGGGCGCAGCTCCAAGCTCAGGCGGCCACAGAATTCTTCAAATATCACATCCCCTTTATGGCTCACAAATCCATGGAAAGAATGGAAAATAAATTATGGGACTAGCAAGTTAAATTGATGTCGATGGAGGAAGTTCGAATGGAGGTCGAGGACTGGGTGGTGGACTCAGGATCTACAGCAGGAAGGGCTTCATCCCATGACCGCCTGATAATGTTGTATTGGGTCATCATGAACATGGTTACGAATGTTGCTCTTAACCTGGAGGTTAAGAAGGAAGAGGCTGCGGCTAAGATTGAAGGGGAGGAGGAGCATGTCAAAGCGTGGAAGGAGCACCATGCAGAGTGTCAGGTGATGCACAGCAAGCTCAATGACCACAGTTAGGATGGTCGTCTGATGCACCATAACGTGGATCAAATTTCGTCATGCCTGGTAATCATCCTCTACCATCCAAGGATGGAGCAACACCAGGAGGGCGTCCCTAGTCGGCGATCTGGAGGTTGGGGCATGGAGCAGTCAGGTGGCAATCCTCATCAATGCGGGGATGGGTCGGTGTCGAATGCGAGCTTCACCAACGTCGACCATATTCCTTGATTTTGCTTCGGGTTATGTTAATTCCCTATGTTCATGTTAGAAAGTCTTTGTCAATAGAAATAGGTGTTGTTAGCCAGTTTAGTTTTAAAAATAGTGGTCCTAGTTATGGGATTGAACTCTGCCATGGCTGGGATCTCCCTCTTTTTGGGAAGGAAGTATCTTTTGTGGATGATTGTAATAGCTTTTGAGTTGGGTTTTTTTATGGGGCCTATTTTTTGGGCGTCCATGTACTTGTGAAGTTTACAGTAATATATTCTTTTATTTAAAAAAAAAAAGAACAAGCATATGCATTGTAATGATATATATGGAATTGATGATGAATAATGCATTGTGATGTTCTAATCATATTGTGTTGTGATTAAGTGTTGTAAACAATGTATTTTGATGCCACCCCTCTTCTTGGAATATTTATCCCTTCTTATTTTATTTTATGTCATGTTTTTCAAAGGTGTTTTCTTAACATGAGGAAGAGATTTCTCTCTTCACTATCATCACTAAGTAGGAAATCATGGAGATTCATGTGCTTGGTATATTGAATATGGTGCATCAAGTTGTTTTCCTAATAGTTGTGATTGGTTTTTCAAATATGATGCCTATGTTTTTTCTGTGGTTTTTGGTAGTGGGAGGAGTTTAGACAATAAGGAAAAGGAAATGTATAGATTGTCTTCGGAAGTAAGCACTTGATCTTATTTAATTTCTACTGTATGCTAGGTATGGAATAGAACTTTCCCTTTGTAATTTAAATTATGAGGAAAATACACCACTTACATGTTATTTTCAATGAACATAAGTTCTATGTGGTAGAAAAGGGTACCAACAAGACTCAATTTCTCTTGGTATTGAATATCATGATTTATTCTAGTCTGTTGATATAGAGGAATCCAAAGAACGTGCTTGAGTGGCCAAGAGTGTCCAAGAAACTAGTTCACTTTGGCATCAAAGGGGTAGAAATTTTAATTTGCACTATCTTTCTCATTTGTCTAAAGAAATTTTAGTGGATGGTCTTCCAAATATTCAACAAAAGCAATAATAAATTTACATATATTATCAAGTTGGAAAGAAGCACAAAGATCTATTTGATGAATGACGATCTTGGATATCCAAGGAGATTCGTCAATTGTTTCATGTAGAATTTTGTGTCCTCGATGAATACATCATCAATCTCTATTTCCAAGTATTTATCATTTTTCATAGATGACTTCACTCAAATAATGTGGGTGTATTTGTTAAAGTTGAAATCGAAAGTATTTATTGGTTTCATTAAGTTTAAAGAAATTGTGGAAAAATAATATGGGGGTTGATTTAGAATTCTTAGGTTTGATAATGTCAAACAATTTTTATCTTTGGAATTTAATAACTTTTGTACTCAATAGGGTATTAAGAGGTAGTACAACACACTCTACACTCCACAACAAAATGGAGTGGTAGAGAGGCATAACCACAATATTATCAACTTGGCATGTTGTATGTTAGAAAAAAATATGTT
Source organism: Pseudotsuga menziesii (assembly GCA_001517045.1). Classification (NCBI taxonomy): domain Eukaryota; kingdom Viridiplantae; phylum Streptophyta; class Pinopsida; order Pinales; family Pinaceae; genus Pseudotsuga; species Pseudotsuga menziesii. The sequence goes on from LPNX011137871.1 coordinate 288,663, forward strand.
CCTTATAGGTATTGGGTTGAAGCAATGAACACCATAGTTTATTTTCTTAATAGATATCTAAAAAATGTAATGTAGAAGAAGTCTCCAAAGGAAGCATGGTCTAGATGAAATCCACCTATAATCGTCCCAATTTTTTGGTTCAGTTGGATATGCATGGTTTCCTAAAGAAAAATGAAGCAAACTAGATCCCAGAAGCAATAAATCGATGCTCATAAATCATGGCAACACTCAGAAAGAAAAATATAAGTTAGTTGATGTGGATACTTAAAAAGAAAGCTTTAGTTGATATGTTGTGGTTGATGAGAATGTAGTGCTATTTCAAACAAATTTAGATCTAAAAACTTATGAGAATGAGGAATTTTTTATTGGAAACTCAAGTAGGATGCTTGTATGACCTCCACTTGAAGGGGAGATATTATAAGGATGAGTCTTCAAAAAATCCCAAACAAAAAACCATTGCAAGTACTACAAATCAACAAAATTATAGTGTTGATATGGAAGAAGAGGATCCTAAGAAGAGACCAAAATAGTGGCACAAGATAGCTAGATATGTTCAACTAGATGATATGAGGGAAGAAGGAAGACCAATAAGAGGTAAGAAATCCAATATTGTCAATTCTTGTTTCATGGATATCATTCAATACTTATATGAACCTCGGGAATATGAAGAGGCCAAAGACAGACCACAATGGGATATGACCATGCAAGTTGAACATAAGGCTATGATGAAAAATCAAACATGGATTATTACAAAGCTACCTCTATGTAAGATACCCATTGGTTGTAAATGGGTCTATAAATTCAAGTGTGAAGTAGATGAGGCACTTGAACAACATAAGACAAAACCAATTGCAAGGGATTCACACATAAATAAAGAATTTCTTGTGAAGATACATTTTATCCATAGTAAATACAAACATAATTCATTTAGTTCTAGCCATGGTAACACAATTTGGAGAGAAACTATACAAAGTGAATGTGAAGAGTGTCTTCCTCAATGAATATTTGGAGAAACAAGTATGCATGTATCAATCATAAGGTTTTCAAGTTATAGGGAAATAATATTTAGTCTATTGACTAAATAAATGTCTATATGGCTTGAAGCAGGAACCTAAAGCATGGTACATCAAAATTGACAAGTATTTGGGTCAACAACCTGGTTCCAATGAATTCCTTTAGATCCCAATCTTTGTGTTAAAAGCATTGGATATTATGTAATTATTATGGTATTGTGTATATGACACAATCATGACAAGTAGTGAGGCAAGGGTAATATCACAGGTAAAATCAAATTTATGTGCAACGTTTGACATCAATGAATTATTCCTCCTACACAATTGATTAGGTGTTGAAGTTTGGAAAACAAATAAACATATGTGTGCTTCACAGACAAAGTATGCCAAAAGTTTGTTAGATAAGTTAAGGATGGTAGATTGCAAAAAATCATATACAACTATGGAGAAAGGGCTAAAAATTTCAACCAAGACTAATTCTAAGGTACTTAATGAATCTATCTATCAAGAACTAACTTGAGTTTTGAGATTAGCTAAATCTCATGTTTCATGACCACTAGAAAGGTAGAACATTGGACAATAGAAAAAAACAGATTTATGATACGTGAAAGGAACATTACATTTTTCCATTATATTTGCAAAACATAAAAAATAATGGTTATATGGTTATGCAAATTTAGATTGGGAGAAAGAAATGGATGACAATATATTCACATCATGTTATGTTGTTAGTCGTGGTACTAAATCAGTTACATGGACAAATAAGAAGTAGCATATGGTCTCCCTTTCTTCAACTGAAGTAAGATAGTGATTATTAATGAAAGGAGCATGTGAAGCATTTTGGCTCAAATAGATGCTTGTAGATATGAAGATCCAATAAAAGGATCCTACACTATTGTACTATGATAATCAAGGAGTGATTAAGCTAGAAAATAATCAATATTCCATGAGAGTATCAAACATATTGAAATCCATTGCCACTTCATCTATTAACTTGTAGAATATGGGACAATTGAGCTACAATACTATCCTAAAAAGCATTGTGACTGTAGACATTCTCACTAAGTCTTTGGGTCCAATTTTGTTTATAAAATCCAAGGACAAAGTTGGTGGATTTTCTACATTGACCATTATGGAAGGATATTAGAATATAAAGGTCATATATACTATATACTTAGGAATATTAATAAAGTCACTTGGCGACTTTAAGTTAATTTATGTTTAATTATTTGATGATAGTACACATAAAAAATATAGGGATTTTGCACTTAGGGTTTGAGCAGTTAGGATTTATGTCCTCTTGTTATAATAAAGAGAATTGTTCTCTTCATTTAATAACACATAATAATCATTTTAGGTTTTTTAATATTATTTTTGTGTTCTTGATTTCTCCATGTGTTTGGTAAATAAAATTATCAATGTATGCAAGCTTCAACTACTATTTGATAAGGAAAGAGTCATGATGACTGTGTCTCATGCACCTTTCTTCTATTGGAAATAGAATTTGAGAAGGCTACTTTGAAAAACCCTCCTTCTAATTTTGGGAGATAACCTTCTAAAAAATCATGTTGAGTTCGATGTATAATTTTGGGTAAATAGTAAGAATGGATACTTTAATATATGGATACTTTAAATTTTAATTGTTTGTTTCCATATTCCATGATTGCATCTTCTATTCTTAGATTGCTAACTCTATGCTCTATAGACACAATGTATATAGGATCTGCACATGAATGTTGTATTGTCAAGTCCTTTAGTCATTCTTCCTTGACTAAACATATGGAATAAGAGGGAAACCCCACAAGAGACCAAGAAGTGTGAACAAAACCTAAAATGGTGTAATGCATACTAGTCTACCATAATTGTTTCCATCCTCTACTTATGTGTTCCTAATTTCTCTTACAATTCTTCTTGTTTGATTAATCGAGCCTAGGTTGCATCCTAGTATGCAAAACTTCCCTCTGCGAGCCTTCTAATTTGCTACCTTACTTCTTAACACCTTACAAACCTCCATTATGCCACAAATTGTAGAATCAACTAAGTGGTTTTACTCAAAAATGATTGTCATAGGGTTGTAGAGACCCAACTAGTGCGACCATTGTTCTCCCATGAACCCTTCACTAAAATTTTATCTGCCACAAATAAGTACAAGAAAATGACCCCAAAAGATATCAAAGCAACCAAAATCCAAAATTTCATCACAAACTCCTCATTGAAGGATGCTCTCCAAAACCAATTCCACTCTTCTTGTAGGTGAAGAATCCTAACACATGATAAACCTCAATCCCGCAATAGAAAACATCCTTATATTTTGAAAATAATCTCGATAAATCCAATTAGACCATGAATACTCATCCTTTCACCATTAAAATTCCCACTAAGATTGAATTAGATGAAGTGTGAGAGCACCACGAGAGGGTAAGATGGGTTTATGATGCCATCCTCAAACCTATCCAAAGGGAATTTGTCAATATAAAACCAAACAATACATTGAACTTGATTTCAATTTTTCCTGCTTAGGGGATTAATAATAATTTAGGATCACCCCCATTTTTAGTAAGAACCCCTTGTCCAAGTGAACTACAAACTTTGTCAATGCATCCACCTACAAACTGCATGAGAAATGAATGTGATAGAAGTCTATTTCTTCAAAATAAGGAATAATTCATTTAATCCTCTCAAGCATTCTATATAGGATTGATTTGCATCTTACATTAGTTTTTGTTACTTGGTCAATGACAAATGATGAATCCTAAAACACCAAATCATTTTTAATATTTAAATCACAACATAGGAATAATCTAAGGTACACAACATGTATCTCTACTTCCTTATTGTTTGTCACTCCTATTCCATGGGCATATGGCATTTCATGCTTTCTTCTAGGGCCTAAGATCACCCCCACCCAGCCACCCCCTCCCCAAACCTACCACACCTAATTCCCTTAAAGGTTTTACCCAAAGTCTGAACTGGCCTAAAAGATAAAAACTAGATTAGACTTATGGATCAATGGGAACTCTATATCACCAATTCTAACAACTTAAAGCAAGTTTATTACAGAATTAGATAACTTATTTCTAATGAATGATAAACATAGAATTTAATATTTGATCATTTAAATGAAATCAATAATTATTTTAACATATTCATACAATAGATATTATTTAAAATATAATATGTTATGCAAAACAAAAAATACTAATAATAATGTGTGTATATGTGTGTGTGCGCATCGAGGAAACAATTTGTGGAATCCCACATGCTTCACCGAGATGACCAGATGGTCTATGGATTAAGTGCCAACAACAAGAGTGGCTAGTGACCCATGTGGACTCAACGAGAATGCATCTCATGTCAATAATGTGTGTGTAAAAAAATTGAGTTGCTTTTATTTAGCAACAAGTAAAATGCAAATTCACTCATACTTAAAATATTAAAATGGATTTTGTTGCTTATATAAAAACATAACTATATATTTAATTGGTATAATTTAGTTGATAATTGATAATATAGATAGATAAAAAACAATAAAAATTGATGCTAAATAAAAGTCAGTCCGTCCATCGATTCATATATTAATTTGTTTCAATTTTTTAAATATGAAGAAATTTATATTTTAATTAATTTTTTATCTTTCTTCAAAATTACGATGAATTTTTAATAATCGATTTTTCAAATAGGTCAATAACGCCATTTTCTTAAAGAGATTCCGTGCTTATAAAAAAATATCATTTTACAACATCATTTAAATATAAATATGCTTATAAATATGCATTTTGTTTTTCCCTATCAAGGTAAAGTATATGTGTGATGCAACTATATTATTAAAAAAATTATCATTTATCAACATCATGATTCTTAGACAACAAATTTCCACTTTTGATTTAAGGAAAAGGGTGGTTTTCTCACATAAATTGGTATTTTCTAAAACAAATGGAAAATGGAAAAAATTAAAGAAATATAGAAAAATAATTCAATTAGTATTTAAGTTAAAGTAATTAAATTTGATTAAGCGCATTAAATTTTAGTTAGAAAACATCATAAATCTACATTACAAGGTTGCATTATAACCACGCCATGGTATCTTCTTGACTGGTTTTAATTGTTGTGCATTTTTGTCCTTCTTTATTGAGCATCCGCCCTTGTTAAGCATCATTTACGCTATCCCCATGGATCTAGATCCTAGAGGGTGACATATCCCTCCTCTATATGTCAAGGATTTGGCCTTATAGGCCCTCATTTGTTTAGATTGGGAGTCTCCTAAAAAAATATCAACCATCCTAATTTTGTAAGAAGATTGATAATATCATTGAAGCCCCTCTTTTGATCACTACTTCATGGGATATGGCCCTCATGATAGAAAAGAAAGCTCTAAATAGACAATTTACAAGGATCTATCTCTCACCCAAATCCATGTCTAAATAGGTTCACAATAACTAGTAGGTTGATCAAGGGGAAACTCTCTAGTTTTTTTTCTTAGTAGGTCTGTATGATTCCTCTTCAAAGGCATGTACCTCAATCGATGGACCCCTAATCCTAAAGTTAATGTCCCCTCTGTAATGTTGGTATGTTTTTTCTTCAACCATTTTCCTCTTCATTATTAGGTAGAGAATGCACTAAGAAGCATCAATAATAATCTTGGGAAGTACATCGGAAAATATAATACAAAGGATGGAATGTTTGCATGCTCTAAAAAATATGTTGAGGTAGATCTAGAGAAGGGTTTTCCAAAATAAATTCTCCTTACCTTAGATAACCATAAACATGTCCATAAGCTAGACTATGAGAAAAATCCTAAGTGTAAATCTTGTCATGAGTATGGACACTTTCTGAAAAACAAAAAGCATGACCAAGCCTCAAATCAAGAAACCCCTGCTAAAAAGGATCAATGACAAGTGGTTAAAAATAAAATGACTGGAAATAAGCAAGCCACTATTGCAACTAGGAATATGCCCCCCTGGTCCTCCTCCCAACCTCGCCATGTGGAATCTAAGTTGTCATCTATCCACCCATGATCCCTTTCATATTTCACTTATTTTGCAGTGTTGGTGCATGGTTCCTCCTCACCTCATAATAATTAAATCTCATCCAAATAAAACTATTTTGATTCTCTCTCTTAGATAGGACCCTCTACATTCAAATAAATCATGGCTTCTATAGAAAGGATCCCATTCCCTCTTAAACCATGGCCTCTCTAGTTCCTTGCTCCAAGCCTCTATCTTTGTTGGAGAATGATTGTATCTATGACCATCAAGAGGAAATTGATTTGATGATGGGAAACCCCGTTTATGTCAATGGAATCCTAACCAAGAAATATTCTTAACAACAAAATGAAAAGGAAGTCGAAGGAAAATGGATCTTTAAATGAGGAATTGGTTGAAGGGGGCTACCGCTGCATCCCTAAAACTTTTCTTTTGTCAGGATTTTGTTTTAATTTTTCACTCCATTTTAAATAAATAGCCAATAAATGACAAGATGGAGAACTTAAATGGTGAACTCGTGGACCTTTCACCATATCCTGATTTTGAAGAACCTATTTCTATCCATGTCGGGGGCAGATGGTTGGTAGACTCACAGGAGGACATAATGAAAGAAGCAATTGGGTTGACAGTTGGGTCCATGTTTGTGATGTTGTTGGAATCAACGGAAGAAATGGAAATCCTAGTTCCTACTCTTGATGGTTTGTTTCACACAGTCAAAATTCCCAAGATAGAATCATTGGAGGTTAGGGCTTGTGGTCAAAACTTGGGGGGGGATTGTTCACATTATTCAACAAAGAGGTGTCGAAAGGTTTTGGCCAATCAAAGTCAACTAACTCAACCATCATGCATATGGGATTGAACCTAGGGTTTCATCATTACAACCCACTCTTCAAAGGACTTGACTCCCTTCTAGTTGCGGATCTTCTAGAGGTGGGATGGCCTGCAATAGGAGGAGGAATATTAGATCTACCAAAGGGAGACTATTACTCGAGAAGAGAACATACTTTCGAAGTACATGGGTTCATAGCTTCACTACTGAAGCCCACAGACCAAAGTGGAAACCCTATTGACTTGGATACATAAGGGATATGGACAGGAAATGGGCTGAGAGAAAATCCTTTTAATAACCTGAGGAGCACTAGTGGGGGTATCTAGAATAAAAGAAGAAATAAGTGTGTGAAATCCCTTGAGGACCTGTTAAGATTATTTGTGGTTGTGGTGTTTCAATAGCACAAACAATGTTGATGGAAAAATAGCAGTGGTCAAGAAGGCTCGTGATCGATATTTCAGCCAACAAACTTTGGAAAAATGGGCAAGAGAGAATTGGCTTAAAACCCTAGGGTATAATCCTGAAACAAACGTTTTGTCAAAGGGTTGGTTCACTTTCAGGTTTGAAAAGAAAGAAGACACAAATCAGATATTGCAGAGGTGCTGGAATGTAGACTATTCTTTAGTCATGTTCAAGAAATGGACTCAAATGTTCGATTCTGACAATGAAAGAATGGTTTTGGTGTCAATTTGGGTAAAACTCCCATGGTTTTGCATGGAATTATGGAATACGGACTCATTCAGAGACATTAGGAATTCTCTAGGGGATTTTATTAATGCAAATATGTCATTTTTTTAAATCAAGAGAAAGACGGTGGCCATAATTCTAGTATCTTTGAACAATAGGACGGATCTTAGGAAAGCATTTGAATTGGTTTGGGGGAAGAAAGTTAGGAGATAGAAGTTTGACTATGAGGGCATTCCTTTCCACTACCATCGATGTCATGTTTATTATCACATTGAAAAATAGTGTATGCTTCTCCTTAAACCCTGCTAGGGAAAGGAAAATAATGGAATGGGGAGTCAGGATGGATGTCGGTATGAGAAGGAAAAAAGTTGAATGAACAGTGTGTTAGAATCCCGATACACAAATTGAAGGACCAAGTGGAGAAAGAGATGGAGGGGAAGCATATGAACAAGGAACGTGACTAGGTCAAGGTGGAATTGGGAATGAGAACGAGGTAACCAACTTGGAAGGGGTTGAGGAAGCCAAAATTTTGTAGACTTAGGCTCAAACAGTCACTCTGGGTAAGGAACAATTTCCCTCCACCTCTATTTTTTCTCTAACTAATTCTCTCAATAAGTTGGGAAATGACTGGTCGAAAAAGGGAGATGGCAATGAAATTGACACCAAAAATACACACCATGGACCTATGGCTGAGGATACTCAAACATATCTTTTTCATATGAAACATTCCCCTTGGGTCACAGTGTGTGAGCCATAAGTTGTGGGTAGGAATGGAAACACTACTTGAGAAGGAACTTCCCTCTTGTGCCCCTCCACAAGTGGTTTCAGAGATAGAGGCATCCTCACATACAAACTCAGAGGAATAGAAGATCATATTCCATCTCAGATCTCAATATGTACCTAGGAATGTGGGGGTTAATGCATTGGTTGTGGGCTTGGAAAAAATCCAGTCAATTTGAGTGGAGGGAAGGGTAAAGGAAGGCCTTCACACCTTTCGACGGATCAAGAGAAGGAATGAATGGAGCATATGGACGGCAGAAAAAAAACCATTATGAGCACACTTAGAGAAAATAAATCCCTGGAGGGGGTAGCACAATGAAAGTTATGTCTCTAAATTGTAGGGGTTTAGCAAGTTCCACCAAAAAACTTGCACTAAAGAGCCTTTGGTTACAAAAAATCAACCAAATATTATATTATCACAAGAAACAATGGGAAGTGTGGAATCCATTACACAGAATTTGAAGAGTACACTAAATTATTTTGATTTCATTGCTCAATATGCAAATGGAATATCTAGTGGTTTATCTACATGATGGAATCCGAGAAGTATAAAACCTTTAGGTTCATGGGTTTTTGTTCATGAATAGGAGTGGATTTTTTCTCTTTGGAGTTGGATTTTTCTTTTTGCGTAGTAAATGTCTACGGACCATATGAAGGGAGGGTGGCTTATTGGGACTCTGTTTTTAAAAAATCCCTTATCCAAGATGAAAATATAATAGTGGGAGGAGATCTAAAATTCACCCTGTGGGATCAAGAGATATGGGGGGAAAGAGAAAGACTGGATCCTTTTACGAATTATTTCAAACAAAAAATTAGAGAGGGTGGTCTAGTGGACGTCAAAGCGGTTAAAATAAATCCCACTTGGTCAAATAGAAGAATCGGAGCCCAGAATATTGGAAACTAACTGGATCGCTTCCTAATAGGTGGATGAGGGTGGATGAGGGTGATGAGACAGGCCATGAACCAATCTTGTTGGAAGTCCAATGGGGAAGAAAAAAATTGTAATCCCCTTTAAGTTTTGTGAATCCTGGATGAAATATGAAGAGTGTGTGAAGTTGATCAAGAATACATGGATACCTTTTATCCCATGGGAATGGAATCATGCAGCTCTCCATTTTGTGCAAAACTTAACTAAGAAAAATATATTTTTCAAGCAATGGGAAAAAGAAAAAGGAAGAAGGATGAAGAGGATTTGAAACAGACTGAAGCCAGTATAGGAAATACTTTGGAAAATGAAGGAAGAGGTTTGGAATCCTAGGAAGTAAAGGATAGGCTTCTTATCCTGGAAGCCAAATAACAAAAGATGTTAAAATAACGGGAAGAAATTTGGAGATTGAAAAGTAGGGAATTATGTTTGGAGAGTGGTGATGAAAATACAAAAAAAAAAAATTAGGCATGTGCAAAAGGAAGAAAAATGCAGAACACCATTTGGGGATTAAAGAACTAGACAAATGAAATGGTCACATATTTTGAAGGACTAGTCAGAATAAGGAAAAGCACATTTTCATAATTTCTTGAAAGTTGTGGAAGGTGTATTTATTGTTGAGGTGATCAAGCTGACACAATTGTTTCTAGTTTTTGTTACCCTTGAAGACAATAGAGAATTGATGGAGGTGTTGGAGGAAGAACCAAAGGAATTCCTCGATAGTTTTCAAAAAGGGAAGAGTCGGGAACCTAATGGGTGGACTATAGAAATCTTCATTTCCCTCTAAGGAACTATTGGGCTAGATATTTTGGGAGAAATTGAGGAATCTAGATCGCATGGTTTCATACATCCTCCTCTGAAATCCAACCTTATTTCCCTCAACCCAAATTCATATCATCTAGAAACCTTGGAAGAATTTCAGCATATCTCCCGCTGCAATATAACCCACCTGGTAATTGGTAAAATTATTGCCATGAAGTTGAAAAAAATTCTTTCAAAATCAATCTCAAAGGAAGAGTTTCGATTTGTAGAAGGGATACAAATACATGAGACATTGGTGTCTTCCAAGAAGGTCTTCACAATATGAAAACTAAAAAGTTAAAAAGTGTAGTATTGAAGATTGATCTCTCAAAATCTTATTACATAGTAAGTTGGCTATACATAAGGCTTTTGTTAACACATCTGGGATTTTAATACCCCTTTGTTAAATGGTTTATGAGGTGCATTACTACAATATCATTTGTGGTTCTCATAAACAAATCAGCCTCCCCTTTTTTCCATGCAAACAGGGGTCTTCGTCGAGGGCGGGGTCTTTGTCAGGGGCACCTTGTGTCCCTACTACACTTCCTGCTAGTAGTAGAAGGTTTAAGAAGAGCTATGGAAAATTCAAAAGGAAGAGGATTGTTCAAAGGGATCGCAATCACACCAAACATCCAAATCACACACCTATTATTCATAGATGATGTACTCACATACTGTGACGGATCATAGGGTGACTCTGAAAAATTCTAAGAAACACTAGAGCTTTTTGAAAAGGCCACATGTATGCAAATAAATTCAAGAAAATATTATTTGTCTGTTATAAATATTGAATAAGGTGAAATCTATGGATATACAAATTTGTTACCTTTTGAGGTTAAAATGTTCAATGAGGGCCTGAAATATTCGAGCTTTATGCTCAAACCAAATATCTATAAAAGAGAAGATTGGAACTGGATAATAGCAAGGTTGGAAAAAAGATTGATTTGTTGGAGTTTCAGGTCGTTATATAGAGCAAGAAGACTAGTGTTGGTAAAATCAGTACTAGAGGCAATACTGATTTATTGGATTTCCTTGGCTTGGATACCAAAGGGGTGTTTGGATAAGATAAGAAGAATATGTTTAAGACGTTTTTGGAGTGGGAAGAGTGAAAATGCGGTCACTCCATGGTGCGATGGGAAAAAATTGCTCAACTCAAAATCTTTGGAGGATGGGAGCTGAAGAACATATACAAATTCTCAAAATCTATAGAAATAAAATTGGGTTGGAGACTCATCTTGACAAACAGTTTGTGGATTGATGTTGTACAAAACAAATATGTAACCCCAGTTTCATTGATGGAGTGGAGTCGTAATCCAAACAAAACCCAATGGGTGGTTTTAGGAATCTAAAATCGATGCTAAAGTATTTCCACCTAATAGAAGAAAACTTAGCTTGAAAAATTAGGAATGGTTCAGAGATCAAAATCAAGGCAGATCCATGGATGGGTTGTCAAAAATTTCACAATATTCCTCAACCAATTTTGAATCATCTACATCAACAGAATATCACACACATTGCATATCCAACATCTACAACACTATGGTGTCAAGGGGGAAAGGCACTAATAGTTTAGGAATAATGGAGGAATTTCATGAGGTATGGAATACATATTTATGAGCATTGCGTACTTCACATGTCATACTAATTGATAATCCTAACAAGATCATTTGGTTGGCCACCCCCCACAATACACCAAATCTGGGTTAGACAAAGCTAGAAACCGGTGGTAATAATGGGGTTTTAAATTGGTGGTGGAAGGCGGTGTGGAAGTCAAAATTCCCCCACAAAGCAAAATTATTTATGTGGTGTGTGCTAGCAAGAAAATTCCTTACATGGGATAGATCAAACTGAAGACTGAAAAAAACTGGGATGGTGTGCTCTGTGTAGAGATAAGGAAAAACATATCACACATATGTTTATAAATTGCTCGTTCGATTCACAAGTGTGGGGATAATTTTGATGAAGGATAAACAATAGCACAAACTAGGAGGGAGAAAATGTTGAAGAAGCTTGTGAAAACAGGTGTTCTACATCAAGGACTACAAATATCAAAGCACTTCCACTAAATGTTATTTGGGGAGTGTGGATTCCACTATTCCAAGGTCAAGTTTAATTCCCAGAGTTGATTATTGCACAAAGCTTAGATATACTCTCACATTTCCCTTAATAGAAAGACACCCCTGCTCCTAGAATAATTCAGGAAGAACAAATAAAGAAAAATGAACCACGGGATTTTTTTTACATGGCATCACAAAACAACAGATGTAGGGGAGGCACTATACTTTTTCTCTCAAAAAAAAATTTAAAATACAAATTAGTTTGGGTGATGGAACAAACAATTATGCTAAGCTAATGGCACTAAGGTGTTTACTTTGTTTCGCAGAGGATAAGGGCTATCAAAAAATTCAGTTTTTTGAGACTCAAAGGATGTCATAAATTGGACAAACATATCTCAAAATTTTCAAAATGTCTTTCTACTTAATTCGATGGAAGAGGTTCTACGACTCAGAAACACATTTGACACCTTCACTTGTCATCATGTCTATAGGAAAAGGAACTCCATTGTAGATACTCTTTCAAAAGAAGGGATTCAGCTTGCTTATAGAATATGGAAGGTGGCTAGTTCACAGAATGAGGACATTTTTAATATTATCATAGGCCTTTTGTAGAAGGTAATTTTGCAGAGCACTCTCACTGACATAAACAGAAAACACATGATGGAAAAAATTAATAACGAAGAAAATACACGGCAATGTAGACTTAATAGTCTCTTAAAAGTTGTCTTTACTCAAGGACTGATATATGGAATTAACAAGGACATGATGGATATGATTTTCATTTTGTGACAAGTTTTTTGCACAATGGTTTGTAAAATTCATATGATGGACATAATTAATGATGAAGAAAATACACGCCACTGTAGACTTGATAGTGGGGACTCTTTTGAGGACATATATGGAATTGACAAGGACATGATGGATACGATTATGACTCTGACAAGTTTTTTGTAATCACAATGGCTTGTTAAAACCATAGACAGGAAATGCATGATACTCATGCATTATGCAAAATGTAATTTTGTTTTGTATATAATAAAATTACACTTTCTCCCTTGGAAACAAATATGGATCCTTAAAAAGTAGGAAGAAAACTAGGAAGAGAGAAAAGAGAAGAGGAAAAAAACAAGGAGAAAATACTAGGAATTTACACAACCATTGAAAAATTTATGGGGTATGGACCAAAGATCCCCACTATTAAAATCTAGGAACTCCAACTCCTCCACAAAGTAGAGGCCTTAAACTTCTAGCATCTAAATAATGATCATAGTCTCATGGAATTTCCAAGGTCTAGGTAGCATATTTCAAGAGACAACACTTAAACATCTAATTCAAATTGATATGTCAACTATCCTCCTACTCTAGGAGAAAAAAATTAAGGAAATATACATTACCATTTTATCCAATAAAGTATGGGAACGATGTAAAGTAATAGCTATAAGGTCAAGAGGCATAACTAGTGGAATATGTGTGATCTATAAGGATAGTTCTAATTGTGTTTTGGATATGCAACTTCAAGCACAAGTCTAAGCTTTAACATTCTTGATCCACCTCCTCTAGTGCATTAGGTATCATATATTTAACATAAATATGTGTATGCACTATAAATAAAAATATTTTTGAAGGTCTACATTGCAGGAACTAAAAGGACACATCGGTCACTAGGAACAATATCATGGCTGGAAATTTTAACAAGGTGTTAAATAACAAAGAGAAGATAGGGGGAAGTAGTGTAAGGGACCCTTTCAGAGAGAAAATGGGGTATATAATTTCCTACTAGGGCTGGATATATCCAAATATAGTGCAATTATACCTCACCTAGTATAATAGAAGATTAGTCCGATGCCATTTCACCACCTAGATAAATCAATTTCTCTTTCATAGAGATATTATCCTTAATGACCACACTATTGTCTCTCAAATTATTACCTATGTCATCTGACCATAAGCCTATATACATTTCCATTCAATCCACCCATGACTATGACACTCTCCTTTACCATCCCAACCTGTTATGAATCCAAAACCCTCAAGCAATGGATCTAATTTCAAAAGAATGGACCAAACTAATTCAGGGATTTCCATCATTTATCTGGGAAAAAAATTGAAAGTCGTCAAATATGGCATAAATGAAAGGGGGAGAGTCTATTTCCCTCCCCTATATCAAGAAAAAAATTAGCTTATAACATAATTGGGTTATTTGCAATAAGGATATAATTTGAAGAATTCACAAATCAAATTCAAAGTGAGGCATAAACTACAAAAAACAACTAGATTTGAGGAAGATGTGTGGTGCCTCAAATTTAGAAGCCTATGGTTTCATGCAAGTGATTAAAAAAAATATTTCCACCAATAAAAGGCTATATCCCACAAAAATAATGTTCAAGAAATCAACATGGCCAATGGAACATGCATAAAGACTCCAACGCCACTAAATATGTAGATAGGGAACATTTTGAGAATATTAACATTAACGAGAATTGGGTCGATTAATAAATCACATATTCCATGCTTGATCATATATCAAGTCTTTTCAATACCAAAAAAATGAGTCTTTGAACAAAGAAATAGATGAGAAGGAAATAATATCTACAATATGGTGACTAGCTTTAGACAAGAATCTAGGTCCTAATGGATTTTCCAATCCATTTTTTCAAACCTTGTTTTCATAAAGTAAAATTTGATCTAAATTTAATGACCCTACATGTCCAAATAAAACACAAGATCGTGGATAGAATAAACTCTCCTTTCCTTTCCCTTGTCCTCGAAGAACATAATCCATCCTTGTTCTAAAGATTCCAACCAATATCACTTTGTAACTACTCTTATAAAATCCTAAACAAAATAATATCCATTGAGAAAGATTCTACCTAATATAATCTCTAAATATTAGGTTGTATTTATGTGGAAGAGACAAATTATATACAATTAATTTATGATCTAAAAGTTAATTCACAAGAACAAAGGAATGCTTATTAAAATAGACATGGCCAACACATTTGATTGAGTAAGGAACTATTTCCTCTTTGATTTTGGTAAAATATGGTTTAAAGAATAGTTTTGCTGAATGGGTTAAAGCATGCATAAATAGTCCTTGGATATCATTATTACTCAATGGGAGGCCTATCAAGTTTTTCAAGCAAGGATTCCCCCTCTACCCACTTCTTTATACCATTATGGTCAAGGATTTGAGTAGGAAATTATAATTAGAATGACTTCTTGGAAACCTCTTGGGCGTATGCATCACCAGAGGAGTAACATCAATGAACCATTCCCAATTCGTTGATGACACCCTTCCCTTGGGGGGGGCTTCAATAGTTATAGTAGAGAGATTGAAACATGTTGGCCTCATTCTTAGAGATTTAGGTGGAGAATTAAACAATTATTAAAGTTAAATATATGGTTGGAATACATGCTCGACAACTTTAGATTCTATTGCAAGAATCCCCTAGTTCCCTTGCTCAAAATATTGGACTGGTTATAAGTATATTGGAATTCCCATTTCTCTAAATACCATAACCTCGAAGGTTTGGAATGGAATTCTTATAAATATCAATAATAAATTTTGATAATGGGGAACCCAATGGTTGAATCTTGTAGGAAGGATAATCTTTATCAAATTGGTGATTTCATCCCTACCAATTTATAAGGAATAATGTTGCAAATCATAACAAAGAGATCTAAAAACTCCTTTGGAAAGGGATTAAATCCAATCATAAAAAATCCATTGGGGTAATTGGAACTTGGCCATATCTCCTGAATATTGTGGAGGATTGGGTATTAAATATTTTTTTATAATGAATATTTCCCTGGATACCAAAAGAATTTGTTGATCGGTATCAAGTAAATATGAGTGGTGGAAGAAAGCTATTTTCTAACAATACTTTGAACAAAATCAGAAAAAAAAAGTTTGGACAATTTGATACAAGAAAAAATTTAGGGATCTCATATTTATAATCTGCTCAAAATAGTTTCACCCTTAATACAATCTTAACTCAATTGGATCCCTAGTAATGGTAAGAAGATCAAAATTTGGAAGGATAGTATAGCCGATAAGCTTCCAATAGACACTAAAAAAGCACTCCAACTGTTCAATGTGGAAGAAACCAAGGAATTAGAAAGATCAAAGAGATAATTATTCCAAGACTGGGTGGTATCAATAAACTTTGGTTTCAACACTTAAGCATAGCATATCACAATTGACAATACAACAAAATGTATTGTTCACTTATAGAATTTGTCATCTAATTCAATCCATAGGGTCATCCTTTTATATATCCAATATGTAACCACTCCCTTGAAGTGAGGAAGAATATGTCCATGTACTTGGGTCATAACACATAATGACCTCCTTGAATTCTACCTTATTCATTCCATAATCGATGAATATAGTTTAACTACCTAATCAATCAATAAACTAGTCGAATCCTCCATCAATAGATCAGTCAAATTAGTCAAGATCCTACTCATACCTTCAATCGACCAACTAATAAACCATTTAGTCAACTTTCGACTATTAATTTTACATCTCCAAAATATCCATAGATGCAATGAAATAACATGGATTTTTGTTACAACACTCAAGGGATGGATGGAAGGACAAGGTATAATTCCATTACAAAATATCTCCATCTGATCACTTGATGGCTCTTGCTGGAAGGGGTGGTCTTCCCTATTTCCAGCTACCAATATCCATCCACTTGTCTCAAAACTATTTACTTATCTCCCAATTTTTTCCCTAATTGACTCCTCACTTGACTCTAAAGGATGAATTTGTAGTGGCTACATAGTGAATATGGGATACTTGCCTAATATTTGGACCCTTTCACGACCAATTCAAGATGACATATGCAAATATGTATGGAAAGGAAAAGGTATCCCCAATGTTAACTCTTTTTGTTTGGATATGATTCATGGAAAATTATTAACAACAAAAAACCTCCAAAATAGGCGAATCAAAGGCCTTCTCACTATGCACTTTGTCAAGAGGAAGAAGAACATTGCAAACAGTTCTTCTTTGTTTTCCCTTATACTAAACTTGTTTGGAATTAGGAATTCGTAGAGCTCAAGGACAAGATTATTGTGAAAACAAAATGGAAAGATATATTTATCTTTTTTCACTCACATTAAAAGGGATCATTTAGAAACAACATAATTCTCAAGATAGCCTAGTTATCCTCAACAAAAAAAATCTAGTAGAAAGTGTGGTTAGTATGCAACAAATGTCTTTTTTAAGAAAAAAATAGATAATCAAAGGATAACATCAACAAAGAACGCAGGACTTAAGGTTGAAAGCATCAAATTTATAAGAATGAAAGGCCATTTGGTTTAACTTCTTGATTGGCAGGAAAAGGAGTGCCTATTTTATCTAATAGAGGAAGGCTCCCCTCCCTTGAAAATATTTTATCTAGAAAATGAGTGGTTATTTTATATACTAGAGGAAGGCACCCCTCCCTTGAAAATAGTTTATCCAAATCCATGCCAGTTCCTGTCATGAAAATTTTGGTTAGAAGGAGAAGAATTGAAAGAGTGGAAGAAGAATCAACATAAGTGCATTCTATTATTTGATGGAAATGCAAAAAGAAAATATAAGGGTGGCAAGTGTGGGAAAGATCATTCTTGATTTTGAAGTAACGCAATAAATAAAGTATGAGTAGGGACTCGAGACAACCTCAAACAATAAGGAAGAGGCTTCAACTCATCTCCAAGGACTAATTCTCACTCAATCAATCAAAACAACCCCTCTTATAGGCATTGGGGACTCAACATTGATTATAAGTCTCATACACTCCTCAAAATCCACAAAATATTTCACTCTATCCCACCTCCTATCCAACATCAGGCAAGAGAAAGATAACTTCTTTGACATTTAGTTTTTTCATGTTTAAAGAGACAACTTTGTGAAGTGGATCTCCATGCTAATAATGATTCCTGATTGAAATTTGGATATATCTTTATCCCTTCACCACACACCTTAAAGTCAATATTGTAGTCATGGTTTTCTTTGTCACTATAATACTTTCCAAAACCACCACGTAAGATATATCATCATCAAAGTCAAGATTCAAGTAGTAAGGATCACATGAATTTTCCCATGCTTCCCTTAACTACGATTAGATATATTGAAGAAATTATTTTCATTACAAGGAACAGAGGTGGGATAATCACTACAACAATTTTGGATTTGGAAGAAGATTGTCAGAGCATGTTAATCTTCCAACTATTTTCTAGAATTAGTCATTCTCTCTTGGTGGATTTTACTTAGAGATGATATCTCAAGTAGGTTCTTCTACCTATAGTAGTTTGGGTCTCAGTTGCTTGGCTGGAATTTACATTATGTAGGAGGAATGTATCATTTGTCACTTCTTGCTCTAGCACAATGGGAAATTGATCCAATGCCAATTTAATTCTAATACTTTATGGTAATAGTAGCTCTATGTCATAGACCATACATATATATGAACTTTAGTTTGTAGTTTGTTAAAACATCATGTAGTTGAGGTGATTTTGGTCTCTGTGTTTTTGGTCTCTCCTTCTAAAAAAATATTGGATTGACTCAACATCATCGAGCTTTATTATCTAATGTGCTCATTTCGTTTAGCAATTTGGGGAAATCCTAGAGTTTGATTTTGCATGAAAATTTGAATATATTGGGTAATCACTTCAAGTGTTATCTTCTCGGGATTAGTTCAACCTATGGTGTCACTGGTAATATAGAAATGGATTCTCTATGTTGCAATTAAAATTTATGCAAAGGCATATTCCAAAAGGGTCCTTAGGAAACAAAACAACTTATCAATGGAAATAGAACACCCGTATTTTCAGTCACCACCAAGGTACATGTAAATGAGCATTCATGAAGCTCTTATAATTCTTCAATCATGGGCATTCTACTACACCAAAAGCATTGAATCCAAATATTGGAGGTAGAAACATTAATGCTAAGAAATAAGGTGTGCAACCTAAGCAAAGGCACTCATTATACAAAATTAAACCCATGAATATCCATGGGTTTTGTTGCTAGAGAATTCAAAGAAGAAGACATGGTCCACCAAATGTACGACAATATAGAATTGTATAAACAGTGAAATTAGGCCAACACTCTTAAACAAGAAGATGCTCTCATCAAGCTTGTTTTTCCTTAAAGTCTTATTATCTTATGTTATGCAAATATAGTTTCATCGGTCGTCTTTTATGGAATTTAAACTAGCAAATCCTTTAGAAAAACCTCTATAAAGGATGGAATGGACCTTTTTTCATATTTTTGAATTTTTTGTTGTGATGAAATCTGCCAAACCAAACCATCTCATTTTTGTATTCTCATGCTATCTAGCTTAGTTGCATCTTTTTTATAATACAAAATATAATTCTTAATGTTATAAAGAAAAATAAACTAGAAATTCTTAGGAGAAGGGAGATAGAAGGATATAAGACTTAACTTGGTCAAAGGCTTATGACAAAATACAAAGAAATGGCCTCTCCTAATATTTGAGGTCAAGAAGAAGTGACTAATACAACACAATGAACCTATACTCCGAGTATAACATTTTTTGGATTATAAACGAGACTTGAAGCCAAGATTGTTTTTGAAAGTTTATCATATCCATGTTTCTCTTCTATTCTACTATAACAGTGGGGTAACAAGATAACAAATCTCAAATAGTGTTAAATTTGATAGTATCTAACAACTTCATTTGGAATTGAGTGATATAATGGAAAGTACAACACACCATTAATCTTTATAACAAATCTAGGATCTCAAAGTATGAGGATCTATAAATTGGCAATAAATGTCAAAAAAAATAATATATAATAAAATAAAATAAAAATAAAAATTAAGTGTTCTTATGATTTAGACTCCCTATTTTATAGCTTACATATGCATTGGCAATGAAATATGTAATGGTTGATCTCATTCCTTAGTTGGTGAGAATAGATAGTGAACTACCCATGATGAGAGTTAAGACTATGAGAAAGTTGGCCTCTAAGATAACTCAACGTTATGATCTAATTCTTCTTAATTTGGACATATGTACAATAATAATGGTAAATTTTAGGAGAAAGTAATTACTCTCTTGAAATCCAATTATACATTAGATATAATTAATGAGCATTCTTCCCTAAACTATATCTATTCCTATTTACTTTACATTAAGATAATTTCTCCTCATTCACTCTACTCTCAACCATCTAATTCTTGTCTAGATCATTTTCGTTGTTGACCTTATTGTACCTCTCATTAGATCCTCTTGAAATGTCAAACCCAATCTATGATATGAAAATTGGACCTCTCCTTGATTTGTGAGTATCTTACATAGTGTTAGAGAAATCATTGCTTAATTTTTAGCTCTCCATTTCCACATACTCATCATAGTGTTTCTTTTAGTGACTCCTTGGATTGTTCACATCTTCACTTTTCACATCTCAACCTATGCAAGGTAGTTTTTAGTTTTGCTATCATTAATTTTTCATGCCATAAGATGTGAAGCTTCAAGTAATTTTACAGTTTGATATCCTCCTCTTTGTTCAAGTTGTCGATATAATTTTTTTTATTTCATTTGGTGTATTTTCTCTATCTCTTTTTTTATAACATTCTATGTCTTAAACATAATTCCGTACTTTATGTAATTTCATTGATGACAAAATATAAATCTATTTATATAATTGTAATTAATTTTCTTCTCACTCAATTCATATAATATTTTTACACTGATAGGTGTTTATATCCTGGAATTTGGGGTGGACTAGTATCTATGTTTTTTCTAGATTGCAGGAGGATGAGACAAGTGTATTGTCCAAATTGATTTTATGGCAATCATTACAAATTCGAAATAACAATTATAACATAAAAATAATATCAAAAATAATTAGTAGTTAATGCATAGATAACAGGCAGTCAATAACATACATCTTGTTTAACTAAAACAAATAACGTATTTATAACACTTAACTTATTACCTCCAACCACAAATTAAAAAATTATATTACTAATAACATTATAACATTATATATTTCATAATCATTTTATACATTTTAAATAATTTTACAAACTATATATATATATAATCCTCTTGCACTTTCTTTTCAATCACACCTTCAAAATTCTCTCCTTTGTCCTCTAATGTGTTTTGATACCAATACAATGCATACAATCTATTTTATAATACTATGATGCAACTTATCCTCTGAGTTTCTCACTTTACTTAAAGTTTCGTTTCCCTCCGTCCCTCTTGAGATATTCTTTTATAAAGTACTCTTTATTAAAAGATGTGATGACATAAAGTTAGAAAGATGCCTTTGACTTAAATGTAAGGTTTCGTCGTTTTCTCTATTGTGTCCATTTTTCTTAGATAATGAAAGTCTCATAATTTTAAAATTCCTTCCCTAAGTTTGTGTTTTCATGCGTGATTTTGACATAGTTTCCGTGTGTGTGATTTTGACCTTTATTGACTTTTAATCTTGCATGTCCCTCATTTTCCACTTTGAGCTTTATGTATATTATTACACATATCAAAGGTCAAGATCAAGGCCATTGAAGGTCTAACTCATGAAACTTTTAGGAAGGGGACCACAACTTTGAGTATCTTTATCTATGAAGGAAAATAGAGAAAATAAGAGATATGGATTTTTTTTCTTCAATTCCATTGTATTGTAATAAAATAAAGGTGAGATGGATACAAAGAAACAAGAGATAATAAAGAAAGATAGAATGGAGAGAATCTTTACCGTTTCAAGATTTTGAATGGAGATTTTTTATTTTCAATTTAAATATTTAAAAAAATATTTTTTTATAATTAATTGGTAAAAAGTAACCAATGCATAGTTCAACCCTTTGTTTCTTTATTAAAGGAAGGGAGTATAAGATCAATGTAACATCTCACAACTTAATCAAAATAATACTTTTCAAAAAGGACTTACAATTTTTTTTAAATGTAGAGTCATATTGGATAACATATTTGTTGTTTGCCATCCAATTCGAAAATGTCACTATCAGAAAGCAAAAAAAAATCCTCCGGAGCTTACAGCTCCTGTTCCTGCCTCATATACCCCTTTATCCACTAGACTTAAAAATGCGGCTCGCCAGCATTCTTCTTCTCCTCTCAGGGTTCTTAGAGCTTCGACCCCTCAACAGAGTGGTTCTTAATGCGCATCCTTTCCCTAAACGTCCGTGGCTTGGGGGGCTTAGCCAAACAAAGAAGCCTTCGTCACCTGTTCTCTTCACTTTCGCCTGATATTGTTCTCCTACAAGAAACAATGACCAGTACTTATCCTGCCCTACTTGCTTTTTCTAAGCTCTGTCCTGGTTGGGAATTCTGCGCGATCAGCTCCTCTGGTCTTTCGGCGGGCATTCTCTTTGGATGGAATCCGAAACTCATCAAGTGTAAAGCCTATCACACTATGGCAGGAATTATGCTCAAGGCACTGATTCGAGAATCTACCTTCCCCCTTTCCATCCTTAATTGTTATGGACCCTACCTTCATAGAGAATCTTTTTGGAATTCTGTGGCTAGAGGTGGCCTACTTACCTTACCTAACCTGATCCTTGCGGGGGATTTGAACCTCACTTTGAATGTATCTGAGATTTAGGGCTCTAAGGCACAACTTGATCCCCTGGGGCCCTATTTTACTAAACTCTTCTCGGATCATCAGTCGGTGGATGTGGCCCCTCGTGTGCTGGACCTACTTGGCGGAATGGTAGGATAGGGGAAGAGGGCATATCCAAAAGACTTGATCAATTTCTGCTTTCTGATCACCTTGTTAGCCTCCTTGCCAGATATCAGGTTTGGGCTCATAAATCTGGGGTTTCTGACCATTTTCCTATTCTATTTGAATGGTTGGATCATCTAGTCTCTTGTGCTTTCCCCTTCAAATTCAATCATTCTTGGTTGGATAATGAGGATTTTATTCATATGATTAGAACTGAATGGCCTCTTATTTCCTCTAATGCCTCAGAGGAAGCCATGGAAGACCTTTCTGTTAAACTGTGTCTCCTTAAAGGAAAAGTCAAGTCCTGGACTAAACAGAAATCCATTGAGTTGAAGGACGAATCAACTCTTGTGGAGGATGAAATAAGCTCTATTCTTGGTTCCTCGGCAACAGCTCTTTTGAGTGCCAGGGAGCAGTCCAAATTGGAAGTTCTCAAACTTGAGCTCAAAAAGTGGGTGGACCATGAATTACTATCTGCTAGATTACAGAGTAGAGTGTCATGGGCTCTACAAGGTAATGCAAACACTAAATTCTTCCATGTTGTGGCATCTGCTAGAAAAAACAATAATGCCATTTGGGGTCTTAAAGATGAGGCGGGCAACTTGGTCATTGATGATCAAGGACTCAAGACTATGGGGATGCGGTATTTTAAGAACATTTTTGCTGATGATAATTTGACCAACATTGTGGCCCAACTCAAGGTTATCCGATTATTTCCCTCTTTCATCAACCCTGAAGAGAGGGAGTCATTCTCTTGTCAATTTTCTCTGACTGAAGTGGAGACTACACTCAAATCCTTCAAAAAAGATAAGTCTCTGGGTCTTGATGGATGGCCTGTTGAATTTTATTTGGATTTCTTCGATTTGCTGGGGCATGAACTTGTAAATATGGTTGAGTCATCCAGGAAGGATGGACGGGTGGTGCCTTCCTTGAACTCCACCTTTATAGTGCTTATCCCCAAGAAAGAATTGCCCGTCTCTTTTACTGATTTCTGTCCCATTTCTCTCTGCAATCTGGTCTATAAGTTGATATTTAAGGTTTCCGCTTTGAGACTTAATCCCTTTCTGTACAAATCGATCTCTCCCTAGCAATTTGGTTTTTTGAAGAATCGCCAAATCACTGAACCCTTGGCCATTACGCAGGAAGTCCTCCACACTGTTAAAACCAAAAATAGGTGTGCCCTCATTTTAAAATTAGACCTGACTAAGGCATTTGATAGGGTTAATTGGACTTTCATCAGACTTATTCTTCTGCAAATCGGGGTCCCTTTGGTTGGAGTGAATTGGATTTTGGGTTGTATTTCATCTGCAAATTTTGCCATCCTTGTTAATGGCTCCCCCTCTTGTTTTTTTACTGCTTCTCGTGGCATCAGGCAGGGATGCCCTTTGTCTCATCTGCTGTTCATTCTGGTCATCGAAGGGCTTAGTTTATTGATTGAGGATGCCAAAGCTAATGGCAGAATCAGGGGTATCAAGATTTCGCCTCAGCTATCCCTCACACATCTACTCTTTATAGATGATGTGATTATGTTTGGTATCAGTACTTTTGAGGAATGGATGGCCTTTAAAGTTATATTGGACATTTTTTGTGAGGCTTCTGGCATGCAAATTAACTTGGACAAATCGTGCTTTCTTCATAATGATTTGGATGCTGATCTTCTGCGCAGGATCACTGGGTTCCTTCCCTATCGATTTGAGCATATTAATAAAGGATTTAAGTACCTGGGCTACTTTATTAAGCCATTTGGGTATTTGGTTAAGGATTGGCATTGGATCCTTACTAAATTTGAAAAACGCATCCATCACTGGACCAACCGGCTCTTATCTCTTGGAGGTCATCTTGTACTTATCAAATCAGTACTATCCAGTCTTCCTGTCTACTGGATGGCATTGGTTCCGATCCCTCAGTCCATACTTGAAAAACTCAGGCGCATGATCTTCTCATTTATGTGGGGTTCATCCTCTAAGAAAAAGAAATATCATCTTGTCGACTGGCACATTTTAGCGTGCCCGACTTCTCTGGGTGGATGGGCTATTAAGCAGTTGTCATGGTTTAGTCTCTCCTTGAGGCTTAAAAGCTTGTGGCTAGCTATTAATGGTAAGGGCATTTGGTTTCAGATTCTATCTGTTAAGTATATGAGAAGACTTCCCCTACACTCCTGGCTCTATAAAAAGTATTTTTCTCTTCAAGGTGCCTCTGTGATTTGGAAGGGTTTTCTTCTTACTATCTCTTGGCTTGGCAAAGGGCTTACTTGGAAGGCTGGTAATGGGTCGTCAATCTGACTGGGAGTGGATCCCATTGTTGGTTTGGGGTCATCATTATCTTCTCCCTCATGATCTGCAGGATTACTTGGAGGATTTTGGCATCTGTACTTTGGATCAAGCATGGAATCATACTCCATTTGCTCAGAACTAATGGTTCACGGCAGATGAACTGGATATTCAAGGTGAATGGAAATTGAAATGGGACAGCTACATTAGAGGGCTGGAGTATGGAAGGATTCGTCTTTCTGATTCTTGTGACTCATTATTATGGGCACATAATAAACATGTGGGTCCTTTAACTGCTGCCTTGGGTTATGATTGTATAGCTTCCTCATTTTTCTTTGAGGGTCAGTCCTCTGCTCTTGACTCGCTCTGGAATCTAAATATCCCTTTGAAAATTGGTAGCTTCATTTGGTTAATTGTTAAGAGTCGGATTCTGACTTGGGATCAAGTAGAACATCGGGGTTTGTAGGGCCCTAGTAGATGTGTCCTTTGCAGTATGGGTGAAGAGAATACCCAGCATCTCTGTATTGACTGTTCATTCTCCAAAGGAGTCTTTTCCTACTTTGTTGTTCGATATGGACTTCCTCCTTCTCAATTTGTATCTATCTCTTCTTTTCGGGAATACTGGTTCAGCAACATCCCAATCTCTGCTCACTTCAGATATCTACCGATTTTCTTTTATTGGTGTATCTGGAATCTCAGAAACCGATGCATTTTTTACAATAAAACGCCCTTTGTCCATGCTCTTATCATTCAGATTGATAACCTTATGCACTTGTATCCGGTACCTCAAAAAAAGAAAAGAATTAGAAATATTGGACCGTGTCCCATGATCATCTACCCATGTGGATTTTTTGATGGGGCTTCTGCAGGAAATTTTGGTGGTGTTGGATTTGTGGTACATCTTAATGTTGATTATTGCATTAGTTTCTCCCTGGGCTATGGCTGCAGCACAAACACCAGAGCTGAATTACTGGCATTATGGGCTATTATGAGAGTGAGTAAGTTGATGGGTTTACCCATGCACTCGATATTTGGTGACTCGCTTGTCATTATCTCTTGGCTTAACAGACTCGCAACTCTTAATGTCCCTTATCTGAGTCATTGGTGTGATGACATCTATTCTATGCTGCTATTTGCCCCTCATGTGATCTTCAAACATATATATCGTGAGCATAACATGTAGGCTGATGGTCTCTCCAAGCAGGATTTGAAGATGGATATGGGTTTCGGTTTCCTTTATGAATCTTTGGATGGCATGATCATTGATCAAGGTCATTTTATGCTTTTCTAGCATGTGCAGAGCTATATGCTCTTATTCTTTTGGCACATTGTGATTTGATATGTATTTGTTCTTAGTCCGCTTTGCAGTAACTTTCAGTCGGCATGTTTTGCTCAGGACTTGTCTGTTTTTTTATCACTCTCGATCTCTCTATCGGCATATTCTAACCTGTTTATCAGGAATGATGAGAAAGTCTGCATTTGTCAGATTTTGTGCTCCTACTTTCTCTATGGGTTGTTTGTATATCGCTTAGATCTTTGTTGTTCTTGTCATGATGGGGTTATATATATATATATATATATATGATGAGAAAGTCCGCATTTGTCAGATTT
>LPNX011137871.1:316029-428529 GCA_001517045.1 Pseudotsuga menziesii
ATTAAAAATCAAAACACGTGTGTTCATGGACCATATTGTCCCTTACAATAGTACTTTATCTGCATATAATAGCATTGTGTTGTCCAGAAACTTTCATAGCAGGTTTACCATACAAAACACTCTAGTTATTAAGACAATTGTTGCACAATCAGACTTTCATCACTGGACAGTAATAAAAACTAGCAAGATGTTTCCCTCTACTGCAGCAAGTCAAATAAAGTAGTCCCCGAGTGTTTGATTTTTCTCTATTTTGCTTGGAGAACTTATCAGTGAAACATAATTGGACCTCGGTCATCCTCTGTAATTGTATAATTTTTGCACTCCCACTTTTCCAAACCCCATCTCCAAATTACATACCTAATTTAAAAAGATGATCTGCAATTGAATTCCTCTCATGAAATATATGTTGATATCTAATGTGTTAAAAAAGGGCTATAAGTATGAATACTTATTCAAATACAAGAACAAAATAAATGTTTGTAGGGGGGTTGTTACTCCTCCTCCAATTTATGATTGATTTGGAGTCACCAAATACATGAAGGTGTTGAATTCCATTGGATACCACAAGTTGAAGTAATATTTTCAAAGCCATAGCTCTGCAAAGTTATTTGTACTCCTAGCCATAGTTGCTGAGAATTTCATCTAGTCGTGATCTAAAGTAAAAAGGATCCCACCAACTCCACCCATAGAGGGCTGACCTTGTGTCTCCCCAAAAAGGAAACTCCAAGGGAGAGATTTGTCAATGCCTTCTATAGTAATTCTTCGTATCTTTGGATTGCATGTAGGATAAAAAATGGAATCATATATGCCTAAGGATTTGGAAGAAAATATGTTCGATGGAGTCAGAATATCCTTAAAGGTGGCTTTTTTATGAGCCAACAAGGCTCCCTAGATCATCAATGTTGGCAGATCTTTGTATTCCTATGAAACAGGATCAATAATCCACTCCTTCAATGCCTCTTGTATACCCACCCTTTCCCAAACAAAATATTTTCCCTTAACCAATGTTCCAAAGGCCAAGTGACGGATACTCCCATTATCATCCCTACATAGGGGGCATCTAACAAGCTCTGCCTAATTTGTTGTATAAAAAATCCCGAACGGGGACTCTGTTAGAGAAAACAAGCCACATAAACAGTTTTGGTTTTAAAGGATGTGAAAGAGACCAAATGAAAGGGAACCACCATGGAGGCTCTAGAAGATCCTCCTCCTCCCTAATGTAACCCAATGTTGGAGTCTATCTCCCCCTTTAGGGTTCCTACTCCACAAAATTGCATCTTCTCTGTGCATTATCAAGATATGATAGTCATGAAGAGACTTAGTGAATTTATCTCACACTTATTGTCATTTCCAAAGAAATGGTGTTGTTCTATCTGAATCCATACCTATGATTTTATAGCGGTCAATCTCTCATCTGAAATCTGAAAAAGAAAATTCTTGCCTTGATCTTGAAGTGGTATAATCAACATCTTATAAAGAATGTGGTTATCATAGCTGTCAACACAAGGGTACAAACCTACTCTTAGTATTCTACCATTGCCCACCGTCCAAACTAACTAGTTTGCAATAACATCAAAATCATGGATGATGGATTTCCACATGGTGGAAACGTTCCTCAAATATTTTTCCCTTGATCTTAACCACTCTTCCACTGTGAGGGGAGTTATATACTTCTGGTAAAAAAATTTATTCTACATACTATTCCCATTTAAGACACTACAAGCTCCTTTTGTTGCTAGTGATTTGGAAAAACTGTGAGTATTTTTTAACCCCCAACCACCTTTTCCCTTAGGTAGAGTGATTATGTTCCATGCCACCCAATGAAAATCCTTTTCGTACATATGCCCATTCCAAAGAAAATTGTATATATTTCTTATGAGATTCATAGTGTATGTAGGAATATGGGCCACAATTGGCCCAATAAATAGGAATAGCTTCCAAAATAGATTTCATAAGAGTGGGTCTTCCACCACGAGACAACCACTTATTACACCATAGCTAAATTCTCTTTTCCACCTTGGAAACTAGCCAACCCTGGTATTTTTTAAGATAAGCAATTGGTTTAACAATAAAACCAAGATACTTGATCCCAAGATGAACATCTGAAACTTGGTAGTTGAACTAAGCATTGATCCACTGAGCCATATAATGACCAATATTCATGAAGGAGATGGATGGTTTTAAATCATTGATGTTCATTCCAGCAGCACTTATAAAGGTTTCCAACAATTCTTTGATCATTTCTATATCTCTCCTTGAATCATCAGTAAATATAAGGATGTCATCTACAAATAAAGGTGTGATATTCTTATATTTCCACCAATCAATATATCTTTAAATGTGCCATTAGACAATTACATATTTAGGGTCCTACTAAGGCCTTCAACAACCAATAAAGACAATAGAGGGGAAAAAGGGAAGCCTTGGATGAACCCTATTCCTGGTATGAACAAGTTGGATGTCAAACCATTTACTAAAACTGCAAAGGATACAGACTAGACATAAGAAATTATCCAGTTAACAAAAGGAAGGAGGAAACCAATCTAAATAAGTACCAACTTTAGATAATTTCAATTTACTTTATCATAAGCCCTTTTCAAATCTACCTTTATGATATTTCAAGGAAGATTCCTCATTTTAGTAGTATGTAAGACTTCATGTGTTGTACCAATGGCTTCATGTATTCGCCTTCCTTAATTCTTGTAGCAATAACCTTGGCATTGAGCTTGTAGATACAATTACAAAGGGAGATGGGTCTATAGTAATCAAATGAGGTCCTCATTGCCTTTTTAGTAATCAAATCAATGTAGTGTTGAAAAATAACAGTCTACCCTTCAATATAGATTCCTATATAAAAACTAACAAATCATTCTCAAATAAGTCCATGAAACCTTCAAATAACTCAATGGGCCAAGCATCAGGCCCATGGATTTTTTCTTTACGTATAGAACTAATAGCATCCTTTAATGCATCCATAGTAACAGGATGTTGAAGATCAACATTTTGTTCGTTAGATAAAAAAGGAGGGACATCCTCACAGAGATGCATAATCCAAATAATGGAAGACCTCTAGTCTTCCTTATATACCTTTTTGAAATGATTAAATTCTACACCTACCATCTCGTCATAATCTAATACTTTAGTACCTTCAAAATCTTGTAGTTTCCAAATGGAATTTGTATTTTTTGTGTGTTAAAGAATTTTTTGAAAAATACTAGTGTTGTTGTCACCTTGTTGAATCCATAGGGGTCTGCTATGTAGCCTGGCAGTTTCTTCTTCATCTTTAAGCAAAATCCTTCTATTATATTCCATCTCTGAAATAATTCTCTTTTAGTCTGAAGATGAAAAACCTCCATGGTTTTGTTCATATAAATCTTGTAGTTGATATTCAAGCCTTTTTAATTCCCTGTGCTTTGATAAATCTTATTCATATTTCCATGGAAATTTCAGTACTTTTATCTTTTTTAGAATATTGTTAAATTGTATACCTGTAGATTCAGGTCTATTCGGATCATATGGTTCTGAAACACTTGTAACAATATCCCTATAGTCATTCTCCTTCAACCATGCATAATTTAAAATTCTAAGATGTAGGAGGATTATTAAGAGTAAGCTTCAAATCAAGGAATATGGGGTGTTAATATGAATCCCCCATTCCCCTACCCATTGTCTTACTCCAACAGTAGAAGATAATGCCCCTTCGTTAAGAAAGAATATGTCCAATCTCTTGGCAATGTAAATTGGCCCGGATCTCATATTGCACCAGGTGGGCATAAGTAGGACAGGAAGGAATATCTATAAGATATTTCTCATTAATCTTCCTGATTAAATACTTAGCCAGTGGATCTCTTTGATCTTGAGAACCACATATTTCACCCTCTCCTAGGGTAAAACTGAGATCACCGCCAATAATGAGTCGATCCTGAGAGATGTAACTAGCATCAAATAATATGTTTCAGTATTCTACTTGGTTCTGNTTCCCCCTCTCCTAGGGTAAAACTGAGATCACCGCCAATAATGAGTCGATCCTGAGAGATGTAACTAGCATCAAATAATATGTTTCAGTATTCTACTTGGTTCTGGTATGAACCATAAATATTGAGAAAATTATATGCTAGACAAGCATCCCTTGAGAGAAGAACGGAACCCAAACCTATAAAATGCCCCGACTATTAGTAAAAAGTATATGATTAGTAATCCACCCAGTAATTAAGCCTGTAGACCTACCAATGGCATCTACATACACAAAATTCCATCCAGGAAGGATCCTTTTCAAGCCACCAATGATCAGATGCTCAGTTTCCAAATATTCTTAGATGAAAATAATAGAAGCTCTTCTGAGAATGAACAGTCTCTTAAGGGATAGTATCTCAGAGGGTATCCCAACCCCCGACAATTTATGGAGGGAACCAACATTAAGAAAACAATTTCCTATTCAAATATCGCTAGCTCATTCGGTTAAGGAGTGGGTATCGTTAGAAAGGAAATGGTTCAAACCCCCTAGGGGTGAGCTCGTTGGTAGGAGACACCCAAACATCCATCCATGTTAAGGGTTGGTGTGGCACAAGTCGGGTGCAATCCCCATGTGATTTTGACGACTTAGATACCCTTGGGTCGCGTTTTCTCAACCAACGGTGGAAATGCACTAGCCCCAAGTGATGGGAATTTCTTAACAAACAATCAAAAAATAAAAACATTGTCTTGGATTTGCTTGCTCTAAGCGACTCCTTAATAGTCTTTTGTCTCCCCTCAGACACATCTCTCATTGCCTTCTTTCTAGTCAAATCCATAACCAAGTCCTTGCCCTATAGCCTTCTAGAAGAAGAGAAAGTATATGCCCCACATTTCCCTAAACCCTTTCAACACTTAGCAATACTTTTTTATCTGAGATTATAACGATACATAGCTTGAGTTATTATTGGAGTGTGACAACTTAAATCCTATCTAGCATGACTGGAGGAACTAGGTCCCAATACCTCCTTAATAACCACATCTTCTGATGATGGAAGAGTGGGTGAAGTATCATGAACAATATACTCATATGTAGATAAAGCTGATTTGATATAAAATTTATGTCCCACCGAAATTGGCAGAACGTCACCTAAAGATGCAAGAGACAGAGAAAAAAACACAACCTCGCCCCCCTCTTTATGAATAAATGACCTAGAGATCCCTTCAATAATAATATCCAATGGAGGTTGATGAGGGGGAAACATAATAGCAAGAAAAAAGGTCAAGACACTAGATCCAAAGGTTTAGAGGACCAAACCCAAAGAGCTGATAACTTCCTATCGAGCGTATAAAAAAGAGAACACCAATATCTATTAGTATCCTGGGGCCTTGCCCTAAAAGGAGAGTGGGGAACTATCTCGAATCACCTAAAAAGGATCTCCTTGAAAATAGACTATGTGAACCCTTATGGCCAAGGAAATGGATGGAAGAAGAGAGAGAGAGAGAGAGGTTAGACAACAACAAATAAAATAAAATAAAAATCCCCCTAGGTGTTTAGCAGGATGCCGCCACATTCCTTCCCCGGTAATATACTATCAATAGTGGATAGTGGCATATATAAACAAGATTCCGAGCAAAAAAAGGAGTACCTAGGATAGAATCATCACATGGCTTCAAAGATGTAACAGGAAGCATGATCCTTCCATTCTTCCATTCCATCATGAAATTCGAACCCAAATATGCCTTTACCACTTCAGAAAGACCCATACCAACCTCTACCAAGTGATCTACCTTCACCAAGGCAGGGTGATCAATACGCCACTCCCTCTTAACGTCGTGCTCAAGTGGTCATGGCCCCTTTAAACTGTGTACCTAATTTACTTTTTCCTTCCATCTCCAAACATCTCTCTTAAATGACAACATAAATTATCGATCCAAATGGCCATATCGGTAGCACCAATTGAATTTGAAAGGAATGCCAGAATAATCCAACGCCTAAAACCATTTGTATATTTTCCTTTAGAAATCACCAATTCTAAAGGAATTCCATCGTGAAGGTCTAGTTCGACCAATATTTTGGAAACCAACAGAATTCTAAACTCCCAAAACCAAAAATTGGTATCCAAATAACAACCCAAAGACACGCCAACTCTTTGAAAAATATCTTATGTCAATAACTCTATCAGGATTCCAAGTAGCTTAACCCACACTACATGTTTGAATAATCTTTCCCAAAGGGTGTCAACAAAAAGGTTCCATGGTTTAAGCTTTAATGACAAATCATCCCACATATATTTTCCATGAAGGAGAGTCTATGTATCCTGAGGTTTCTCCACAAATACGCCAAGCCATTCTTTGGTAAGCGAAAATAATTTCAGAAAATATCCTAAAGGGACTTCCCAATTCTTTGTATCCCACTTCCTAAAATTTCCCATCGACATAACTCTACCCTCGAATCTCTCGACAAGTGCATGCTCTGACATTGTAACAACCTCTTACTTTTACACACAATTCTCTTCACCATCATGTACTGAGCACGAAAACACCAGAAATTTCCTCATTTCCTCAAGTGATGAAGTTAGACACTGGTCAAGACTCATATTTCCATACTTGTGTCCACCATCGCTTCTTCCCTTTATGCAGTGAGTGTTACCCTCATCAGGAACGCCACTTGTCAATTGACAATGAGCGGTGCCACTGCCTAATACATTTGTGCAATAAGTTATGCAGCCCTAGTAGCGCTCTGTCTCCATAGTAAACAAGCAGTGATCGAGTTTTAAAAGGAAAAAGATAAGATTCATAAAGCCTCTCGAAGATCAGCTTCGTGGCACCCTCATACCTACTGTTGTGGACCACCTGGACTCAAGATCCCCTCGAATAGGATCTCCCTTCCACCTCATCCACCATTTTCTCAACCATATCTATCCTCCCAAGGGCTATAAGCACCAGTTAATCCCCCATGGGTTGGAGGAGGAAATTTATGCTACTACACCCAAGTTCTGGCCAAATCTAGGGTGAGCATAGAGAGGACAAGTTGAAGCTTTGAGGACAATATTTTGCATGAGATGAGGCATCAAAACACTAAGGCACAATGGTTGTAATCTCTCTTCTCTTTTTTAATGCAATGATGGTTCCTTTCCCATAAAATGTGTGGTGTTGTGATTGCTCATTTTGTTATCAGATTCCTTATTCACTGATATAGAGTTGTATATCATTTTCCGGTACTTTTAATCTTGTATGTTGTTGTGATGTGTTTATTGCAGGTAGATCTGTGGAGATATAACACCATAGAATGTTGATACATCATACTGCATGATAGGTAAAAGACTCATTCCATACATCTATAAATTCTAGGGAAAGTGCTTATTGTTGTTATCACTCATTTGTTCTAGCTATGAAGGATTCAAGCTAGGGAAACAACTCCTATCCATGGGAGGTGAGAATTTCCAGCAACAAATATGGAAAATGCGTTGGGGAAGACATTCAGAACTTTTGATCTTTCTTGGTTTTCAATTCTTTTCTTTATTCCAAAATTCAACTTTTTCAGTGATCAGATCTACTAGTTTTGTAGTGAGATTTGGTTTCATTTTTACCAGATCTGCTTAGATCTAAAACATATCTGCTTCATATGCTTAATTTACCTGAAATTTTCATGATTTGATGCCAGTAGTATGACACTTAACTTTCTCTTTTTTGCTTCATTTTTGTTTTGAAACCTACAGGAAACACTACACTTTCAATCAGGACAAGAAGCGCTGCCACCGCGTATACCTAGTGGATAACAGAGGTGCCATCGCTCTGTTTCAGTGGACAAGAGGCGATGCCCAGGAGGTAACTCTCTATCAATAACCTCCTGCAAGAGATGCCATGTATGGTTTTATACCCCTATGATTTCAAAACTTAGTATGAGATTGTTTCTTTTCTGAGTGTGTTTCTGGCTTGATTATTGATTTTTTATTGTTACTTCAAAATATGGAAAGTGGTAAAGGTTTGTTTCATTTTGTTTTAAAGAGATAGTTTGTTTTGATTTGTTCAGCTTCTTTCTATGCTTGGGTTTGCTGTTTGAAAAGAGTGTTTGGAAGTTACATATTCAGATCTCTTCTTACTATCAGGTCAGCTGAAAAGAAAGCATTTTTCTTTTGGTTTCTTCATTTTTGTTCTTCATAGGTTAATGAAATATTACTTTTTATTTTGATTTAAAAGAAAATTTTGAGATTGATCATATATGTTTGTTCGAGGATGAACCATTGGATACTTGATTAGTTGCATAAATTTTCAGGAATTCATGCTTTTTCCTTTCTTTACATGCTCTTTTCTCAAAAAAAAAATATCATAGTTTCAGTTAGGCCTTTTTTACATTTGAAGAATTCAAAAAGAGTTTAGTGTGCCAAGTAATTGTAGCATCTTTATTTTTGCTAAAGAGATTGTGTTTCATTCACTTTCAAGTTTGGTCATTAGAAGTCTTTTTTTTGCTTGCAATTTTGCAAATATTTCAGTGTGATTGTTTGGGATTTCTTGTTTGGAAACAGAAATTGAATCACTATCTCTTCGATAAGTAGGGCATACCCTGAAAGATAAAGTAAAAATTTGCATGATCATGCTGCATGGTTTTACTTTTTCTATCCACGCCCCATGCATTCACTTAATCGTTTAAGATCAAATTAACACTAGTTCTACGTTAAAATATTTAGTAACTTGAGTTATAAGTTAGAATACATGTTCTGGCATCTATAAACATAGGAGCTATCGTTCTATTTCTTGCACTACATCCCGGGGGCTTGTATTTCTTCCATGTACCAACCGGTGTATAGAACGGCCTTTCATGTACCCTTAAGGTATATCGGAAAGGTACTTTACGTACTCGGTAGTATATCGAAAGCCTCCTATCAAACGGTTGTGCATTAGATAGCACTAACATGGATTTGAGCCCTCGTATACCTTACGTATATCGAGAGACCCCTCTAGGATACCTTAAACTAACTAAGAAAATCCTTTTGGTCGTCTTGTTGGAGAAATACACCGAGAACAACACACGGGGAGCTACTACGCACATGTCATCCAGGTAGTCAGGTATTCAGGAAAGGGTATGGTCCCAATCCTCCTTGTTGTGTTTTACTGTTGGACCTTGTGGTATATCGCAAGTTGTGAAGACTTGAAAATCCTAGTAAGGAACCGAAGTTTTATCAGCCCTGTTGGGTGTTATATCATCTAGATTAATTCACTTAATATTTAATTATCGACCGGGGTTGGTGGGCTTAGAGTTGACACAAAATATATGCGAAGGTAGCGGGATTCCTATGGTTTCGTGGAAATATTTTAACAAACAAAATATCGAAATATCTTTCAAAATGAAAAACTGAGTCAAACTCCTAAGAATTCAACTATTAAGGTAATTGAACCGAAACAGAATACTAAACCAAATGATTAATAATTTATTTCATAATAAAATAACCTTGAACTGAAAAAGATACTATCAACAACTAAATTTTAAAATGAAAGACTAGGATGCAAGGAAGGCATAATTTATAAATAAGTAGAAAACTTAATAAAGGAAACAAGTAGAAAACTTAATAAAAGAAACAAGTAGAAAACTTAATAGGAATAGCTTTATATTCGATCCTACAAGTCTCTTTCGGTAATCACACAATGAAAAAGGAACAGCCTACAACGTACTAGTATATTTACCTAAGGATAACACATATAATACTAAGTTTTACATGCAAATGGATAAATCAATACAAATGCATGAGCACAAAATAGTACAACAGTAAAAGGAATCAGAAACAAAACATAACATAGCTCAAAACATTTTCGAGGTGAAAAGAGGTAGGGATAAGGATAAAAATTTAATAAATAACCTAAAACAATCCAATTTTAACTTTAGTGTTAAATAGAACTATCATTTAACTATTAGAGTCAAAGCATACTTCAAATACTAAAGAAATAGAACTTAAAACAATTTCAAAACACTTTAAAAACACTAAAAACAAAACAACGGGTTGAATGAAAGACTGAACTACAGGTCTGAAAGGGGTGACTGAATGACAGTTTAAATAGGCTGTCCGAATGACAGTATGCACAATTAAAATAACAAAAAATAACCTAAATGATCTAATCTTCAGCTGAATTTATGCACATGTAGATACAATGCAGAAAGGCAGTAAATAATCCTACTTAATGATCAAGTGTGACAATGAAATAAACTTAAACAAATTCATAAAAAGAAATCATTGCATATTAAAAAACAATACTGAACTTTAACTTGAATGAATTTATAATAGAAAGGAAAAAAACAGAATTGATTCTACTTTAACTTGATGAAAAGCAATCTATTCTATCTACTTGCAAATAAACTGAACAATAAAGCTCGAAATGAAATGACTGAAAGTAAATTGAAAGCAAACTATGCGCGCAACTAGCTATTTATCTTCAAAAATAAAATGCATTATAGGAAGCAAATGAAAAAAACGTTTACAGTAATTTAATAACAAAAACAAACTAGAAATTAAACTAACTACAAAGGAAGAAAGGTAACAAAACTACAAGAAAAAAAACCTTTGGTTGATGAGGGGCCCTCTCAGCAATCAAGGGTGGTGCCTACCTAATGCTTACTCGAACGCAATCATAAACAGCAGAACATACAGCTTCTATTAAAAATATGGAAAAAAATTACAGAGTGCTTCTCTTCAAAACGACTATCTGACTAATGAAATTATCAACTCTTTAGCTCTACGCATGGAGGCATTTAGATATACAATGTTTACAGAGATGAGCAAGTTGACCCTTTAGAGGTTGACTTCTCTCTAAATTTAGTCAACCATTATGCAATCGACTAATCAAATGCCAACGCACAGCACAATTCCTTCTTCAGTGCGAACGAATCTCTTCAGCGTGCATGATGTGGCATACAACTCCTTCTTTAACGCGGCTGGTGGAGTGGTGTTGGACAGAGGAGAGCACGCTGGCAATTCTTCTAGAATACGAACCATTGCATCACCCAAATG
Organism: Pseudotsuga menziesii; assembly: GCA_001517045.1. Classification (NCBI taxonomy): domain Eukaryota; kingdom Viridiplantae; phylum Streptophyta; class Pinopsida; order Pinales; family Pinaceae; genus Pseudotsuga; species Pseudotsuga menziesii. Next base: position 326,985 of record LPNX011137871.1, read on the forward strand.
CATGGACTAGTGGTGTGGTGTCAAGCAAGGGCAGCGTGATGGCGAGTCTTCTAGAACGAGATCCATGCTATCACCCATACGCATGGACAATAAATAGTTTGCAAAACCATTTCATGCTTTAACACTCGGAATCTGTCTTCAACATCATTCAGTCTGGTTAGAGATCTAGACGGTAAGCTGAACAGTGAGTTAGATATGCTCTACGTATATCTAGTTGAACGCATTGTCTGTTTGTTGGCGCGCTAAGGTCTGTAAAATCAATCCCGTGCTAACATTTTAATGCCTGGAAACCTGCCAATGAATATCGCGCAATCTAATCAGCAAGCTGGATGGTAAGATGGACATGCTATGCACATATTTGGATGAATGTGTGTTTGTTTGTTAATTTGTCCAAAAAACTATATAACCCACAAACAAATATACACATAAATTAATATATCAATGCGCTTCAAACAATGTCAATTTTAATCAATAAAATCATAAAATGATAATAATAAACATATTTTACATAAACCTTAAATTCATTCATACCTGGGGCTGAATAGTGAGTTGCGTGACAGAAAATATGCAAAAAGATAACAAAACATATGTTTAAATGAGTAATTTAACTGCCAAAAATGATGACAAATTTGGGATCAACATAACCCCAAACCGGAGAAATGCCAGTTCCCACTGAGCAAAAAGAAAGATAACTTAGGAAGAAGGCGGATCTGCGCTAGCAGCTGCCTTCGACTTGGCAGATGAAGGAGGTGATTTTAAACTTCAATCTTTTGGCCTATGCTTTCAAAATAGCATGTTTTTCATGTCAAACGTTGTATGAAAATTAAATGGCTTTGTTGAGTTCTTCAACATTCTTGATTTGATAGCTCTCATGTTCAGAACAATTCGTCATTGTTCAACAGTTATGATATAGAGTCTTTTTGTAGAGAGTGTAAGAAGAAAATGGCTGAAATAGCTCTACAAAAATAATGGAAATGAAAAACAATGTAATATTAAGAAGTTTGGTTGTTTTAAGAGATCACACTATCATAGCGAACCTTGAAACGTGTGCCATTATCGAGCATATGCACTAATGGGTGAATTCATAAGGTTAGAAATTAGTTCAACCATGTCCAAAGTAAAAACTTTGGACAGGTTGAACATATGACACAAAGGCATAAATCGCATTTTCAATAACCTTCATAATCAAGAATATCAGTCATTTGATAGTTTACATGCATGATTGGGTAAGAGGATAGGGTTTCCAACAATGAAATGATGACTAAAAACTTTTAAAGGTCAAAGCGTCCACATGGAGGTGAAAGCTATTTGCCAAAAAACAAAATTTGGTGAGCAAATTTTAATCATAAGTGTTGTAATATCACAATGTTTTATTCATATCGTTATTTGGTATTTCATTTGGACCTTCATTCGATCCTTCATATAGTCCTCCATATTGATTTTTCTGTGAAAATATGCTTCATGTTATAGCCAAGTTCCACTGCTTACATTTTCCTGAAAACACTTATCATTTGTTAGAGATAAACAATTCTGTCATAAATAATGAAAAATAAAAACAGTCTAATTTTTCCTAATCCTCCCCCAAACCAAAGGTATGGCGTGTCCTCAAGCCATATAAGAGAGAAGAATTAATTGTTCCAGATAATGAAAATAAATATTTCTATCATGTTGTTATTATTTTGTAAGAAAAAGAATAACTAACTAGTAAATGGAAATGATTCAGATATGTATATTCATGAAAATTATAACAGTGCTTAGAAATACCACTTGAATGGGGATAATATAACCAAAAGAATGCCATAGGAAAATCTAGTCATCCATGCCTCATTTTAAAGATATCCTATCATCACAAAATATTTTAAGTTTACCTCGGAGTGTGTGAGATTTACAGCTATGGGTCCCATTTCTAGGATAATGACATCCTAGGTATTTGTTGAATTAGATGGTCAGGGCCAAGCCCAACTTACAGCCATTCTCAAATGACATTATAAACGATTTACTATGAAATGTTTATTCATAAATTCTAAAAAAAAATCTTTATAGTATCATTGTTCTACGAACCATGTGCATGGTAGTGCATTAACCAAATCTCTTTTACCTAGTATTGCCCCACTGCCAACAGGCCTGTTTAGTACCCCGACGAATTTCCCTTGGTACCATGCAAGCATAATCCCACTACCAGCGAGCCTCTTCAGTACCCTGATGGGTTTACTTATCGAGCTTTCTTGTTTTAAGTTTTCACTTAACATTGACCCGCTGCCAGCAGGCCTGTTCAGTACCCCGATGGGTTTTCCTTGTATAATGATATTAAATATATGGAAGCCAATTGGTACTAGAGCATGTTAAGTCCTGCTAAACACATAATTCAATTTTGTAAAATAAACTTATAAGTAATTTCATAATGGCCTTAACCATAGATCATGTCAAAAGAGAATAACTTAAAGTTGTTCTTTGACCTTACAGTCCTTCTTCTTCATAAAAGATAAGTAATGTTCCCCATAGGAAAAAATTCCACTTACTCTTGAGTTATCACCAAAATACTTGAGAGACAAGTTTTGATAACAAGTATAGGATGAAATAGTAATCCATAGGTGTAAGATGAGATTGTGAAAAATATAATAGCGAAAGTAGGTCTATCAAGCAACTGTTTAAAAAACAAATCAGAAATATACATGTTTGAATCAAAATACCAAAAACCATATGAATCATAGAAGAGTTGGTTAAGAATGATATACAGACGATTGTATTTTTTGAATTTTCACTATAAGCTGCAAATTTCAAAAGTACCCCAAGAAAGGTTAAGATACATGATGAGTGTTTTAACATACTTCCCTTTTCCAAGTAATAATCCATGAGCTACTTATAGAGATAAAGTACTTGTAATCAAACTGCAAAACCGCTTGTTAGATGATTCAATTTATTCATGAAAACATATATAACATTGTAAAAAGAAAAAGAGTCCCTTATAAGCAATTCGTCAGAAATGACTCTTATTTATTCAAAGAAACAAACACATATTTACATATATACAAGTGATGATAACCCAAAATACTGTTTTAAGGATCAGGAGGAGGAGGAATAGCTTCCCCTTCAACTAATTCCATTTCTCTCTGTTGCAGAAAATTCTATAGGAAATCCTGTTTAGATGTTGGTTGGTGATAAAGTCTGAGTCTGTGTCCATTTACTACAAAGGAAACTTGTGAACCATCAATTGTCTTAATTTCTATTGACCCATTGTCAAAGGTTGTAACTACTTCATATGGGCCCATCCAACGGGTAGTTAACTTTCCTTTAAAAATTTTAAACCGTGAGTTGAATAGTAGTGCCCAATCTCCTGTATTAAATTTCTTTTGCTTAATAAATTTATCATACCATGTCTTTCGTTGACTCTGTATTAGCATGGTTATTTGGAGTGCATCTTATCTAATCTCATCTAACTCATTAATCTGTAATATTCGTTGTTTCTGTGCTTCATCCAAATCCATGCCTAATTGTGTTGCCATACAAAAGGTTTTAACTTGAAATTCAATAAGTTAAAGGACTTGTTTTCCATACACTAACTCATAGGGCGTATGTCCGGTAGTGTTTCTCCATGTTATCCTATAGCCCCATAAAGCCTCCGGGAGTCTATTTGCCCAATCCTTATGATGTAAATGAATGGTTTTGGTTAAAATGGCTTCTAATACTTTATTGGTTGATTATACCTGACTATTAGCCTGAGGGTGATACGGTGAAGATTTGTAATGTCGGATGCCATATTTTGTAGTAAGTTCTTTCATTAATTTAGAAGTAAATTGGGAACCTTGGTATTTGACAATTTCTCTAGGTACACCACACTGGGTGAATATTTCTTCATATATAAATTCTACCACTAATTTCTCTATAGCCCTAAACAAAGCTTTAGCTTCTACCCATTTGGTGACATAGTCTGTGCAAACCAAGATATACTTCTTTTTACAAGACATGGGAGAAATTGGTCCTACAAAATCAAGAGCCCATTTCTCAAAGGGTTCAATCATGACTTGGGGTTGTATGGGCATCTGATCAGATTATGTAGGTCTACCCATTCTTTGGCAACTATCACATCCTTTGACATATTTGGCAGCATCCTTAAAAATGCTTGGCCAATAATAACCAGAATGTAATACTTTGTATGTCGTCCTATTATCAGAAAAATGTCCTCCACATGGTCCATCATGGAATGCATGTAGGATGTCTGTCATTTCATCCTCCCACACACATCGTCGAATAATAAGATTTGGACCAGTATGGAAGAGATCATTATCAACCCAAGAATAATTGGAGCTCTGAACTATAATACGATGCTTCTCGTGTGGGGACAAATGGTTTGGTAATTTCCCAGTTGCTAAATAATTGGAAATATCTGCGAACCAAGGGGTTTGAACAGATACAACATATATATGTTCATCAAAAAAATTGTCGTCAACAGGTTTAGTACCGTCTTCATGTTGAATACAAGAAAGGAAATCTCCTACTAGATTTTCTTTCCCAAGTCAGTCAATGACGGTGATGTTAAATTCTTGCAATAGAAGAATCCATCGGGTCACTCTAACATTGGTAATTGGTTTATTCATTAGAAATATAATGGCAGAATGATCCGTATGCACAAAAACTTCGTAACATGTCATGTAGTGGCGAAATTTATTACTACAATAAACTACTGCCAAAAATTCTTTTTTCGGTAACAGTGTAATTTAGTTCGGCAGGAGTCAAATTATTGCTAATAAAACAAATGGCATAAGGTGTTTTTCCCTCTTTTTGGCTGAGGACTCCTCCTATGGCCGTATCATAGGCATCAATGGATATATGAGAAGGAAGGTCCCAATCAGGACCCCTGAGTATTGGTTCCACTGATAGCTTAGCTTTTATAATTTCAAAAGCATTTTGACAAGATTTTAATCCAGTGACTATAATTCTACATCCTTTGTAAGCAATTTAAACATTGGTGAATCTATTTTAGTGAAATTTTCAATAAAGCGGCGGTAATAGCCTGCATGACCAAGAAATCTTCTTACCTCTTTTTGAGTTTTTGGAGACGGAAGGCCAACAATTACTTTGATCTTAGCAGGATCTACCTTAATTCCTTGGGAGGAAACATGGTGTCCTAAAACTATACCTCCTGTCAGTAACATTTTACATTTTTCATGACTAAGGGATAAATTCATTTCTTGACATCGGATCAGGACCTTATCAATGTTTCCAAGAGCTTCTTGAAAGGTATTACCATAGGCCATAAAATCATTCATGTATACTTCCACACAACCATGTATAAGATCAGAAAAGATTCCTAAGATTGCTCGCTGAAAAGCGGCAAGTGCATTACATAGGCCAAATGGAAAAACTCTATAAGCGTATGTACCCCAAGGGCATGTAAAAGTGGTCTTGTCTTGATCTTCAGGTGCTATTAAAATCTGGTTGTAACCACTATATCTGTCAAGAAAGGAAAAATATTGTTTACCTAACAGGGTAGCTAACACTTGATCAATAAAAGGTAAAGGAAAGTAGTCTTTAAGTGTGGCTTTGTTTAACTCCCTAAAATCAACACAATGCGCCATTTTCCTATGACTTTATTTGGGACTACCACTAAAGGAGACACCCATTTACTGTAGGAGATAGGATAGATGAAACCAGCAGTGAGGAGTTTTGTAATTCTTCCTTTACTATATCCTTTAGAGCGGGATTCATCCTCCTCTACGGATGCCTTATAGGTGAAATTTTTGGATCCATATAAATATGGTGAATACAAGTGTCAGGGTGTATACCCTTCATATCAGTGTATTCCCATGAAAATGCTCCAGCTTGTTTTTTAATAACTTTAAGCAGTTGTGCTTGTTGGTTTTCACTTAACCCTGTTTTTATATTTAGAAATTTTTCAGGGCCAACCTCACAAGGTATGGTATAGGCTCCTCTATGCTCTTTAATCATGAAGACACAAGGTGTCTCCGTAAACATTGAGAGAGCCATATTCTCTTGAAACTAGTCTCCAAAAATCTGATCGAATTGAGCAAAAGACTAAGGAAAATATGTACAAGTTGTTGAAGAAACAAACTGGTTTAATACATTCTCAGTGGCCTGCTCCTGAAGTGCCAAGAGAAATCACTAGGGAGGGAGAGATCATCAAAGTCTTCATCCCCAAAAGAACAATTTAACCACCATAAGTTTTATGTTATTGTTTGTGTTGGGAGGTATAAAATAAGTCTGTGTGTAGACAACCCATTGGAAATAGTCATCTCTCCATCCCTACATCCTATAAAAGCATTTGCAGTAGCTAACCATGGTCTTCCCAAGATAATAGGATTCCCTTTAGAAGGATCCTTTGATTCTACGACCATAAAGTCGACAAGGTATTCCCATGAGGCTACTAATATGATAATTTCATCCAAGACTCCAGCATGTTTTACCGTGGTACAGTCTACTAGTTCTAGGATGGAAGGGGTAGGTAGGAGAAATTGTCCTAACTGTAAAACTTCTAAGACTGTGGTGGTCATTATGTTGATAGCGGATCCTAAATCGATTAATGTATTTTCTATGGCATTGTTGTTTATAATTACAGTCACTACTAGGGCACCTCGATTTATATATTTTGCAATCCGGGACTAATTTGTCATACATTGAGACATCTCTCCTGTAACATGAATTGTAAGAGGGTCCTTTTGCTTCTTCCCTAGATGTTTAATACATAGATCCTTTATTACCTTGTTGTAGATTGGTATGTCCTTTATAGCTTGTAATAGAGGAATTTTGACACATATATTCTTTAATTCATTCAAAATGCCATACTCCGGATGAACTATAGGTTTTTCGATCACTAGTCTTTCCAGGAATGGAGGGACTCTTTGGTCCTGAATAGTTTCTTGTGGAGGATGGGTATATACTGGAACCTTCAAAATGTTCACAAAAATTATGTCATTCATGGGTTCATTTGAATCCTCTTCTTCTTTATTTGCTTCATGAATGATGACTAATGACTTGGGTTTGTTATTCACAACTCTTCCATATCATAATTGAATCTCATGTACAGTTACAGTCGAAATGAGGTACGATGGAAGAGTTTGCAAATCAATGCTATTAAGAGCTTGAGTTGGTTTATTATTAGGGTTAGGTATCGGTTGTGCAATTAATAATGTCGGTCGAGGAGGATTTGTGTTCTGGAAGTGATGAGGTTGTCATGTGATGAAAGGAACAGGAGGTACAAATCCAGGAAAAATTTGTTGGAAATTTGTTTGGTGCTGAGGATAAGGATGATTAGGTGTGGGGACAAGCTGTGACTGAGGGTATGGTTGTCCTCTCTGCCCTTGTGACCAATATTTCTACTACGAAAATTAAGGAGGAGGGTACTGAGATGGCCAATTCTACCAACTTGAATTATTCCATTGGTTAGGTGGTTAATATGGAGGATAATAGAGTGGAGGTTGTGGTGGAAAGTTCTGATATGATGGTTGGTCTCTAGGTTTCCAAGGAGGCCTCCTATATGTTTTAGCTACATCCCCACTCTTATAGATGGCTTGCAACCCAGGAAAGGATGGGAAGTTATCTATTTGATGTTGTTCTGTACAGATGTGACATACAGAGATGTTTTTTAATGGACATTCCCTTTGGGGATGTTTGGTCCTACATCTTGGACAAAAAATGCTCATTTCCACTCATTCTTCATCCTACCTTTTCTTGGATTGTAAAGCATCTAGTTGAGAACCCATTTCTCCTAAGATATTAATCTTTAAATTCTCCAATAGGTTTCCTAACTCTTCCCTTATAACTCCACCTGAACTGGGAATGTTTCCTCTTACATTTCTACTATAAGGCTCTTGAAAGTTTTTCCCAACTTTCCCCCCACTTCTAGAATAATTTTTACACATCTCACCAATTTGTGCAAAGGTTTTATGAGAAATATCGCCAGCTGCCATGAGATTAAGACTTTCTAACAAGTCCTCGGAGATCCCTTTAAGTAAAAGTGTACGTATTGCATCTTCTCAAAGGTCACTATATTTTGATTTATGTAATGTATAAGTGAACCTTTTGAGATAATCCTCCAGGGTATGGTTGTCCTCTCCACCATTGTGACCAATACTGCTGCTGCTGAAATTGAGGAGGAGGGTACTGAGATGGCCAATTCTGCAAACTTGAATTGTTCCATTGTTGAGGTGGTTGATATGGAGGATAATAGAGTGGAGGTTGTGGTGGAAAGTTCTAATAAGCTGGTTGGTCTCTAGGTTGCCAAGGAGGCCTCCTATATGTTTCAGCTACATCCCCACTCTTATAGATGGCTTGCAACCCATGCAAGGATGGGAAATTATCTGTTGGATGTTGTTCAGTATAGATGTGACATACAGAGATGTTGTTTAATCGACATTCCCTTTGGGGATGCTTTGTCCTACATCTTGGACAAAAAATGCTCATTGTTGCTCGTTCTTCATCCTGCCTTATCTTGGCTTGTAAAGCATCTAGTTGAGAACCCATTTCTCCTAAGATATCAGTCTTGAAATTCTCCAATAGGTTTCCTAAATCTACCCTTGTAACTCCACCTAAACTGGGAATGTTTCCTCTTACATTTCTACTATAAGGCTCTCGAAAGTTTTTCCCAACTTTCCCTGTACTTTTACAATAATTTTTACACATCTCACCGATTTGTGCAAATGTTTTATGAGAAATATCGCCAGCTTCCATGAGATTAAGACTTTCTAACAAGTCCTCGGAGATCCCTTTAAGGAAAAGTGCACGTACTACATCTTCTCAAAGGTCACTATATTTTGATTTATGTAATGTATAAATGAACCTTTTGAGATAATCCTCCAGGGTATGGTTGTCATCTCCACCCTTGTGACCAATATTGCTACTGTGAAAATTTAGGAGGAGGGTATTGAGATGGCCAATTCTTCCAACTTGAATTGTTCCATTGTTCAGGTGGTTGATATGGAGCATAATAGAGTGGAGGTTGTGGTGGAAAGTTCTGATATGCTGGTTGGTCTCTAGGTTGCTAAGGAGGCCTCCTAGATGTTTCAGCTACATCCCCACTCTTATAAATGGTTTACAACCCAGGCAAGGATGGGCAGTTATCTGTTGGATGTTGTTCTGTACATATGTGACATACGGAGATGTTGTTTAATGGACATTCCCTTTGGGTATGTTTGGTCCTACATCTTGGAAAAAAAATGAACATTGTTGTTCATTCTTCATCCTGCCTTGTCTTGCCTTGTAAAGCATCTAGTTGAGAACCCATTCCTCCTAAGATATCAGTCTTGAAATTATCGAATAGGTTTCCTAACTCTACCCTTGTAACTCCACCTGAACTGGGAATGTTTCCTCTTACATTTCTACTATAAGGCTCTTGAAATTTTTTCCCTAATTTCCCCCTAATTCTAGAATAATTTTTACACATCTCACCAATTTTCTCAAAACAGTTTTATGAGAAATATCACCAGCTGCCATGAGATTAAGACTTTCTAAAAATTCCTTGGAGATCCCTTTAAGGAAAAGTGTACGTACTGCATATTCTTGGAGGTCACTATATTTTGATTATGCAATGTATAAACAAACCTTTTGAGATAATCCTCCAGGGTATGGTTGTCCTCTCCACCCTTGTGACCAATATTGTTGCTGTGGAAATTGAGGAGGAGGGTAGAGAGATGGCCAATTCGGCCAACTTGAATTGTTCCATTGTTGAGGTGGTTGATATTGAGGATAATAGAGTGGAGGTTGTGGTGGATCTGATATGTTGGTCATCTTCAAGTTTTTGTATCTTGAATATATCATGTCGAGAGTCCTTAGGTTTTCAATACTCTTGATATTTTTGCAAGAAGGAGGTTTTCATATTATCCCAAGTCCTGATATTGGATTCACCTAATCCCATGAACTATCTCAAGGCGGAATCGTTTAGTGTAGTGGGAAAGAGTTTTAGTTTGTGAGCATATTATAGATAATTATAGCCCCTACAAAGGATATTTAACTCGAATAGGAATGTGTCTGGGTCCTCATTACTTTTTCCATAGAAAGTAGGTAAGGAGGAAGGAGGAATGTTTTTCATAGTTACATCCTGTATAGTGTCTAAAATAGGGAACCCGAAGGTAGCCTCAGTTCGATTTTCCCTTTATCCTTCGTCATTTCTAACTTCATCATAATCTTTGTTCTCTCCCCATCTCTCCATACAGGTTGGGGTTTTAACGCAGATATACCTAGGAGGCTCCTTTCGACGTGATAATGGGGCATCCCAATGTTATTTTTCGAGAGAGATCTTCCTCTGATCAACCGTGTTTTTATTGAATCCTAGAGGGATAGTAGGTTCTACCGTGGATGTTTCAATTTGTGATATAACTGGATCTACAAAGTTTCCAAAGAGATCTTTTACTTGGCAGGATCAACAAACTCAATGAAATTCAGATCTCCTTCTAGTGAAAAAGTTGTATTATTTGGATTCAATACTAGTGGAGGGTTAGAGGTTCCTAGTGGCTGATCCTCTTGAAGTTTATTAGGAATGAGGTCCTTAGGACCTCCTACCAAGGTTCCTTCTGCTTCTATGGCTTCCCTAGTAAGATCTCCCAAGAAAGTCTCCTTAGGTTTCTGGGTAGAACTACTTCCTACAGGTGTTTTTCAATACCTTTCTACTGAGTTAGTGGTTGGAGTATTACATCCCCTATAAAGTTAGTAGGAATTTCAATAAGTTTTCCTGTCTTAACAAATCTACCCTGAGGATTTCTAAGTCTGCTCATGAAAAACTTTAAACCAAATAAAAACCTATGCTACTACTATTGCTGGATTTGGTGGCTACTGTTACAACAGATGCGTAGGTTCTTACCTCTCGTCTTACGACTCCCCCGCCACCAGCCTATCACTAAGCTTAACAAAATAAGTCTATCTATTCTACCTTACAGAACAACTCCCCAGTAACGGCGCCAAAATGTTGGGTGTTATATCGTCTATATTAATTCACCTAATATTTAATTATCGACCGGGGTTGGTAGGCTTAGAGTTGACACAAAATATATGCAAAGGTAGAGGGATTCCTATGGTGTCGTGGAAATATTTTAACAAACAAAAGAACGAAATATCTTTCAAAATGAAAAAATGAGTCAAACTCCTAAGAATTCAACTATTAAGGTAATTGAAAAGGGACATAATACTAAACCAAATGATTGATAATTTATTTCATAAGCAAATAACTTTAAATTGAAAAAGATACTATCAACAACTAACTTTTCAAATGAAAAACTAGGATGCAAGGAAGGAAGGCCTGATTTATAAATAAGCAGAAAACTTAATAAAGGAAACAAGTATAAAACTTAATAAAAGAAACAAGTAGAAAACTTAATAGGAATGGCTTCAGATTCAATCCTACAAGTCTCTTTCGGTAGTCACAGAATGAAAAAGAAACAACCTACAACATAATAGTATATTTTCCTAAGGATAACACATCTAATACTAAGTTTTACATGCAAACAGACAAATCAATCCAAAGGCATGAGCACAAAACAGTACAACAGTAAAAGGAATCAGAAACAAACTCAAGAAACAAAACATAACATAGCTCAAAACATGTTCGAGGTGAAAAGAGGTAGGGATAAGGAAAAAACTTTAATAAATAACCTAAAACAATCCAATTTTAACTTTAATGTTAAATAGAACTATCATCTAACTATTGCAGTCAAAGCATACTTCAAATACTAAAGAAACAGAACTTAAAACAATTTCAAAACACATTAAAAACACTAAAAACAAAACAACGGGTTGAATGAAAGACTGAACTATAGGTCTGAAAGGGGTGACTGAATGACAGTTCAAACAGGCTGTCCGAATGACAGTCTGCACAATTAAAATTATAGAAAATAACCTAAATGATCTAATCTTCAGCTGAATTTATGCACATGTAGATACAATGCAAAAAGGCAGTAAATCATATCCTACTTAATGATCAAGTTTGACAGTGAAATAAACTTAAACAAATTCATAAAAAGAAATCATTGGATATTAAAAAACAATACTGAACTTTCACTTGAATGAATTTATAACAGAAAGGAAATAAACAGAATTTATTCTACTTTAACTTGATGAAAGCAATCTATTCTATCTACTTGTAAATAAACTGAACAGTAAAGCTGGAAATGAAATAAACGTTTACAAGAAGTAAATGAAATAAACTTCAGAAATAAAATGCATTACAGGAAGCAAATGAAATAAACGTTTATAGTAATTTAATAACAAAAACAAACTAGAAATTAAACGAACTACAAAGGAGTAAAGGTAACAAAACTACAAGAAAAGAAACCTCTGGTTGATGAGGGGCCCTCTCAGCAATTAGGGGTGGTGCCTGGCTAACACTTACTCGAACACAATCATAAACAGTAGAAAATACAGCTTCTATTAAAAATATGGAACAAAAGTACAGAGTTCTTCTCTTCAAAACGATTGTCTAACTAATGAAATGATCAACTCTGTAGATCTGCGCATAGAGGCATTTATATATACAATGTTTACAGAGATGAGCAAATCGACCCTTTAGTGGTCGACTGCTCTCTAAATTGAGTTAGCCATTACTGCAATCGACTGATAAAATGCCAACGCAAAGCACCATTCCTTCTTCAGCACGAACGGATCTCTTCATCGTGCGTGATGTGGCATACAACTCCTTCTTTAGCATGGCTGGTGGAGTGGTGTTGGACAGAGGAGAGCACACTCGTGATTCTTCTAGAATGTGAACCAGTACATCACCCAAACGTGTGGAATGGTGGTGTGGTGTCGAGTAAAGGCAGCGTGATGGTGATTCTTCTATAACGAGAGCCATGCTATCACCCATACGCGTGGACGATAAACAGTTTGCAAAACTGTTTCATGCTTTAACACTCAGAATCTGTCTTCAACAGCGTGCAGTCCGGTTAGCAATCTGGACGGTAAGCTAAACAGTGAGCTGGATATGCTATATGTATATATAATTGAATGCATTGTCTATTTGTTGGCACACTAAGGTTTTCAAAATCAATCTTGTGCTAACATTTTAATGCCTGGAAACCTGCCAATGTCGTATCGCGCAGTCTAAATAGTGAGCTGGATGGTAAGCTGGACATGCTATGCGCATATTTGGTTGAATGCATGTCTGTTTGTTAATTTGTCCAAAATACTATATAAAGTGCAAACAAATATACACATAAATTAATATATCAAATGTGCTTCAAACAATGTCAATTTTAATCAATAAAATCGTAAAATGATAATAATAAACAGATTTTACATAAACCTTAAATTCATTCATACCTGGGGCTGAATAGGTAGCTGCGTGATAGAAACTATGAAAAAATATAACAAAACATATGTTTAAATGAGTAATTTAACTGCCAAAAATTATGTCAAATCTGGGATCAACAAGCCCCTATGATCAACTAGGTTTGCTTGTGACCTTAGCTTGCATAGGAGTGATTTTGTGTGTGATTCTAGTTTTAAACCCTAGGTTAATATCTTTGTAACCAACATTCTACCTAAGTTACCTTTGAGACGATCTCGAAGAGTCCAAGGCTTACCACCATACTTTCCTCCTGTTGTGGGAGAGAGTGTTATGGAAGCCACAAACCAAAATGTCACTGTTGATTCCCATGTGGAAGGGAATCCAGTTGTGGAAGATGGGGAAGAATTTACTTCTTATGATAATCCCTTGGCCGAACAGCCTCCTGCGGCTGATACAACCTTCCATTTTCCAACGGAAGGTCAACATGGTGCATCAAAATGGGTTTTCAATCACCCATATGATGATATCGTAGGAGTAGAATTTGGTCCAAATGCTCCTTTCTAGAGAACTTCTTTAGGTCAAGCCATTTATTAATATGGAACTACTAGTTCTTCCTATGTTACTCCCATTAGAGAGGATCCATAGAATGAGGAAATGTTTAGGAGGTTCCAACCATCTATTTATCATTTGCGTAACTTTCAAGAGAGCCTTGTGAACATCAGTGCCTCGCCCTTTCCTCATCGTGCAATAATGTCATCTCCTTTTCCTTGTCTTTCATAAACAACCCCCCAAGGATATTATGCAGTTTCAATGTCTCAAATAGCTCCTAGTTTAGGATCATTGGCCCAAGTTTTGGTATCTCATGATCTAGTTCAACCCTCTAATCCTGCTCCTTTAGTTCCAAATCTCAGTTCTTCCTCTGGTGCTCCTTTAGTCAACAACTTATAGCGCTAAAGAATGGCTGATATGCATCCACGTAATACTTTTAATAATTGACATAATATGGTTATCACTCCAAAGTCCACGACCGATGATTTTGATCAACCAAAATCATCGCTGGAATGTTCCATAGCAAGTTTTACACCTTGGTATATACCTACATCATGTTGCCACAACGCATGATTAGTATAAAGTTTATACATATTCCATGCTACGTATTGTTTGTAGATTAGTCCAATGTTCATGATCATATTGTTTATATAGATTATTCCATAGCATTGTGCACTCAAGCCTAGAGTTTTGTTATGTGTTAAAGAGTCATAGGATTTTAGGTTATGGTATTTGTTTAGTTGTCATAGTTTACAATCTCTATGCCAACTATTTTGGATTTCAAAAGATAATGATAAACCTATCTACTCCTTAATGTATGTAATTATATACAATTAAAATGGTGTTATATTAGGTTATTCATTATTCGATTTGGTTGTCATAATAAAATAAATTAGATATTTATGGATAGAGCTAACTCATCCTTGTTATAATCATAACATCCTTTTGGTGACAACTAGACTATGTCACTCCCAAACTCAGAATTTTACAAGAGACTCCATAAGTAAGGTAGAATAGAACTGGATTACTCTTTCTATCTTCTTTGTTGTTAGTCTAGTCTTGATACATCTTAAAAGAATTAAAGATAATGAGTTTAGGTTTGATTTTTAACAACTTTGGATTTCCAACCCAATGGTACTTCTGAAATAGTTTAGCCTTCTAAAGGTTTGTAGACTTTTAAACTATAAATGGGATACTTGTTTCAGATCATAAATCTTAGATGCTTCAGTAAGAAAATTTATGGATTGATTTTAATAATAATCCTCCTCAGTTGAAAAACTGAACAGTATGCAAGTTAAGCATAGAATGTTATTATTATAACTTTGACTAAAAGAAATAAAACCTGTGAAGTTGTGATCTTTCTACCATAATAAGCTGTTAGGTAACGGATTAATATATAAGTTCTTATACTTATCTTCAGGATGAACATTTAAAGTTTTCGTACTTGTAAATCTACTAAACCTCATGAACCTGTATGGTTTAGTTTTCTACCGTTTGTATGTGAAAAATGCAATTCTTTTTAGTATTAAATCCCAAAGGAAAATATAGCAGAAATAACAAGATATTACCTTGAGAAGTATGATATTTTTTTGTCTAGCATGTATAAACTTTTACTAAACAAATTGTATGCAAAAATCTGAATTGTAACTTCAAATACTTGCTAGCATCGATCCATACTTCTTACCTGTAAATCTGTAATAGAAGAAAACGGCTGCGTTAGCTCGAAAGCTAAGTAAGCCCAGCCCTTACGACAAACCACCTTATGTCGCAAACAGAAAATTAATCAGTAGCTTAAAAGAAAAATGCTTTTCAAAGTACAGAGTATTTAAATAACTATTCAGTTACATTTTAAATAGCATAAACTAATCAACCAGTTAACAACTGCTTTTAATGTGATTATATGTTATTTTAAAAGTTTTAAATTTTTTGAAAATTTGGGGTTTTGACATCCTCCCAGAGGCCCACTCCCTTCAAGAGGATATTCAGGATGATCATCTACAAATCCACCACCCCAATAGCTGGTGTATGAGTCAACTTATGGTCCTACTGGTATATAGATTCCATATCAATATTACCAGTATGTAGAACCTAGTCGGCAACTTTTTTTTTGGAAACTTTGGAATTGCATGATCTATCCAAGTTGATGAATGATCCCATCCAACATAACCCTTTGTGGCCTACAATTCCAGTTAAATTACCATCACACATCCCTAAGTTTGATGGGAAGCAGGTAGAGGATCCAAATAATCACGTTATGGCATTCCATCTATGGTTTTATTCTAACTCCTAAATGGATGACTCAATATGTTCGAGGTTCTTCCAGCAAACTTTAACTGGAACGATTTCCAAGTGGTACATTGACCTTCCACAACATCCATTTGTGGATTTCAACTCGTTGGAAATAGTTTTTCTTACCCATTTCCAGTGACATATACGTTACAAAACTAGTACAGATATTTTAACATCCCTTCATCAGAATACTTCCACACATATATTGGATCATATTCATGAACAGAGGAGGTGGTGGAGACTCATTAAAGCTCCTCTCCCTGGCCAATTGTTGGTTGATTGGTTTACGAAATCCTTTTTTCCTCCCATTGCCCGTGATGTGGCTATGGGCGGTGTTGTCACTAAAGAGCAAGCTATCAGCCGGGCTCAGTATCTGGACTTGGTTTATTCTTAGTCCGAAACTTTGTATGATCTAATCCTCAAGCTCCTCATCCCAGCACAGACCTAGCTAAGCCACCTGCAAAGACTCCTGTTGATGGGATTGTAGGTTCAATCCAGCCCCCATATGCAGCGAGACCTGCTAAGAAACAAAGTGCTTCTACCACTACTCCTTCTACTCCTATGGTTTTTTCCATTCAAAATAAACATACACCTGGTAATAGAAAGAAAGGAAAAGGTAAAAAGTAACGAAACCAACAGGAGAACCCCAAGACCGCGACGTCGGAAAATGAAAACAAAGGTAAGAGGAAGGCTAAGTATCCTTTCCTACTGTGTGGAGGTGACCACTTCACGAAAGAGTTCCCTTGTCATGAAGAAATTAATATTTCTTTTAAAAATAACCCTACATCGGTGGTACTTACCGATCCTTTTCTGTCTCAACAACAGTTAATTGACCACATGTCTTTACAAGGAACCTCTAACTCTACTGAAGAGATCTGAATGATGTCTGCTAAAACTATTAATTTGACCATACATAGTCAAACATATGATAAACCAGTAGAGAAGAAGGATGAAGGTACTTCTTCTGAGAAAGTTCCTTCTACAAATTCTTCTCCTACACCTCCGTCTAATGGCCCTCTTACGATTGAGGAACCTAACCTCTACTTGATTTTGTGCCCACCTAAGAGTACTCTCCCGAAATATGTATTTAATTCAAACGCTCTATCCACTCAATTCTACAACATTGTTGAATATTTGGCTCAAGAACCTTGTGCTATGTCACCACTAGAGGTACTCCAAAGTTTCCCTATACAGCATAAAAATCGGTTGATGGATTTGGGGGCCTTAGATCCACACAACACTAATATGATTCATTTTAATGTGGATAATTACAAGTCTAGGTTACCCCACCAGCTCGTGTTTCAAATCGCGATCAAGGTAGTTGGGAGGAAGGTCCATCGTACTATATTGGACGACGGAGCTTCCACTTTAGTGTTGTCTATTTCTTGCTGGAGAGCCATTAGTTCCCCTGAACTTACTCAGTCACCTACCACTTCGAAAGCTTTCGACGGATGAGGTTTCCAACCTCATGGTCTATTACTGGCACTATCAATCGAGCTAGGGGGGAAGACGGTTTTGATTCAAGTGGAAGTGGTCAGTACCCCATTATATTACAATATTCTATTCGGGAGAAACTTGTTTTATGCTACGACGGTTGTCCTTTCGACGGTTTTTTGTACTCTCCATTTCCCTCACTTAGGGAAGATTGTGACCATATATCAGCTTGATTTTTGTTAACCTGATGTTATTGCCCCTACCACGAACAATATTCCTATGCTAGGGAAATCCCCTCCGCATTATCAATCAGTTGGGGTAGGAATTTTGAAGGATTCAACTCTTATGGGTGTGTTTCCCTTGACCCCTCCTAGTATGGAAGTAGCAACTGTGAACATGATCTCCACAACGGCCACATTCCTTGATGTAAAGAAGTTGTTGAGACATATTCTCTAGGTCCTCATGAATCACTTTACAATGCTATACAATTTGTTTCTGATGTATACTACAATGATCATCAACTAGTGGAATTGGATCCTTACCACCTACCCTATTCGCTAGATTCCCCTCTCCCCACTCTAGATTATCTCTTACAGATTTTCCCATCAGATGAGTCTATTATGGAGATCATGAGTGTGGATGAACCTGTATGGGAAGATCATCACCATAGATCCTCTTTACTTAACAATTCTAATTTGGTAGACTCTGATTTTGCCTCTCTCATTAGTTTTGATATTGTCTAAAATCCTCAAACACATGTACTCTTACAAAACACTCATTCCAAAGGAAACCTGTGTAACATTACTCAGAGGACTCCAATCGACATATCAGTGAATCTTGGAATTGTTGAACATGTTCATGTAGGTCAGAATGGTTCAATTGAAGAAACTGAAAAATATAGAGCTTTGTTCAAATAATTCTGAGATGTTTTTGCTTAGACGAATGAAGAAATTACTAGGATTGATCCGTCCATCATTGTAACGAAATCAATACTTACCCCATGGAAAGACCTATTTGAAAAAAACTACATCAATTCCATCTGAGGAAAGTTGTGGCAATAAACGTCGAGGTTGAAAAACTTTTGAAAGTTGGTTTTATTTATTCTGTACCGCTGATTGAATGGATATCTAATATTGTTCCTATCACCAAAAAGCAGGGCACTATTAGGGTTTGCATTGATTTTCGATATTTGAATAAGGTTTGTCCTAAGGACAAATTTCCTACTCAACATATCGATCAAATCATTGATAAGTGTGATGGGAGCGTCATATTCTCATTTATGGATGGATTTTTCAGCTATAATCAGATAGAAATTTTACCCGCAGACCAGCATAAGATGACATTCATTTGTCTGTGGAGAACATTTTCCCATCGGAAGTTACCCTTTGGTTTGAAAAACGTCAGAGCTACATTCTGGTGCACCATGTTCTACACTTTTCACGATATCAAACACATTGGGGAACCGTATCTGGATGACCTCCCTACTCATTCACAACAGCGAGAGGATCACCCGGGGCATCTTAGGGACATTTTCCTTTGATGTCGTCATTATGACATATGTATTAATCCACATAAGTGTGTATTTTTTGTTGATATTGGACTTCTTCTTGGCTTCATGGTTTCCAAAGATGGCGTCTGGATAGATCCTTTGAAGATAGCTGCTATTTTGGCCTTACCCACCCCAACCAATATTACTGAACTCCAAAGTTTGTAATGGAAGGAAAACTTTCTTCAACGTTTTGTGTGCAAAATTGTAAAAAAAATGAATGGCTATATGCATCTCTTGAAAAATAACATTTTGTTTCTTTGGGATAACCAGGCCCAAAAATCTTTTGATAATTTGAAACACGCTCTGACACATTCACCAGTGTTTCCCCCCCAAATTATTCAAAAGACTTTCCTCTTTATGTTTCCACCTCCACTACTACCATCGGTGTGGTTCTAGTGCAGGAAGATCTCAATGGCCAAGAGAATGTGATTTACTATTTAAGTAGGAGTCTCTTTTAATCTAAAACTCATTATCAACATGTGGAGAAGCTAGCTTTGGCTACGGTCATTGTTGTGCAAATATTTCATCATTACATTTTACTACATGCTACTATCATCCTTGCTGATCAAAACGTTATGTATTAGATTTGGGCTCGTCAAGTGCTAGGGGGAAAGTATTCCCATTGGATAGTTATCCTGCAGGAATTTGATCTTGAGTTCGCTAAGGCTACTTCCAAGAATTCCTTAGTCTTTGTGGAGTTAATGTGTGACTTTCCCTGTGCTCTCATGGAATTTGAGCACACTGATTCATTTTTAGATGAGTTTTTGTTCCTGGTCATCACAACTGACTCGTGGTATGAATATTTGACTATATATCTCCAAAAACAACTATTTCGGCCCGATATGTCCCGTGACGATTGTCGACACATCCGTCACCATGCTAAATATTACCTCATTCTAAATGACACGTTATACCGGCGTGGTATAGACTCTATTATCCAATGATGTATTACACATGACGAGGATGAACAAGTATTTGATGACTGCAACTTCCTCTTCTTACCCCCAACATAAACAACTGGTTCCTAAGAAGTCCCCCCTTTGATGTTGCTACCACAGGATTCTAAACCATCTTCTACCAACAGAAGCTCATTCGAATTCACCAAATGTGGTCTAGAAACCCTACTACTTCCCTTTCTACCTTCACCACTAATAAACCCTAATGAAGAATACAAATTATTGATAGGCCCTTCCTTAGTATGAACCCCTTCTTTCGTTCCTCACTCCAGAAACCCCACGAGCATTAATCCCTTGATGCTTGAAGCACCAGAAGAGTCGTGAAAATGTGAGGAAGGAAAATAATCCTTAGACAAGTCATGCCTCAGTTGGGTTCCCTTTTCACTCGATGAAGGGGATAGGTCATAGCCCTTCGAATCCTTGGGGGAATAAAGGAACTACCTCATTAATATGTACTAAAGTATTATACTGCTAACCCATTAATGAGCACCTCTATCCAGACAAAAAAAATTGAGGACCATGAAAAGCGTACAGAGGATAGGCAGAAACACTAAAGAAGGGAAATTGAAAAATAGTGTTAGGGTGGAGGAATTTGAGCTCTAGTCAGAAATATAGACCTTAGGGAAAACCTAATAAAGTATGATCCAAAATACTAGGAAAATACAACTAAAACTATCAGGAGGGAAGAGGAAAATCCTGTCCAATGTCTAGCGGAAATCTAGCCACCATATAGGTTGGATGGTCAAAAATTATGTAAGCTATCATAGAATTATACTCAATATTAACTTTCTAGGTTTACTTATTCCTTATGGTATCTTAAAATAGTTTCCATGACTCTCAAACAATTTACAATATTCCTTAGTAGTCATTCACAAAGTTTATGGTCTTCATCTCAAGTTAAGGATATATAGTTGTGTATAGAGTTCCACATTAGTGTCAAGTGGAATGATATAAGGTTGTGCATAATATTCTACTTAGTGCCGTTTAAACTCTCTACAATATTACCAACATAGTTATAAACTTATGAGAACCCTTTACAAGTTTTTCAAGATACTTTCTTCATTTTGTAATCTTCTTAGTTATGAAGTATTTCCATTTTTTTTAAATTCCAATTTTTTTTTTAAATATATGTTTTTTAATGATTTTTTCCATTTTTTTTAAATATAAATGTTTTTAGCATTAATAAAAATGTTATAAATAATCTATTTTTTAATTATATTTCAATGTATAGTATAGGTTTTTTCTTTTATGCATGGTTTACAACCTCGGAAATTGTGGTCGGGACTCGCTACATTCACAATAACAATTCTAGGGGGGCTCGACTTATCATTGTTGTTAGGGAATTTATCCTATGACTAGGGATGAGGTCACCAACATACTGGGATTGAATAGTATGATATATAGGAGATAATTACAAACATGAAAGACTCTTAATTAACAATTAGGATCAAATAAAAACATAAATAACGTTTAGGGAAGAGGACCGTAGGGTCCATTTTATGAAGGTTGGTCCTAGCTTTCTCTGAAACCTTGAGTTATGATCCTACTATTCAATCCAAGAACCTACAAAATCACTCCAATACATTCCCAAAAACATTTGGATACGTAAATAATTTGAATTTCATATAAAACATAGTTATAAAGTATCCAATCTAAATAACATCAACATATAACCAAATTTCAGACATGAATGAACACAGCTGTTAGGGAAGGGAAATATGTCAATTTCTCATTAATGAATGGAAAAAAGTACAAATATACCTTATTTTTATTCAAGCACCTCTTGAAACCTTGACTCTAGGTCTCCTTACTTCTCTTCTCCAACACACCCAATCAATATCCAAAACTACTAGGGATAGGATATCATATGTACATAGCAATAGGGGATAGAAGAAAAATTTATCCAGCATAACCTTACATAGCCAAAAGGATCCTTCCCATGGATCATCTCTCTTTATTTTAAAGGGGAAGGATATGGTTACCATTGGGATGAAATAGTTGTAACCGAGGAGGATGTTTCCAATACCACCAAAACTGCTCCAATTTTTTAGATTTTGTATATTTTAAGTCATTTTCTGAGGCACACACTAGTGTGAAAGGAGAAAACTACAAGTAAAATTACCTTGGGACACTGGAAACATGTGATTGCAAGGGGAAAATGTAGGTTCACCAAGTGCAAAAGGAGTTTTAGGGGGGGAATACCATTTTTAAGGCTTTTTTAGGGGTTTTTTGGGGTTCCAACTGTGGCCAAAAGTTCCCTAATTGTTGAGTAATCATTGAATTACTTAACACCATATTTCTAAGAACCAAAATAAGGCTATTCCATCTAGTTTCCTTTGGGTGAGAAACAATAACTTTATGAAGTGTCGTCATGGGAGCAACATCATGAAAATTTCATCACGAATGGAGAAGTGTCGATTTGGGCTATAAAAGACACCCCTTAATCTATGAAGTCATAAGGGAACATAATGCTTAAAATACATTATAAATAATTGAGATGTGGAATCAAGAAAACCAAAGAATCAAGAATCTCATTCTCAACAAGGTACCTGAAACATAAAAAGAATGTCATACAAACTGATCTCTGGGACATATAGGTCCATATACAAATGATTACCAGAAAGATACACGACAGATCTATAATATGTGTCACTGATGTAACTATCATGGCCATGTACGTCATGTGAAATATAGATGAGTCATGGCCAATGAAGAATGTGGATCCTTTCTCAATAACTGATCATAGCCACAAGAACATAAAGTGGATCTATGTATCAGCAAGTGTCATATGAGGTGTGACACGATCTTTCACAAATTAGGAAATATAAAATTATGAGGATTCTACTATTACCCAGGGTCTTGAATCCAAATCTCTTAAAGGTACAAATCCTAACCATGTGAATAGAGGAGTTGAAGCCAAACATAGGGGATATCATTTGATTATCAGTCATGGATGTAAATTGTTTAGAAAAAGCGAGGGAACCCACCAATAATGAAAATGGGCCCCAAGGTACCTAGTACATTCTAACATGTGCAAATAGATAGTCTTGAAGTTGAACACCTGAATAATCCATCGAGTATGATACATTGATGTATTCCCGCTACCCAATAGCAAGGAAAACTACCACTAATGACTGAAATCCCCAAGGTATTGTCGAAAACTCTAAATCTCATTCCTAGATCTAGATAAGTTGAAGTCAATGAGAAGAGACCCATTGGAAGGGAGGCATTAAGGAATCGTCCATCATCCAACATGAACAAACTCAAGGATTGATTTGATTTGGATCTGGGACAATTTTTGTAGAACGGACCACCGAGGGCATGATGTAATGCATTGATACCAAAGAGTGTCTGACACATGAGGTGAAGGAAACTGCAGAATGGCTAACATAGGTTATATCCTTGAATAGTGAGTAGGACACAATAGTGACTTGGGAATTTGTAGACACAAAGAGACCAACAATACAAAGTGATAATGTAGAAGACATTGACATATTTTGCATATTATTGGAAGAGTAACCAAATGAAGTAGTAATAACTCTGAGATTGGGCTTTAACCTAAGGCCAAAAACTAGAAGCAAACTATTGAGAGACTCAAACTGGTTCTTTTTTCAAGGATGACATGACTTGTTTCCATTATACTGAGAGACATTTGTTATCCTTCCCTTCCCTTTTCTCTTTTCAAGTACCTTCTTCATTTTTTAACGAACTCAAAAAAGAGATAGAATTATGCTCGATAAGGCACTATCCTGTGGGTTTTTTGCCAATCCTATGGTAGTTACTGCTCACCATATTTTCAATTTTAGAGAGTCTCGAAAAATTAAAGAAGACTACTATTAGAATTTGAATGCCATTTATATTTTCAAGCAGATAGCTCTAATAATGTTTACATTAAATGGAGAATGAAGATACAAACTGAACAAAACAAACCACACAGGAAATGGATGAGTATTTCTCAGGAATTTACAGTGTCATTCACTTTAATTAAATCCGGTGTCACAATATTTTACATAGGAAAATAATTCGAATCAATTAGGGATGGGTTCAAATATATCCAATGGATGTGACTGTATCTAACTGGCCATCTAACTCATGGTGTCTCAATCAATATCAAAGTCCAATAGATCAACTCCTAGATGTCCAACAACTCAATCAATCAATGACAACTAGTTAACTCAGTGCAACTAAGTGTGGTAGGTGGGAAAAGGTGCCTACTCCACATGCAACCATGCGTTAGCCATGCATTGCTAGAGCTAGCTAACGGATTGTGAACTAACTGAAAGTAACTGGAAGCTAACTAAGACTGACTATTACTAACTCCAACTAATCGATGTAGGTTGGTCTTGGGACTCCCAATGGCTCCTAAAATGTAGGGATTGGTCTAGGTGGTGCCCAAACTGATGCATGCACATGCAATAAGTGGCAGTTAACCTCTAGCAGTGTTCCCCACACTCTAGTGACTAGTACATGTGGCCCCATTAGGCCAAGTGGACCCAATTGTACTAGTGGACCAAAAAAATTAATTAAGGTTCCTAAGTTAGGCTAAATTAATCTAATAGACATTTGACCAAGAGAGGATTAATAATCCTAACAACTACAAGGTTTGAATTTTTCATAGATTTAGTCCCTCGGGTCCAAAAAAGTATAAAAAAATAGAAAGGAGAACTCTTCTGGATGGAAATTACAAGAATATGCCTTTTTCGTAAGTAGTCCATTCCTCCCAAAAAAAGGGGTAAACATATACTGGATAGATGAAATTTCATATAATTTAGAAACCTTGAAATAAACAACCATCTCAGCAAGCCTTTCATGTTTAGGGATTCAGAAAAGAGCTTAAAGGAGACTCCAAAAGATCATTTTTCATAAAGTTAGTCCCCTAGGCCCGAAAAAGAGATAAACCATACTAAGGGAGAATTCTTCTAGTCACGGTGAACTAGAGTATTCATTTTTCCCAAATAATCCACATGCTCTAGAAAAGAGAACTTATACTTATGTGGATGTTCCTTCAAGTTCTTTAACGAGTTTGAAGTGAAAAAACTAACTCGATGATCTTTTCAATTTTAAGGAGTCTGAAAATAGATTAAAGGAGACTCCATATATCTTTCCCATAAAGGTTTAAATATCCCAAAAAATTAAACTTGTGGCCTCCTTCTTCTTTTTAAGAGCTTGAAGGAGATATGGAAGAATTCTCATCATGGGAGGAAACAAGTGTGAGGGGTATGCGAAACTAGTTCCAAGCACAAGGAACAAACCTATGCATAGTGCAAGAAACATAAGTAAGACAAGGACACTTAGGAGGCGTCTCCTCTAGGTAAAATCTGTCATTTTGCAACAACAAAATGATACATGGATGAGAAAATAATGAGATCATAGATGAGGGCTTATATAACGAACTAAAAGCATGAAATAAAGCACTGGGATCATGAACGCAAGCAGGGTATATGTAAATGAAATTACAACTTAAAAAAAAAGAAAGGGCCTTATGGGGAATGCCGGAAATATATCAGAAAGAAAGGCATGTGGATTATTCTCAAATTCATGGAAAACCTAAAAAGGATCTCAAGCCTATGAGAAAAATTCAGCATGGGTACCAAAATGGAATAGGGGTGCTGACAGACGTGACCCATGTTAGGTAGGAGTTGTTGTTGGACTGGTGCAAAATGCATGAATACACAGCTAACACACCAATATCCAAAATTGTCAACCCTATGGAGAATTCAGATGGCACAATGTTGAAATGCATCAGAATAGAGGCAAGGTCTAAACCTATATGCAAATTTTTTAATATACCTGACAAGATCGAGGAATATGTCAGAAAGGACCACTAAGCAACCATAAATCTAGCTAAAAATCATGTCTCCAAGAAACAACATTACCAAGATTATATTGAAAATAAAATATCTAATAGTTCCAAGTCCTAAGGATTTATAATCAGCAATACCTAACTCAAGAGGAAGACAAGAGTTGAAATAGGTGATGGAGTATGTAGGAACAGACTCAACATCTTGGTAGTCCAAAATTCTACAAACTGAATCAAACTCATCAAGAACGTCAACTTGTTTCTCTATAGGATATTCCAAATATTGAAAAGTACAACGTCTAAGGATCGATCATTAGTAATATCATACTCAAAAGGAAATTCAAGGCTGGATTTAACTGCGACTAGGAGAAAATCCAAAGGAACGATCGACTGTATCATAGACTCTAGGAAATATTCATCTGAAGGAAGTATGTCATCCCATGTAGAATACATGTTTGAACATTCAATTGGATCACTAGGGTTTAGAGCATGATCCAACATTACCATTGAACTGACCATTTGGTCAACTTCTGGGACCAAATCCCAAGAAGGTAAGCATGAGTGCAGAGCGTTATTCTTAGTATAAATTGAACATAGGGGATATAAGTG
Source organism: Pseudotsuga menziesii (assembly GCA_001517045.1). Classification (NCBI taxonomy): domain Eukaryota; kingdom Viridiplantae; phylum Streptophyta; class Pinopsida; order Pinales; family Pinaceae; genus Pseudotsuga; species Pseudotsuga menziesii. The sequence continues at coordinate 353,399 of LPNX011137871.1, forward strand.
TTGATTGGTCCAACTACACTTAATTTTAGAAGCGATATTTCCAATACTAATTGAATTAATGTAGTTAATAGGAGAAGGAAAATCAAACATTCCCTTAAGAGATGAATACATTCCTATTGCCAATTTTTCACTAGTTGGGCTTGCTTGATCAATCATAGGAATGTTTAGTTCGGAAGAGGATGTGTTACTTTTTTAGGTGAAAGACAATTGATCAGCTGTGACAATCCTTCCTTCATGAGGAAACATTAAAACCCAAAAATAGATGATGGAATGGCTTGCATGGCATAATTCCAACTCCTTCCTAATAACAAATTGTAATCAAGAGGAGCATCCACTACCTCAACTTCTATCGAAACTACTTTTCCTACTAACTGGATGTCAAAAGAAGGGAAAATCCCATGAGGATGGAAGTAATTTCCATCGAAAGCAGTAAGTAGAGTCGTAGATGGAACGAACTCAGGAGAGCCTAAGGCATGCCAACAAGAAATAGTAATAACGCATATAAGCAAGCCTTTATCTACAATGGTTCATACAATAGTCTTGGCACCATGAACTACTTCGATTTCAAAGGCATTGTGATACATAAAACGGGGTTTGACATTGGACGTGTCAGATTTCACCTACATATTAGTGGAGAGACTTCCTATAGCTTCCAAGAGTGTGTTTTGTTGTGAAGGGAAACTTTTTAGAACTTCCAAAACATACAATTCACATGGTGTTTGGGCCAAATCTTCCACAACCTAATAATTAGGAGAATCCCTCGCATTATGATTATGTGAAGGCCGCTTGTGGACACCTTTTGGTATATTTGGCATTGGGTCTATTGGTTTCTCGATATGAAGAGGAGTCAACGTTTCAAGAATCTCTTTCTCTTTCTATTAGGATTATGGGTTTTAATTCTTTTCTCTAAATCACAATAATGTGTTTGAACGAACCATATTAATGTATTATTGATCAGATGACATGGAAATTTGAGTACCCCCTATTACGATTTATAATCCTCCCTTGTCCAAACTGTTTATTAGATTATATTTTCCTAACTTAGGAGTCATTTAGTTATTATTGGGTCCACTTGGCCTAATGGGGCCACATGTACTAGTCACTATAGTGTGGGGAACACCGATAGAGGCTAACTGGAACTGACTGCTCTTGCATGCATTAGTTTAGGCACCTCCTAGACAAATCGCTACATATTAGGAGCCACTGGGAGTCTCGGCACCAACATCATTCAATTTTTGAAATTGGTAACTAGTCAATCTTAGTTATGTGTCAATTACATTCATTTAGATATCCTCCAGTTCAGTTAGCGCCAGTTATGCATGGTTGCATGTGGGAAGGTACCAATTCTCACCTACTTCTCACTAACACTGCAGTTAGATTGGTTTGATTGATTGTAATTGATTAAGAGATCGGATTAGACATCGGGAGTTAGGTAGTTGAACTTCGATAGTTATTTAGACACTTCTAGTTAGCCATGCAGTTAGATTATTTGGTAGATTCAAATTCTCCTTTATGTATTACCATTGTATACTGCTGGGATGTAATGAATTTTATACTGTAATTATCTGAGCAATACTTGTCTGTTTCCTGTGAGATTTGTATTGCTCGGTGTGTATTATTCATTCCTTTTCACTGCATAATAATTAAGAATCTGATTGCACTTATTTCCTGAAGATCTAATGGCACAATAAGTATAACATGGTATCAAAGCCTCCTTAGGCAAGCTTCAAGTCTATCTACTCTCCATTGTACACTAGAAGCATTTGGGTTTCCATAGAAGTCCCACAAAGAGTGCCTTGATTCCTCTCAATTTATTCATAGTGGCGATGCAGACATGATGAACCCTAAAAAAGTGTATATGCTGAGAGGGAAGGCTTGATTCTGACATAGCGCAAATTATTTTTGGTTTTGCAGTGATATTTTGCAGGTTCAACTTCATATGGATTCGATATTATCAGTTCTTCTTCTTACTCCATTCGCAATATATTTAGAATGTAAATTGAATATGATTGCTTCTCTAAAGAGACAAGGTCTCTATGAGGTATATATTGGACTTGGTAAATATTCTTATGAATATGAGAATGATTGGCTAAACAATGGTGATAAATATTTTGGAATAATATGTATGGCCTTTTCTTTAAGCTTGCACAAGAGTTCGTTATTCAACAGTCTCGGCCTCTACTCTCTCTGATGAAGTTGTTCAAGAAGAAGAAGAAACAGAGTCCTCCACACACTCAATTCGAATTGAAGAAAGTCTCCTTGGAGTGACTCCTTCTCCTGCTGCTCCAAAAGTTTATGATATATATGATATCTCATATTTTCATATGGCTGATTCAAAAGAAGACATTCGAATATATTTTATTTATGAAAATATATCCTTCCATTCCATGCAAAAAATCTCCAGTGGTTCTTCTATTTTAAATTATGTGCATAGTTTACCGGTGATTGTTTCAGAAAATAAAGAGGAATTTGATTTCTCTATCTCTAATGATGTTGTTGTTGTGCAGAAAAGTAATACTTTGGATATTTTGGAAATAATATCATATTTTAGGAGTGATCCATTCACTCTCATTGATATAGAGATTCCATCAAATTCCTACATGATTGCATGCACCAATACTCACAATTTTGAAGAAGGAGAAAATTGTGCATCTACCATCTCGGTGGAGCACACTCCTGGATATGAAATGAAAATTTTTGGATCTGATATGATCTTATTTGGATCTGATATGATATTATTTGGTTCAATTTTTAATTTTCAACAGCTTCCGGTAATGCTTGTAGGTGTTCTCATCAATTTTGTTGTGAAGAATCGTGTACCAAACATCTCTTTCAAAATTTCTACTGGGGATTTTATGTCAGTTTTCTCTCATGAATTTGATGATATTTTATTTTGTAAATATTTTTATATTTTGGAAATAATATCATATTTTTGGATTGATCCATTCACTCTCTTTTATCTTGAACTTCCAACAAATTCGTACATGATTGCATGCACCAATATTCGGAATTTTGTAGAAAAAGGAGAAAATTGTGTATCTACCATCTTGGTGGAGCACACTCTTGGATATGATATGAACCTATTTGGATCTGATATGATATTATTTGGATCTTATTTTATGTTACTTGGTTATGGTTTTAATTTTCAAGAGCTTTCAGTAATGCTTGTAGCATCTCTCATCAATTTTGGTGTGAAAAATCAAGTACCGCAAGTCTCCTTCAAAATTGTCGTTGAGGATTTGATATCATTCCACACTCTTGGATATGATATGAAATTATTTGGATCTGATATGATATTATTTTTTTCAAGTTTTAAGTTCCAAAAGCCTTCAGACAGGCTTGTAGCTGGTCTCATCAATTTTGGTGTGACAAATCAAGTACCGCAAGTCTCCTTCAAACTTGTTGCTGGGGATTTGATGTTAGTTTCCTCTTATGAGATTGCTGATATTTTATTTTGTTAATCATTGATTATTTATGAATCTATATCAGATTATGGAGCTCAAGCAGTCTTTCTCCATAGTACCAGGGCTTCTCTACCTATCTATTTGATCACATGCTCATCTCCTCATAGTTAAGTAAAGATGGAGACATTCTGCATTCGCCTAGACTCTTGCTCCTAAAAATTGGGGCTTATTTTACCTCATGTGGTTCTATGTTCAAGACATAAATATATAATTTTATTAGTTGTTCCTCACATGGTTCGAATTCTCAAGCACCTTTGCTCTCTCATCAGTTGATTTCAGTTGCTCTACATGGGTCCAGTTTTCATCTAGCAGTTGTCTATATTTCTGATTCAGTTCAGCATATTATTATTCTTCTAAAGAGGAATATTCCTCCATACATAATCATTTAGTTTGGATTTAGAGGTTCACATGTACATATTCGGGATGTTTCTACACAGAAGAACCAGAATACTGCTTTGTTGCTACATAGTGTTGCAAATTGCAGCAAAATATTTTGCAAGTTTTTAACATGTTTTTCCTGTTCCTGCTTATCTTGAGGGGGGCGGGGGCGGTTCCCATGATGTTTTCCCATATTTCCTTGGTTTATTAAGCAACATTTTATCTTTTAGATTGTATATGGGTGACTTTTGGCCTTGTTTCTAGGGCCCACAGTTATCCAAGTTAGGATTCAAGGGGGGTGTTAGAATTTATAATCCTCCCTTGTCCAAACTGTCTATTATATTATATTTTCCTAAATTAGGAGTCATTTAGTTATTATTGGGTCCACTAGTACCATTGGGTACACTTTTCCTAATGGGGCCACATGTACTAGTCACTATAGTGTCGGGAACACCGACAGAGGCTAACTAGAACTGACTGCACTTGCATGCATCAATTTAGACGCCTCCTAGACCAATCCCTACATTTTAGGAGCCACTAGGAGTGTCGGAACCAACCTCCTTCATTTTTTGGTAGTTGGTAACTATTCAAGCTTATTTATGCTTCAGTTACATTTAGTTAGATATCCTCCAGTTCAGTTGGAGCCAGTTATGCATGGTTGCATTTGGGAAGGCTCCAGTTCTCACCTACTTCTCACCTACCACTGCAGTTAGATTGGTTTGATTCATTGTAACTAATTGAGAGACTGGATTATACATCTTGAGTTATCCATTTGAACTCCAAGAGCGATTTATATACTTCTAGTTAGCCATGCATCTAGATTGAGTTGGTAGATTTGAATTTTCCTATATATATTACCGTTGTATACTCCTGGAATGTAATGAAGTTTATACTGTAATTATCTGAGCAATGCTTGTCTGTTTTTGGTGAGATTTGTTTTGTTCAGTGTGTATTATTCATTTATTTTCACTACATAATAATTAAGAATTGGATTGCACTCATTTCCTGAAGATCTAATGGAACAATAATTCTAACACCCCCAGTAGTGCTTGAACCGCCATGATTCATATTTTGTCCTTTAGGAAGGATTCTTTAGGAAGGATTCTTTAGGATGATAAGTTGTTGTTGTTGTAATAGCTTCTGAGCTTGTTACATTAAATGGAATTGATAGGTTAAGTGATATGAGTACCCTTCTGATTGGACTGCACATTGTGTACAGTAGTTGTTTGACAAGAGGGAGTGTAAACTATAGTTACCTCTGCTGCAGAATGCTTAACATATAACTCTAAAACCTACTTATCCAAAGATTCTACAGTACATGTATCACCTGAACCAACGATGCCATCAGCATGCAGTCCAGGTTTAGATTTTGCAGGATCAATGTTTAATCATGGTGCATCAAGGATAATTTCATATAGAATCATAGATTTATAATAAATCAAATCTAGTTTATGGGCTCTAAGAAGTAGAACCTCCTTGGATATGTATGGTAGAAGTGATTTCAAAGATCACTCCAATAAAAAAATCTGAAGGTATAGCAGCCTTGATCATTATTTTCCTTCTTCGTCACTCCTAAATATGGTCAAAAATATGGGTGGCCTTATTCTACCTAAAGGTAGATTGAAGGTATATACCAGCATCATACCAAACAGGAAGTTGGGAATGATTGAGGAACATTGTCACTAAATCGTATAAATAATGGTAAGTAGTGGATGGAAACTCAATGTACCATTTTGTTGGTACACTGGTTAATGTTTTTTGAAATAATATCAACCATACAGAGTCATCATTTAGAGAATTTGAGGGACACTATAAATGGAAAGTGGTGATCTGGTCTCCAGCATTTTCAATAGACTTACCTTTGAAATTTGGAATGTCCAATGGCAATTTTCATAGGTAAGGAGGCCAAGTTGGATCATCACAAATCAGATCGTTCATTAGTTTCAAAATATATGACAAATTCAAAGTTTACAACATGGATAAACAAGGTATAGCCAAAGGAAAATGTGTTTGGGGAGCTTTGGGGGGGAAGGTTCCCTGAACCAAAGTTCCCATAAGGTTGGTTGGGGTTTCCCCTAGCTATCAGCTATGAAGTGAAAGCTTTTTTGAAATGAGCTCCACCTAAAAGAAATAGGATTTCCCCTTTGCGACCCACTCCATTGGGGTTGAGAGTAACCCCATCCAATTGAAACAACAATTTAAGGAATAATGGTACTACCTCTTCCACCAAAAAGTGAAAAATGAGAAATCCCTATAGGTACAGTTGAGGATTTAACATTACTCAATTAAGAATTGAAACTTGTAAAAGGATTCTGACTTGTAAAAGGTACAATAGAGTGAGAATGCATAGATCCTGTAAAAGGAGCAAAAGGAGTAATGTGTCCCCCAAACGAAGGGAATCCTTGAAAAAGTGGAGTAGAATTGCTAGGACCAATCTGAAAATTCTGAAAAAATAGGGGATGATGTAAAAGGTATGTGATATGACCCAATTTTACATCCAAAGGGTATAGAAGTGTTAGTAACTTGAGTAACAGATGACCCTAAGGATGTTGAGCCAAAATTAAAAGACACAATTGGGGAATCATTTGACTATATTGAAAAAAGTATCTATGTACTGACATGAGGAGGAGAGAGCCCTTTAGACATGGAAAATGATTAGGAGTAAAAACATCTCCCAAACATTTTCGTGTATTGTCCATAACTAAACCAGATGTGATCCTATATGCACTTAACCTGGGCTCACCAAAAGAATCTATGTGCACTAATACTAGATCGTGGGGTCTAGTTAAAGGTGGGTTAAAAGGTATTACAAATCCTTCACCTTGTAAATATTCAACCTTGTTGTGTGAGAAGCAGGTTAAGTATACCTAATGAGATTAAGTTCCTTGGGAATGTTAGTTGTCCCAGTTGGCTCAAAAGAGCCACTTGTGTTTGTCTGTCGCCATTGAGGTGGCAGTGGAGACTCCACTATAAGTGGAGGAAGGTTCTATAACATTCTAGATCTATGAAGAGGAAGACCCTCCACAAATAAGGACTCAAATCAATGAAAACCCAGGGCCAACTAAACATAAGTAAAACAAACAACACACCATTATAAAAAAAATCCTAATTAATCAAAACTAGGCATATTACTTCCAAAGGAATTTCTAAGATGATCAATCCCTAGAACAAATAAGTGAAGGATGAAGAATAGTTACCCAGGTTCCACAATATAGACACCTTGGGGCCAAGCATTTGAATCACCAATCACCTTCCCAAATATCTGCAAGGGATTTCCTCCCATGTCTATCCTAGATAAAATAGAAATAACCTTCCATTGTCACTTGTGTATGAGCCCTAAATTCAAGATATTAAGGTTACCAACTTTGTAGACAGGGCTCGGTGGTAGTTGCAATTCCAGTCAATACACATGGGGAGGATAAAAAATACCGAAACTTAATAGAATCATCACAACACGAGGACAAAGAGTGTTATTGATAAGTCTCCTAGTGTGCACTAACTCTAGGATTTGCTTGATCAAGTATTGGAGGGATATCTCCTCAACTTAACCTTACACGGGCTCGTGCTTGAATCTTGTGTCAAAGGATCTTTATATTTCACCTTCTACGACTAGATTTCCTAACGATAGGCCACTATGTCTGAGTTTTAATAATTTGGACAGCTTAAGACAAATCCTAGTCCAAAGTACTATCCTAAGCTAGTTGATGATCGTCCCTAAAAAAAGAAAATATTCCTAATAAAATTTAAATTAGTGTTCCTTTTTAAAGGTTGGCATATACTTAGAGGGTTATGGTTGTGCAACTAATGGTGTTTTGAATCATGCACGGAAACAACATGAAAAGTGTAAAAATGAAAAGAAAATGCGATACTTTCACTTTTTCTTTTTCTTTTCGAAACTTGAAAACTAACAATGCAAATCTAGAAATGAAAAAAATTTCTTTTATTTTCAAAATATGCAAGTATGCATATGCAACTATCTTTCTGAAAATATGACTATGTCACTAAACTAAAATTCTTGTAAATAAATGGACTTGTTTTTTTTTCTCTTTTTAAAATGAAAAGACAAAACTACTTACAAACAAGTATACTACACTGAGACAAAAGCAAAGTGCATCAATATTTTATACCTCGCCTAAAACATCAGAACTTCGGATTGCCTAAAGTACTGAAAAGAAAACACTTGAATATTAAACTCAAACCAAAAGTCCAAGTTAAATATATTTGGTATAAATACTTTGATCAAAAAGACTGAAAATAAGAGAGGAATCAAAAGGAAACCCTTCAAGAGTCTAAACAACTCACAGACAATCTAAAAAAACTTTCAACAATGAAGGTCTAGGACATAGTTCTTCAACAAGCACTCAATCAAAAAGAAGCCTAAAAAACTAACTAAAGATGAAATACAAAGGTTAGACACCTCTAAGTGGTCAATATAAGCCTCTAATAGTCAATGACTTTACAAACTTCCAACAAGCATTGAAAGAGGGGTATGAGAAAATGGTTTTTAACAATATTTTATTTTTACTTTGAGACTTAAAAGAACAAATCCAAATGATCCTAAAGCATACAAGGAACCTCTGAGGTGTCTCACACTGGCCTAAGAGAATCCAGTACTCTCACATATCAACTAGAACTCAACAAATAGGTCAAGAAGTGAAAAAACTCACCTACAAGACAAGCATGCTAGTTGAAGAAGGGACAGTAGCATGTGACATGCTACTATATAGAATGCTAACTGTGTGTTTCTAGTAAACACACTATTGTGTGGTTTAGAAAGAGCGTGTGGGTGTTGAAAGTATCTGAAAAACCAATTTCAAATCAATAAAGTATGAAAACTCAGTGTGTATAAGACCCTAATATCACCAGGACTTGAAAACAAACTCCAAAAAGGCTAAGTAAACCAAAGGAAACCCCTAGGCAGGTAGGCTTCTCTCTAGTGGAGTCGCTAGTTTTGTTGTTAGATAATTTAGCCTATAACTAGGGTTTAGGTCAACAATATAGTGGGGTTGAATAAAATGATATCTAGGATTTAATTACATACATAAAAGACTCTTAATTAATAATTAGGATTAAAGCAAAACATAAATAGGGTTTAGGGAAGAGGACTATAGGCACCTTTTTACGAAGGTTGGTCCTAGCTTTCTTTGAAACCTTGAGTTCTACTTCTGATATTCATTCCAAGAACCTGTGAAATTTCTCCAATACCTTCCTAAAAACATTTGGATACATAAATAATGTTGAATTTCATATAAAACATAGATATAAAGTATATAATCTAATGAACATCAACATAGAACCAAATTTCATACATGAATGAACATGGTTATTATGGGAGGCAACGATGTAAATTTCTCCTTAGTGGAAGGGAAACAAGTATAGATATACTGTATTTATATTCAAGCACCTATTGAAACCTCGACCCTGGGTCTCCTTGCTTCTCTTCTCCAGCACACCCAATCAATATTCATATCTACTAGGGATAGGATATCATATACACGCAGCAATAGGGGATGGAGAAAAATTTTCTCTAGCTTAACCTTACTTATCCAAAATGGTCCTTCCCGTGGCTTATCTCTATTTATTTTAAATGGAAAGGACATGCAAGTTTCAAAAACCACCAAAACTGCTCCAATTCTCATTATTTTTTTTATTTTTAGGCATTTTGTAAGGCACATGTTGGAGGGAAAGGGAAAACCTATGTGTCACACACCCTTGGAACACTAGAAACAAGTGTGTGCAATGGAAAAATGTATATGTACCAAGTGAAATGGTTGTTTTGGGGGGGGGTGCCATTTTCAAGGCTCTTTTGGGGGTTTTTTGGGGTTCCAACTATGGTCAAAAGTTCCCTAATTGTTGAGTAATCATTCAATATATTAAGACCATATTTCTAAGCACCAAAATAAGGCTCTTCCGTCAATAGTGTCCTTTGGGTTAGAAACAATAACTTTATGAAGTGTCGTCATGGGAGCAACATCATGAAAGTGTCGTCACGGATGGAGAAGTGTGAATTTGGGCTATCACAATCAGCTCCAGTTTAGGAGCCTAACCCCAAAGGGTCCAGAGAGTTGGGTTCATGAGAATTTAACCTCCAACCTCAATATCAAAGGTCTTTGGACTTGGGATCCAACCAACTTAGCTACCCCTCGAGGCTAATGTATAGTATAGTTAATTACCATAAGTCAATAATACTACTTTTAAATTTTTAAAAAAAAAAAATATATATATATATATATATATATATATATANTATTTTACATTTTTTTTATTAATATGCCATGTTAAACACTACCTTTAAATATTTCACAAAAAATATAAATTTAAAAACTAGTTATAATGAAAAAGTGATCTGTTTTAGAATTTTTTTTATTAATATGCTATATCAACTAAAACATTTTTATAGTTAAAATTAAGTAAAAGAAAAAAATAATAAGATAATATAAACGAAATTTAAAAAACAATAAATAAATAATAATAATAATAAAATATTTTTGGAGGGTGATGCTAAGCATCACCTTACCACATGCTACTCCTCCCTCGCCTTCTCTTTTGAAAATATAGCTTCCTCTCTCTGTTATTTGGAGTGTTCGGAAAGGTAGGAACTTGGCCATATTTGAAGACATTAAACCTTTTGTATTTTATGTCAACTCTAGGACTGTTGGTTTTTCCCTTGAATATTATGAGGAAAAGAACATAAATATTAGAAAAATTATTATCCTTATTTTTAAAGATGATAAACTTATTGGTTACTTTGATGGTGCAATCTAATCTAGACTGTGTGGTGCAGGTATACAGATAAAATTGAATCCCAATGATCTTTTCCTCCTTTGGATGGGAGGAGGCAACAGAACTAATACAAAAGTTGAATTGATTGCACTATGGGGTCTCCTCCAATTTTCAAATAATAAGGGTATTGAACAACTTCATGTGGTTGGAGATTAGAGAGTAATTGTGGATTGGATCGCGATAAAAACAAAGTTACATGTCCTAAATTCTGAACAATGGTGTTCTAGAATCTTGGAATTAAAGCAACTGTTCTCATATCCTTTATGCATATTTTTGAAAATTCAACATGGTTTCTAACAAGATATCAAAGAAGGTTTTGGGCTTGATGGATGGGTATACTTTACAAGAAATTGTGGGAAACAATGTGATTTGCAAAGGACTAGTACACTTGTTCTATTTTTTTTCAGTCTTTTAATTTTGATAATTTGTAGTGCCTATGGAAGTACATAATTTTGGACTAGTGCTTAGACTAAGAGTTATGTTATGTAGCAATTAGTTGTTGATAGTCAGACTGGATGGACTATTTTGAAACCCAACCCATGAAAAGATGTAACTTGATTGTTATCTTTGATTCTCCACTATGGATGGATAACAAGTTAATTTTTTTTCTTTGTGAACAAAATAATTAACATTTAAAATAAACCGCCCCTTAAAAATCCTATAAAAAAAAATCTAAATAACTAAAAGGAAAAAAATACAATATCAACTTTTTAGGTTACAATCTTAAAGATGTTGCAATTTTAAACATAAAAAAATTGTGTTATTAAGAGAAAGGCCCAATTATCTCTATGTTGATCCAAAAATATTATCAACTCCTTCCTAATATTAGCTAATATATCATTAATATAGCATGTGTTTTTTACTCAACAATTGATTTTAAGATTGTGGTTGCAACGACATTGGTTGTTAAGACCATGATTTCAAAAAAATTGTAATTTTGAACCCCAAAAGAAAAGAGTGCAACTTGTGGAACCACTTTCCAATTGAAGGGGTTGCTTTTAATAAATCGGTTGCAATGGTACTAATTTATAAGGACATCGTTTTAAACAAGTTGTAATTTTAACCCCCACGAAAGGGTGCTACTAATAGCACCACTTTTCAATTTAGGAGTTGGTTTTAAGGGTGCTTTCTCGGTGAATTTAACTTTGAGATGATCTATATCAAATAAGTTATTCTACGTATAGTCCTCTAGGTTTATGTAGCTTGTTTCGAATTTACAGTGTGTTTCAGGAATATATTGTTTAGTGCTTCTTGGTCGAGCACAGTGGGAAATTGAAATTTTAGGTATTCCATGTCAATTGAATTTGAATTCCTTGTGGTGATAGTAGCTCTATTATCAGATAGTCCATCTGTATGAAACTTCAATTTGCATTTTAGTAAAATTGATGTAGTGGTGGCAAGCTTGGTCACTGTGTTTTTGGTTTCTCCCTCTTAAACCAGTCTAAATTGGAAACATCAGTAAGCTCTATTCTCTAATGTGCTCGATTGGCTTAAATTTTGGAACCTTTAGTTTGGTCTTGCATGACAATTTGTATTCATTGTGTAATCACTCTAGGTATTATCCTCTCATGATTACGTCAACCTATGGTTCCATTGGTAGAGGGGAAATGGATTGTCTAGGTTTCTATGAGAATTTATGCATATACATTCAGGACATCCAAAGAATCCTTAGGCACCACAAAGAACTTATCAATGGAAATAGAACATCCATATTTTTAGCCACCACCAAGGTCCATAGAAATGAACATTTATGTACCTCTTATAAGTCTTCAATCATGGACATTCTAGTAGAACAAAAGCATCGGATCCAAATATTGGAGGCAAAAACATCAATTCTAAGAAATATGGTATACAACATAAGCAAAAGCACTCACTGTACAACATCAAACCCAATAACATCCATGGGTTTTGTTCCTCAAGAATTTAGAGAAGAATACATTATCCACCAAATATAGGACAATCTGGAATTGTATAATTAGGAAAATTAGGCCAACACACTCAATCAAGATGAAGCTCTCAATAAGCATGTTTTCTGTCAATTTTCTGTAGTTTATGTTATGAATATCTAATTTGATATTAATTATAGACTTTATATCAACGCGTCCTTTAGAAAATCCTTTACAAGGGATGGAATGGACTTTTTTCCATAGTTAAATTTTGGTTTTGATGACTTCTACCAAACCATACAATCTTGTTTGTATTTTATGTTGCTAGCTCGACTTCAGCTTTTTGTTAATAAAAAATATATCCATTATTGTTTTAAAAATAGCTAGAAAAATCATACGAGAAAGGATACATAAAGATATAAAACTTATCTTGGTCAAAGGGTTATGACAAAATATGGACAAGTGACCCCTCCTAACATTTAAGTTCGATAAGAAGTGACTTAATACAATGAATTTATACTCTAAGTACATCAATTTTTGTATTATAAATGAGATTTGATGCCAAGTTTATCTTTGAAAGTTGAAAATATCCATGTTTCTCTTCCATTCTACGCTAATAATGGGATAGAAATATAACAAATCTAAAATGGTTTTATATTTTAGGGTATGTAACAACTTTGAAACTAAGAGTTTTAATGTAAAGTACAACACACTTTAATACTTATAATGAATCTAGGATCTCAAAGTATGAGGATATGTAAATGTCCAATAATTTTCAAAACAATTTGAGGATATGTAAATGTCCAATAATTGTCAAAACAATTAATAATAGATGATAAAATAATTTAAAAATGAAGTGTTCTTATGATTTAGACTCCTTATTTTATATATTATGTATACATTGACAATGAAGTATGTAAGGATCAACGTCATTCCTTAATTGGTGAGAATATATCATGAACTACTGGCATGATGAGAGTGGAGACTATGAGAAACTTGGCCCTTAAGATAACTCGATGATGATATAATCATTCTTAATTTGGATGTGTGTACAATAATAATGGTAAAAATTAGGAGAAATAAATTGTCCTCTTGAAATCCAAATATTATAGAGCATTCTCCCTTGAACTATATATAATCCCCTTTTATCTACATTAAGAGAAAGCTTCCTTGTTCACTCTATTCTAAATCATCTAATTCTTGTCTACATCATTTTTTTTACCAACCTGATTGTACCTCTCACTAGATCCACCTAAAATGTAAATATCGGTCTATGATATGAAAATTAGACCTCTCCTTGATTTGTGAGTATCCTACTTAATCTCAAAGAAATCATTGCTCAGTTTTTACCTCCATTTACACATGCTCGTCATATCATTTATTTCCATGTCTCCTCGGATTGTTCTCAACTTCCTATTTAACATCTCAGCCTATGCAAGCTAGTTTTTACTTGTGATGTTATTGATTTCTCATACCATAAGATGTTAAGCTTCAATAGTAAGGCACTTTATATCATCTTCTCTATTCAAGTTGTCTATATAATTTTCTTATTTTCTTTTAGTGTATTTTCTTTATTTGTCTTGTTGTAATGTTCTATATATTTTAAATAGAATTCCACTTTTTATATGATTTCATTAATATCAAAAAATAAAATTAAAAATATATTTATATAATTTTAATTTATTTCCTTCTCAATTATTATTATTATACCCGGATGCGGGTGATATGGAATTACACATGGGAGGCGCCAATGATATGGGCCTCCCAGGTGACCTGTGTACCCACCTGGAAAGCACCAGTGGGATGGACATGGCGTCAGTAGGATGCCACACCCCCACACCACCCAATTCATGTGGCCATTAAACACGAAAGGGTACGTGGTTGTCTACGAATTAGACATCACCTTAACCCAGAAGCTGGTCATAGTTATTTCACCACCCTGGTACATTGAAAGTCATGCCAACAGGTTTAAGCTTTGGTAGGGGTGCTCTTCGGCTCATTTTCCCAAGGTTATCCTTCTACTCCATGCTCTGCACACCCCTGTTTATTCGGCCCCTGGCTCTGCACCTCGCATTCCCAGCTCCCCGCTCCATTACGCTGACTCCTTGCTCTCTACTCAACCGCTCTTCTTCTCGGCTCTTCTACACTCTAATATATGTATCCCAAACATGTCGCGCAGGCAGAGAGGTGTTTTGCACAGAGGTTGTGCCAGGAGAGGAGCAATGAACGAATGCCCTATTCTTCTCACCTCCCTCGTGAGTGGAGAAGGTTTCAACGACGAAATTCCTGATCACATTCTCCAAATTATGAACGATTGGGAGGATGAACTTATAGTGGCTGTCAATGTTGCAGGGCACTTAGTGAACCAGCGTCGACACTACTGGGTAATCAAAAATATGCTTATTAGGCTCATCCTTCATTTTAATTCTCAGCCCCTAGTTCCGGTTCCACCAGTCCTTCATGCTCCTCTGGCTCCCCTTGATCCCTTGGTGCCCAATGTCCCTCACGTCCCTCCTCCTCCCCCTCCACCCCCTCAATCTGCTTTGGCTGACTCCCTGGTCACCCCTTCTCTATTCTTGACCCCGTCTTCTTCCACCCCCTCCCCTGCCATTCCCATGGATTATGAACCTCCACCTTCCCCCACTCTGGGCTGTATAAAAACCTTGTCTACAGGGAAAAGCACCCCCATGCCCACCCCTACAAAAGATATTGATCCACTTCTAGTTAAAAATTCTTCTATAGCTCAAGAGGACGAGGACGAGGAGGCCTCTGACAACAGCGAAGACACGTCGAAAGATGGAGACGGTGGATCTGCTCCACCATCCTTCGGTTTCGGTTGCCCCATTGATGAGGAACCATACAGCAAACCTTAGTCAGGTTCTCTTCTTTGTTTTTATTTCTAGTAAATTACAGAACAATACGGGTGTACCAATCCCGAACTCGGTCTGTCTATTTTTTCAGCTCACAATGGTTCTCAAATTACTGTTAATATTTTTGGGACCTATTTTCCCTTTAATAGGTAGGGTCAAGCAGCATCTTTTTGGACCTATTTTCCCTCTTGAAGGGAGGGTCAAGCTCCATCTTGATTGGTTCTACCTGCCAGTTATGTTGGGCAAGTCTATTTCCATGATCTGTAATATTTTTGTAACTCTATCTCCTTATATCAATAGATCAGTCCTTTAATTTACAAAAAAAATTATTATTATTATTATTCTTATTCTTATTCTTATTATTATTATCATCATCATCACCATCATCATCATTTGTTTTGAGTATAGAGGAAATATTCTCTTTCTATCAGTCAATACCAATCCCTTGTCTCCTTTGATTGTTAGTTGAGTTTGGAGACCCGTGTCAATTATTTCATGCCATTCAATAATATTATGCACAAATGCTAACAACAACATACACCGTGTCACTATAATAACAATATCCTGCATACAATAGCAGTTGCTCCCATAATAGCAGACAACAGATGTATTAACAATTTCAAATAAAATTCTCAGCATATAACGACAAGCCAACAGGGCACACCCCTATGCACAGAACATAACGTATATATGAAAATGCAGTCACATAGAGAGATTCAGGAAGCAAATGTACATACCTCATATTGTAAATGCACTAATACATAATTCAAAAAACAGCCATGGGCATAAAACTCTATTTGTATTAACTTCTTCATTCTTACAATCAATCAGCAACGCTTTTTAATCTCTATGCGCACACACCTTAGTAATTTTACAATGCAAAATATAAAATACATCTTTCATTGACATACAAGGCCTCTAGAGCCTTTTCTTTTATTTGGTGGGGAGAAGAATGGATTCATCGAGAAGCATCTAAATTGACTTTAATAACTACATCTTCAACTACCAGTCGGAAGAAAAAATGAGTTGGCACTGGGCAAGCTAGATTTTAATGTGTTCAATGATTTATAATTGTCGTATTTGATTTCACCTACCAACATTCTTCCACTTGAAATCAAATGGAGGATTTGGTTTGTTTCCCATCCAAAATTGTGCATCAAGTCACTCCCAAACCAACCAATCTTCTACAAAGTTATTGCTTATCTCTTGGAAATAATTTAGTCAACATGCCAGCATGATTTTCAGTAGTATGAATCTTCTCTAGATGTTGATTCCCTTCTTCCAATACTTGGCGAATCCAGTGGTACCTTAAATAAATGTGCTTGCTTCTTGAATGAAATGATTTGTT
Organism: Pseudotsuga menziesii; assembly: GCA_001517045.1. NCBI lineage: Eukaryota > Viridiplantae > Streptophyta > Pinopsida > Pinales > Pinaceae > Pseudotsuga > Pseudotsuga menziesii. The sequence continues at coordinate 370,128 of LPNX011137871.1, forward strand.
TTTTGTCAATTGAATGGTGCTTTGACTGTCACAGTGTAGCCCATACTTGTCTTGTGTAATTCCCAACTCTCTTAGAAATTGTTGCATCCACAACATCTCTTTGCAAGCCTCTATTGTAGCTATATATTATGCCTTGGTTGTGGAGAGAGATATTACCTTTTTTTAGCCTAGATACACAAGACACTGTTGAACCTTCCATTGTATACAAGTAATCAGTGGTGGACTTTATATTGTCCACATCTCCAGCCATATCTTCATTTGTAAAACCTTCAAGCATAATATTAGAATTGCCAAAACATAAAAAAAATATTTACTAGTTCCTTGAGGTACCTTAAAGTCTACTTTATCGCTTGCCAATGTTATTTTACTAGATTGGAAAATAATCTAGCCACTACTCCCATTGAATGTGCAATGTTCAGGCGTGTACATATCATGGCATACATTAACCTGCCAACTGCTAAAGCATGGGGGTTTTACTCATTTCCTCTTTTTCCTTGTCATTACAAGGGCATAAATCAGCACTCAATTTGAAGTCAACTACAAGGAGTGTACTAACTGGCTTGCATCCTTCATGTTGAACATGTTATGCACCTTCTCAAAATACTTTTATTGTGACAACCACAACCTTTTTCTCTTTATTTCACGTATGATCCTCATGCCCGATATTTTTTGTGCTTGGCCCAAATCCTCCATTTCAAATTGAATTCCCAAGTCCTTCAACTTATTAATCATGCTCTTATCATTCCCAACAATTAGCATGTCATCCACATATAGAAACAAAATGATAAATCTTTCTTGATCGTACTTCTTAATGTAAACAAGTTGATTATCCTCTATTCTCCTAAAACCATGCTACACCATGAATTAATCAAAACTTTTATACCATCGGAAAGGTGCTTGTTTTAGACCACAGAGGCTCTTCTTCAACCTACAAACTATGTTTTATTTATCCTTTATTTTGAATCCTTTCGACTCCTCAATATAAATATACTCCTTCAATTCTCCATGAAGGAAGGTAGTCTTCACATTTAGTTGTTCACACTCTAAATATAAAGCAACAACAAGACCACAAATAACTCTAATGGATGACATTTTAACAACATGTGAAAAAATTTCATTAAAATCAATACCTTCTTTTTGGCAAAAATCCCTTCACTGCCAGCCTTGCCTTGTACTTATCCTTATTCCCTTCACCCTCATGCTTGATCGTGTATACCCACTTTTTTTTTAAATATTTTCTTCCTCTTATAAGCTTTACTATCTCCCATGTTTTGTTCACCAACAAAGAATCCATTTCTTACTGCATGTATTTCATCCAATCTTTGATATGCTCATCATAACAAGCCTCCTGAAAACAATGAGGTTCACCTTCATCAGTAAATAAAATATAATTTGAGGGAGGATACCTATGTGATGGCTTATGAGGCCTAGTGGACCTGCAAACTGTTTGTGGTGGTATATTTTCTGGTTGGACCTCTTGTAATGGTTGTTACAACTATTCTTCTTCTCGCTGCCCATTACTTTCAGTAGGATGTCCATCATCTTCAACTAGTTTTCCTTCATTTTCATCCTACTGCCCATTATTTTCTTGCAACAGTGGGATGTTTTCTTGCTACTCAATAAACCTATCAACAAATTTCTTGACCTCCATATCACATGTAGGATTCTTAAACATGTATAACTCATTAAATATGACATCCCTACTTCTAATAACTTTTTATTTAACCAGATCCCACAAACGATAACCAAATTTGCCATCTGTATATCCAAGAAAAATACATTTCATGGATTTATTATCTAATTTGTTCTCTTCTCTTTGGGAATGTGTAAAATTGCTTCACATCCAAAAAATTTCAATTGAGATTAGTTTACCTTCTTACCGGTATAGAATTATTCAATAAGGACATCATCCAAGGCTATAGTAGGCGATCGATTGATGAGGTAACATGTTTTCCTCACCACTTCTACCTAAAACTACTTATCCAACCCAGAATTTAACAACATGATCCTCACCTTCTCCATGATGGTGCGATTCATCCTTTATGCATTACCATTTTGTTGAGGAGTACCAAGGATGGCCTTCTCATGCTTTATGTCAAACCTATTGGAATAGTCCAAGAAGGAATTGGATCAATAATTTCCACCGTTATATGTCCTCAAGCACTTGAGCAGTTTGTCAGTCTCTCTTTCAACACCAACATGAAATTTTTGAAATATTTCAAATACCTCATTTTTTCCTTTCATATGATAGGCCCAAACCTTCATAAATGCATCATCTACGAAAGTAACAAAATATGATGCTCCTCCTAGAGACTTAAAATTGATTGGCACAAACACACCAGAATGAACCAATTCTAACAAATTTGTATGTCTTTCATGGCCTCCTCCCATAAATGAAACTCTTCATTTCCTTCCATATATGCAATGTTCACAAAGATCAAGTTCATAGGATTTCAAACCTAGAAGAAATTTTTTCCAACTAGAATTTTTAGGCCCTTTTTGCTCATGTGGCCCAAGCGCTTGTGCCATAGATCTGGTGAGATTCCTTCTCTTGAAATAGCAGCCACATATGATTTTCTCATAATTTATCTTAAGGTATACAATGTCCCTGTTTTGAGTCCTCTATCCATGACCAATGCCCCTTTGTTGTTTTTCCAACTACTCTTTCCAAAGCTAGTGGAGTAGCCTTCATCGTCCACTTGTCCCACTGAGATCAAGCGCATGCGCATATTTTGAACATTCCTAACTTGTTTTAACAAGATATCATTCCCATCCTTTGTTTGGATTTGGACATCTCCCACTCCAACAATGTTACAAATGTGATTGTTTCCTATATGTACTCGGCCATAGTCTCCAACTTCATATGAGACAAAAACAATTATGCATGGGGTTACATGTTGAGATGTCCTAGAGTATAGAATCCAATCAATGATATTGCTAGAGGTGTATAGGCATGTATATTCCATTGAAATAGTAAATAAAACATCACTAGCTGAAGCTACAATAGTGGTCTCACCTTCATTTGTGTTGGTTGATTTTTTATTTGAGCTGGATGGTTTTTGCTCCTTCTATTCTCTCTTCCATATCTGGCATTATTTTTTCATGTGTCTTGTTTTTCCACAATTATAGAAAGTAATTCTACCTCTTCTTGATTTTGATCTATCTTTTGACTTGGGATGCCCCCGCCTAGTTCGATCAATTTTCCTTCCATGATCAGCTATGGTGAGACCTTCTCCTCTATGCTTTTTTGTGACTAATTTTCATCCCAACACCTCATTCATTAAGATAATACTAACATCATTAAACTTCAGGTTCCCTATAGGATTTTAAGTGCTCGTGGAAACTATCAAATTATCCTAGTTGTCTGGCATGGATCACATTAGTAGGATGGCTCTAATTTCATCATCCAATACAATTTTGACGGAGGCAAGTTCACTAGTAATGATGTTGAATTCATTTAGGTGCTCTACAACTGAAGCACCCTCCTTCATCATGAGGTTGTACAAGTTCTTCATCAAAAACACCTTGTTTGATGTTGTGTTTTTCTCATACATATCATGCAAATTATTCCATTGATCTACTACTATATTCTCTATAGCCACATTGAAGTAGACATTCTTTGCTAAGTACTGCCTGATTGTAGCAATGGCCTTCCTATCAAGATTGTTCCATTATTCATCTGTCATTCATGAAGGTTTACTTGTTATTCCTTCAATGGGGAAATATTGATCTTTTAAGATCAATATGTCTTCCATCTATGCTTTCTACAGGGAAAAATTAGTCCCATTCAGTTTCTCCATGTCAGTCATGGCTGATGTCTCCATGCTACCTTAAGTAACTATCCCAAATGAAACGAATTAGTGAAACCCAACTCACACAAGTGTTGAGACTGACCAACTCACACTAATAGAAATTCTTTTATTGTGTATGTTTTCCCTGGTCACTGCTATTGGACCTCTGTCTTCCAATTTGTGGTATCTACAAGCTTTCACAAGCTTACACATAGAGTAGATACACTCCAGGAAATATCTTAATAGTCTATGGATTTATTGTGCAACTAGGACTGGATCTCAACCAAGCTCTAGTATTGATTGTTGAGTATAGAGGAAATATTCTCTTCCTCTTAGTCAATATCAATCCCATGTCTCCTTTGATTATCAATTGAGTGTGAAGACCCCTGTCGATTAGTTCCCGCAAGTCAATAATATTATGCACAAATTCTAACAACAACATACAGAGTGTCACTTTAGTAATAATATTATGCATACAATAGTAGTTTCTCCCATAATATCGACAGCAAACTTATTAAGAATTTCAAAGAAAATGCAAATCATATAAGGAAAGCTAACATGGCACACTCTTATGCACATAACAGAATGTATTATGAAAATTCAACCACACAGGGAGCTTCGGGAAGTAAATGTACAAACTTCATATTGTAGATGCACAAATACACAATTCAAAAACCAGGCATGGGCATAAAACTCTATTTTTATTTACTTATTTGTTCTTACAGTCAACCAGCAATGCCTTTTAATCTTTAAGCACACACACTATAGTAATTTTACAATGCCAAATGTAAAATAAAGCTTTCACTGACTTACAAGGCCTCTAGAGCCTTCATTTTTAGTCGATGGGGAGAATAATGGCTTCATCAAAAAAGCCTCTAAATTTAATTCAATAATACATCTTCAGCTACCAGCCAAAAAAATTTGAGTTGACACTACATGAGCTGACATTCAATGTGTTTAACCATTTATAATTTCCATATTTGATTTCACCTACCAACATTTTATACATTTAAAATTAATTTAAGCAACTCTCTTGGACTTTCTTTTCAATCACACCAACACAATTCTTTTCAATCGCAACAATACAATCTACTTTCTAATACTATAATGCATCTTAGCCTCTTACTTTATCACTTTACTTAAATTTTGGTTTCCCTCCATCCCTCTTGAAATATTTTATTCATAAAGTACTCTTCATTTGGAGATGTGATCACAAACTTATAAGATGCCTTTGACTAAATGAAAATGTTGCTTCTTCTTTTTTATGTTGTGTTCACTTTTCTTACTCACCTCTCTTAGATAATGAAAGTCTCATAGATTCCCATTAATTTTCAAAAAAAATCCCTATGTTTGTGTCTTCAGGTGTGTGATTTAAAAGTGTTTGTGTCTTCAGGTGTGTGTTTTTTTACTTTTATTCATGCATGTCCATTCTCCACTTTAAAATTTGTGTATTTTTCAAGAAGAAAAGTCATTCCTTGTTATATAAAATCAAAGGTATCGATTACATATCAAAAACTATCAGTCAAAAAATGTTGAGAAACCTCAGCTTCACCAATCCATTCCATAATTCCTCCACAACCAAAAAATAATGAAAACCTACCATCATTTTCAAAAATATATAACGACTACTATAGTAAGCTAGATCATTCCAGAATATACAATCAAGCTACTAAAAATCTAGTGTATCCCACAACAAAATGTTGTAAGTAATGAAGTTTCAAATAGTGGCCCATATAAAGTCTAGGAAAATTCTAGACAAAGATCCTGAAAGTATCTAAAGTAATCAAATCGCCCTCCAGATATTCCATCAGAGAGATGACCTGTAGTGAGTTGCATAGCTTCCTTGGATAAACCATCCGCAATCCCATTATGCTCCCTAAAGATATGGTGGCATTCAATAATGGGAAAAGAGTCCTTAAGTTCCTTAGTTCTAGCACACTAGTTTTCCAAATCCAGAACTCTCAAGTTAACTACCTCATTGATCCAATCAATGATAGTATTATAATCCCCAAAACCCTTCAGTTCAAGTAGGCCCATGTTAGAAGCAATATATAAAAGGCCCCAGAGAGCAAGAAGTTTCGCTCTAGTATTGGTGCTTCTAGCACAACCAATATTCAAGTGAAAATAGTGTGCCTGACTAATAAACAATACTTCTCTAGCACCCCCAGCACCCAGTGTGGTTGCCCCATCAAAAAACATGTAGCAGCATATACCTCCTGAGCACACCCAATCTTGCAATGAGGTTTTATCTGAACAGCCTCAAGATATTCAGAAATGAGGTTGATGACACCCAACATATATTTATGAACCAATGGTCTAACATCTCGAAAGATAGCCTCATTTATGGCCTTCCAAATATGCCAAAAACATAAAAGAGGAAGATATGAAGGTCTAAAACTCGACTTCATCCACCGTACCATGGTATCCTGTACAAAGCGGTCCTCCCAAAGATATGAAAAACCAAAAAAATTAGTGACATCCTTGTTAGGATTATATAATCCCCCCTTGTCCATATATAGTATATTTGATCATCTTGCCTAACTTAGGGAAACATTATTATTGTACTAGAGCGTGGGGAACACATATAGAGGTTAAATGCCACTTACTACATGTGCGTGCATGAGTTAATGTTTCTCTGAGACCAAAATTATAGGATCCCACTTTGAGTGCCACCAGCACCCTCCATCAATTGGTTGTGGTAGGTGGGAAGTTATGCTGAGTTAACCTCCAGTTACATTTAGTTAGATCACTCCCAGTTAGTCTAACGCCAGTTTTGCATGGTTGCATGGGGAATTGGTGCCTTTTTCCACCTACCTCATCAGTTTAACTTGTTTAACTAGTTTAACTGATTGTAACTAGTTTAGACATCAGGAGTTAGACTAGTGGCTCCCATGCAGCGATTTAGACACTCTCAATTAGCCAATCAGTCGGGTTTAGTTGGTAGATTCGAATCTTATCCACATGATTCGAATTCTCCTTATTGTAACATTATTATATACTACTGGGAATAGTGAAGATTAATGTTGTAATTAACTGATCAATTCTTATCAGGTTTGTCTCAAATTTGTCATGTTCAGTGTACATTGTTCTTGATATTCCACCGCACAATTCCACCTCTCAAGTGCTCTCATTTTCATGTAGACCAATGGTACAATAATTTAACATGGTATCAAAGCCTTGTTCATGCTAGCAGCAATTCTTGTCTGATCTCCATTGTACACCAGAAGCAACTGAGTTTTTGCATAAAACCTGGAATGATAGCCTTGCTCCCTCTAAATTCTGTTCAGAGAAGTCTATCCAAGTGTGCAGACTCTGAGAAAGTGTACATGTCGAGGTGGAAAGGATTGAAACTGACATGATTGTGAATTCAATTGGTTTTTGCAATGTTATTTGCAGGTACATACATAGCTTCTTGAGGAATTAACTGATTCAGCATACAGAAAGATGGATTCTTCAGCTCTCGTACCCCGAATCCTTACACCCTTCAACTACAGTGATTGGAGGGAAGATATGCATGTATCCTTGCACAATATTGGTATGTTTAGGATGACAATGGGTAGAGGAAATGAACCCCAGTAGTATGTTGAGAAGAACTAATTTTTGAATCGACTTGATGAGGCCTTCGGCTTCATGTGCACTCATATCTCCCGAGATATTTTGTTCCATCTTGAGGGACTAAGGACTCAAAAGTAATATTGGGATAAGCTTGAATCTTTGTTTGGAAAACAAGATGAGGTTCAAGGGAATATACTGGAGAATGAGCTCATTGCTTGAAAACCCAACAATTTCGAATGTATTCAGCAATTCTTTAAAAAATACAAGTAACTAGTACTGCAATGCAAACAATGTGGATTAGAGAGGAAAGATGAGCAACTTGTGTAGTCAGTACTGAGCAAGCTTGGATCTGAGTGCTCAGTCTTTTTCTCTACTTTCAATTCCAGAAGAGCTTCCATCCCTAATTGGAAGATTCCTTCTCTAGATGCTTTTGTCGAGTCCTTAATACAAGAGCGAGATAAATTGTTTCAAATGGGAGTGATTCAAGCCTTCAAGATGTTGATGTATATGTAACTTCGGAATGTATTTCACTTGTATTTCTTATATATTGTAACCCGATGTTTATTCCGGGATGTACTTGAGTCATGTCATGCCTCGATGTTCCTATCGGGAAGATCTATAATGTAAAAAAGTCATGTCAAGTCATTGTGGGTAACCCTCCTATTGGTTAAGGGTTAAAGTCCCCATAGTTCTGGGGCACTAGGGTTATTAGACTCTCCTAGAGAGGTCGGCCCTAGTAGGGTTTAGTCAATTCGGGAATTAGTATAAATAGAGAGTTGGCCTCTCTATTTATCACACATCTCATACACACTCAAGTGTAGCGCATAGTTGAGGAAGGAGAAGACACTGGGGCTAGATAGAAAGAAGGTTACTCTTGTCGGGAGATCACCTTACTATTTTGGGTTCTACTTTTGGTGTTGATTCTATCTCTGAGGAAGTTGTGGGGTTTTCACCATTTATGGTTTCCCCAAGGATAAACACTATGTTCATTGTCTCTTATGTTTGATTGATGTGCTTGTTATTCTCTCAGTTAAAGATCCTAATGTATTGCTATCTTAATGATAAAAATCTAACATGGTATCAGAGCTAACCTGAGAAGAAGACATTATGCAATTGTGGGAACTAGGGATTCCTACTTTTTGGATCTTCCTCCATATATTTTCAGCAAAATAAGGTTGTATTAACTCTCCTCCTTAGGGCGCATCTTTCTGTCAAAGCAGAATCCAATTCCGAGGTTTTTCAGTTTTGGACCCGACACTCCTGCCGAAAATTAGGGATTTTCACAGAAGAGGAATTTTTTAGTGAGCCCAAGCCTGGATTGATCTCCTCCCCAAAATCAAAGTTAGGAATCAAATTCAAATCATTTGGTTGGACAGAACTCCGGAAAAGCAAAACCCTAATCTGCTCCTGATCCAGCACTGCAGGATTTCAGCTCCAAATTCAGATCCGACATCTTGACCTGGTAAGATCTAAATATTTTGTATTTCCATTTGAGGTTCTCAGTTAATATGTCTCATCATACCAAGCTTGATGAAAATATTGAGGGAGCTGATAACTTCTGAGCCTGGAAGTATAGGATCTCCCTGGTCCTGGAAGAAAATGAATTGGACTCCTATATCAATGAGGAGGTTCCAGTTCCAGAGGGAGATGAGGCTAAGGCCTTACATAAGAAGAATTTGGTTATGGAAAAGAGAATAATTGTTGATTCTATCAAGGATCACCTCATACCACAGGTGTCCTCCCTCAAGACACCCAAAGCTATGTTTGATGCCCTAACCAAATTGTTTAAAGGGCAGAACATAAACCGGAAGATGACTCTGAGAAACCAATTGAAGAATGTAAAGATACAGAATGCTGAGACCATCTAGTATTACTTTAGAAAGGTATCTCAGATCAAGGAATAGCCAGAAGCAATAGATGAAGAAGTGGAAAATGCAGATATTGTGATGACCACCTTGAATGGTCTCCCTAGATCATGGGACTCTTTCATTCAAGGGATCTGTGCCAGAAATAATTTAGTCAAGTTCAGCAGACTATGGGAAGAATGCTCTCAAGAAGAAGCTCAGATAGTAGCTCGAGAAGAGAAGATGGGAAATGAAGATCAAGCTCTCACAGTTCACTCCAAGAAAACCAGAAGGAACCATCATCACTCCAAAGGTAAGATCTCACACCCTAGAAAAGATCTGTCTACCATTAGATGTTACACATGTGATGAGAAAGGTCACATATCCAGATTCTGCCCTAATAAAGGGAACTTAAAGAAGAAGAAGGAAAACAAGATAAGACATCATGCTCATGCTGTAGAGGATAATGAACCTTCCACAAAGAGAGTCAGACAAGAAAGTGATTCTTCAAGTGATGAAGAATATGTGCTGATCTCTGCTCTTACGGGAACTATTTCACATGGAAGCAATGATTGGCTCATAGACATTGGTGCCTCCAAACACATTACGGGATTCAAAGAATCATTTGTGAATCTATCTGAACATGAGTCACCTCAAAAAGTGAAACTTGGGGATGACTACCAGTATCCAATAAAAGGTAGTGGTGAATCCTCCTATAAACTAGACTCTGGAAAGTCTATGAAGATGAAGAATGTATTATTTGTTCCAGGACTAAAGAAGAACCTCCTCTCCATATCTGCATTGAATGCAAAAAGAATGAGGGTTTGTTTTGTAGATGGCCAAGTTCTTATGTGGCCAAAGGGAAAGACTTTTGACAATGCAATAGTGATTGGGGAAAAAGAAGGAGGTCTATCCAAGTTCAAGGGTCAACCAGAACAAGCTTTGGTTCATGACACAGTAGAGCCAAATGAACTTTGGCACAGAAGGCTTGCACATGTGCATTACAGAGCACTACCACTTGCAAGAAAAGTTGTTGAAGGTCTTCCAGAAATTCAAGCAAAACATGATGGGGTCTGCAAAGGATGTGCGAAAGGAAAGAATACAAAGAAGACATTTCCAATTAGTGAGAGCAACGCAAAAGGAATCTTGGAAATCATCCACTCCAATGTATGCAGACCAATGTCATCAAGTTCTCTAAGGGGGTATGCATACTATGTTTCTTTTATTGATGACTTTTCTAGGAAGACATGGATTTACTTCATGAAGAACAAAGAAAAAGTATTCAGCAAGTTCAAGGAATTCAAAGCCTTGATCGAGAACCACACTGAAAAGAAGATCAATACTTTTCAATCAGATAATGGCAGAGAATTCACTTCGAATGAGTTCAAAGAACTATGTAAAGACTCAGGGATTAAGAGGGAGTTGTCCACTCCTTATAATCCACAACAGAATGGGATTGCAAAAAGGAAGAATAGAACTATCATAGAAGCCACAAGAGCTATGCTTCATGATCAAGAACTTCCTATGCATCTTTGGGCAGAAGTAGCCAAAACGGCGGTGTATGTACAGAACCGTACTCCACACATAGTACTCAAGAACAAGACTCCTGAAGAAGTTTTCTCTGGAAAGAAACCAGAAGTCATCCATCTCAGAATATTCGGCTGTCCAGTGTACATACACATTCCAAAAGAGAAGAGGACAAAATTAGATCCTTCAGGAAATAAGTGTATATTTGTGGGATACTCTAAAAGCTCGAAGGCTTACAGAATATACTTCCCAGGGTTCAAGAATATTGACATCAGCAGGGATGTAAAATTTGACGAAGATTCATCCTATATCAAATCCAGAAAAAAACCTGCTGAAGAACATGAAGAAGCAGAAGCTCCCAGAATTCATGATACAATCATGAATGAAGAAACTCAAGAAGAAGATAGAGAATTTGAAGAACCACAAAGACCTGTAGATCCACCTCATGAGAAGAATCCTCACAAGAGGAAACCTACTTGGGTACTAGAAATTATCCAAGGTGCAGAAAGATATGGGGTTCCAGAAGAGAATATCAGAGAAAGAAAGAGGACCAGATCATGTTCCAGTTATGTAGCATTACTATAAGAACCTTCCAATTATGAAGAAGCGGTAGAATGGAAAGAATGGAAGGATGTTATGATCGAAGAGTATCAATCGATCATGAAGAATGATGTTTGGGATGTTGACCCAAGACTAGAAGGGAAGTCAGTTGTAACTTCCAAATGGATCTACAAGATTAAGCATGTTGCAAACGGTAGCATAGAGAAATATAAAGCAAGATTTGTTGCTCGTGGTTTCTCCCAGAAAGAAGGAATAGACTATGAAGAAACCTTTGCACCTGTATCCAGATACACTTCCATCAGATCGGTACTTGCTTTGGCTGCGGTGATGAAATGGAAGATACACCAAATGGATGTCAAGATTGCTTTCTTGAATGGTGTAGTGGAAGAGGAAGTGTATGTTGAGCAGCCACGTAGTTTTGAGACACATGACAGGGATTCTTATGTGTGCATATTGAATAAATCCCCGTATAGCTTGAAACAAGCACCCAGGACATGGTATGGCAGAATTGACAACTTTCTATCCAGTTTGGGATTTACCAAGAGTAAAGCAGGATTCCAACCTTTACTACAAGGATGAAGATGACAACCTAGTGATGCTTCTACTATATGTAGATGATCTATTTGTGACAGGTATGGATGGGTTGGTTTCTGATACAAAGAGAAATCTTGATTCCAAGTTCGAAATGAAGGACTTGGGTATGATGCATTATTTTCTAGGTATGGAGGTGTGGCAGAATATGGATGGAATATTCCTTGGACAAGCGAAGTATGCAGTAGAGATCCTGAAGAGATTTTGGATGATGGACTACAAGGAATTAACCACGCCTATGGCATCGAACCTGAAGCTATTGAGTGATGCTTCATTAGAGTAGATTGATGCCATGGTGTATCGTCAAATGATTGGGTCCTTGATGTACCTGACGAACACGAGACTAGATATTTTCTTTGCTGTGAACACCTTGAGCCAATACTTGACAGATCCGAGACATGTTCACTTGACTGCTGCAAAGCACATTCTGAGGTACCTAAAGGGTACGGTTGACTATGGTCTCAAGTATAAGACTAATCAAAGGATTCACCTGGAAGATTATTTCTATTCAGATTGGGCAGGCAGTTCCATCGATAGGAAGAGCACTTCAGGGTTTTGCTTTAGTATGGAATCAGGTGTGATCTCTTGGTTTAGCAAGAAGCAATCCTATGTGGCACTGAGTACAGTTGAAGCAGAGTATGTCGTAGCTTGTTCACCTAGTTGTGAGGCAGTATGGCTGAGGAAGCTACTGTCTTATTTATTTGATTTCCAATTAGATGCTACTTGTATATACTGTGACAACCAGAGTTGTGTAAAGTTGTCATTGAATCTAGTGTTCCATGACAAGTCGAAGCATATCGAGATCAAGTATCACTATATCAGGGATATGGTGCAGAGAGGAGCAATGAAGCTCCATTATGTTGCGATGGATGAATAGATAGCTGATGTGTTGACTAAGCCATTGGCTAGGGTGAAGTTTGAGTACTTCAGGGAGAAGCTTGGTGTTCTCCAGATCAAGATTCCTCCCAAGAGGAAGTGATGTATCCGTGCTGTTCCTTTCTGACATGGTGAGAGGATTGGTTCCTTCCATTGTCAAATGTAAGTGTTGTGCCTTTCTGACATGGTGAGAGGATTGGTTCCTTCCGTGGTCAGATGTAAGTGTTGTGCCCTTCCGACATGGTGAGAGGATTGGTTCCTTCCATGGTCGGATGTAAGAGTTGTGACATGGTGAGAGGATTGGTTCCTTCCATTGTCATATTTATGTGAAGATCCCACATCCAGTATGAAAAAGGAATGGCTCTGTGAATACATGTCTAGTATGAAAAAGAACTAGCTCGATGTAGATCCCACATCCAGTATGAAAAAGGACTGGCTCTGTGAAGACACTTCTAGTATGAAAAAGGACTAGCTCTGTGTAGATGCCACATACAGTATGAAAAAGGACTAGCTCTGTGAATACTCATATATTATGAAAAATGACTAGCTCTATGTAGATGCCACATCCAGTATGAAAAAGGACTAGCTCTGTGTAGATGCCACATCTAGTATGAAAAAGGACTAGCTTTGTGAAGACTTATCTAGTATGAAAAAGGACTAGCTCTGTGTAGATGCCACATCTAGTATGAAAAAGAACTAGCTCTGTGTAGATTCCACATCTAGTATGAAAAAGAACTAGCTCTGTGAAGACTCATCTAGTATGAAAAAGGACTAGCTCTATGTAGATACCACATCTAGTATGAAAAAGGACTAGCTCTGTGAAGACTCATCCAGTATGAAAAAGGACTGGCTCTGTGTATACGCCACATGTAGTATGAAAAAGGACTAGCCCTGTGATGATACATCCAGTTTGAAAAATTACTAGCTCTATAGATGTACATCTAGCATGAAAAAGGGTTGGCTCTGTAGAAATTCCTATGACGAGAAGAATCAAGAGATAGCACCTGTGATGATGACCCAGTGATGATCCAGATCGACTGATGATGATCTAGATCCAGTGATGATGATCCAACAGTGATGATCCAGATCCAGTGATGATCCATATCCAGTGATGATGTCTAGTGGTGATCCAGATCGAGTGATGATCCAAACCCGATGATGAAGATGACTTGAAGATGACAAGGACTCGATGATGATCCAGAAGATACAGAGAAGAATACTTGTGCTAAAAATTGTGTCGAAATAATACCTTCCTAGTTAAGAGGGAGTGTTGAGGTATATGTAACTTCGGAATGTATTTCACTTGTATTTCTCATATATTGTAACCCGATGTTTATTCTGTGATGTACTTGAGTCATGTCATGCCCCGATGTTCCTATCGGGAAGATCTATAATGTAAACAAGTCATGTCAAGTAATTATGGGTAACCCTCCTATTGGTTAAGGGTTAAAGTCCCTGTAGTTCCAGGGCACTAGGGTTATTAGACTCTCCTAGAGAGGTCGGACCTAGTAGGGTTTAGCCAAGTTGGGGATTAGTATAAATAGAGAGTTGGCCTCTTTATTTATCACACATCTCATACACACTCAAGTGTATCACATAGTTGAGGAAGGAGAAGACACTGGGGCTAGATAGAAAGAAGGTTACTGCTGTCAGGAGATCACCTTACTGTTTTGGGTTCTACTTTTGGTGTCGATTCTATCTCTGAGGAATTTGCAGGGTTTTCACCATTTATGGTTTCCCCGAGGATAAACATTGTGTTCATTGTCTCTTGTGTTTGATTGTTGTGCTTGTTATTCTCTCAGTTAAAGATCCTAATGTATTGCTAGCTTAATGATAAAAATATAACACAAGAATCAATCACTCTTGATCACAGACTCAAACTATGCACAATCCAGAGGGAAGCACAAAGGGAAGAAGACCAAAAACACTGATTTGAAGCCAAAGGAGAATCAGAAATATTCTGTTGGAGCCTCGAGTTCCAAGAAAAGGAAGAAATTCGAGAAGACTAGATGTCCATACTGTATGAGAGGCTTTCATCCTAAGAGCCATTTGGCATGAAGAACACAATTGACCATCTATCAGCACTCCTTAAAGAAAACAATATTTCCCTCGTACAAGGAGCAAAAAAGTATAATGTTGGAAAATCGACAAAAGATCATGAGAGATGCCATGCCTTGAAGGTAGACCTCACTCAATCCAAAGCTTACCTTATTGATTCTGGAGCATCCAACCACATGGTTTTCTCTAGGGAATCCTTCTCCACTCTCACTCTATCAGGAAGACCTAGCATTCATATGGGAGATGACTGATCCAACCAGAAACTGACAGGTTCACCTTTGACAGGTCCACCTCGACATGTTCATTTGACAGGTTCACCTTCAATAGATCCTCCTCGACATGTTCATTCGACAGGTTCACCTCAACAAGTCCACCTCGACATGTTTGCCTCGACATACAGCATACCAACATGCTCTGTGACGGTTGAACTTCTGAACCATTATAACTTCTTTGTAACTAAACGTAGCGGGTAGTCACCCAAGCGTCTCAGCATCCTATATAAGCATGTACATTAATGTAATATAACATCTTTCTAATCATCATCTGATTCCTCCATCTTTCATGGAGCAGAAGTAATAAATTGCTTCAAATTATTGCATATTGTCTATGTGTATATTTCTTTTCAACCCAGTGTGTTCCTTGCTTTTTTTATTCTTCTTATATGCTTCCACGATAACAGAACTCGACTCATTGAATCGACTATTGTCCCCAGCATGCACCTAGGCACGGCTTGGATCATTGGTATTAGAGAAAGATCTTGTTCAGAGTCTTAAGTTACATAAGCACTTCCATTGAAGTTCTTTAACTTATTCCTATTCAAACACGCTCGCAAAATCATCAACACATGCAAACACTTCCTTCAAATTTAGAAAATATGGCCGAAGAAGCAGAAAATAGACATGCAACTAACAAGACAGAGTAACTCATAGAAAAATCACTAGCTCATCAGCAAACCGAAATGTTCACCCAGTTCAACGAGATTCTCATGAGAGTCATTGTGAACTCCGGGGAATCCTCGATGGAACCTCACTCTGATAAAATCAGCCCCTTCAAAGTGCAAATTAATCTGGACATATCGAACCTTGAAGGAAGGATTGACACTCTGTCGACAATTGGGTACAAAAACTGGAATCTTACTATGTGGTAAATCAGATCTCCGAAGTAGAAAATATCACCATTGCGTCCTTAAAGATGTCAACCTCCATACACTACTGGTGGGAGAATCTACTGACAAAGATGGAAAAGGAAGAAGACCCCGTAGACACATGGGTAAAATTTGTCAAATATGTCTGAAAGGATTTCTACCCGCCCAAGTACCTAGAACAGTAGTACAAGAAGTGGCAGCAGCTAAGACAGTGAAAAGACGACTTCGTACAGAGTTACACTAACAATTTTCATCGACTCATGGATAGACTTGGGGTCCAAGAAGAATATAAATTGCTTGTTTTGAAGTACGTCAACAGTTTATCCGTGTACATTCAGCAAGATATGGAGTTGCTGACTGCCAGTATGCTTGCGGATGCATTTCATTAAGCCATCAAGCTTGAAGCTAAACAGAAAGGAAAATCACGTTTCATGAACAAGCCAACAGGTCGAACATCTAGCAAGAAGTCACCAGTCGACTCCGATAAGTTCAAGAATCCTTCTCATCTAACTCCACCAAATCCTGAACATCAAAAGAAGAACTTTCAGAAAGACAAGCGGGATCACAACAAACAAACTCCTACTGGGAAATGGTGTGATTATCACAATTTAGCATGGCATGATACATCAGAATGCAAAGCTCAAAAGAGATTTTTGGAAAAATTGTCAACATCTGACTTGTCCGACAAAACCCTGGTAGAATCTGATACAGATGCATCGACCCTTTTTGCTTTCTACCTCGACCACTCCGACAGCGTCAACCATTGTCGATGAGGAGGAATGAAATCTCATGTTCCATACATGGATATGGGTTCAGAACAATCCATTACATCTGATTGTGGATAATGGTAGCCAAAAGAACTTCATTTCTGAAGATCTTATGAAGAAATTAGGTCTTGTCACTACTCAACATCCTCATCCTTACAATATCAGTTGGATGAAGGATGGGAAGGAACTAAGGATCACACAACAATGTCGACTCACCTACTTCATTAAGCCTTCTGAAGATGAAGTACTCTACGACGTGGCACCGCTTTTTGTAGTCGACGCCCTATTCGGTAAAGCCTACCTATGGGATCGACATGGTACATATCAGTCACGGCCTCTGAAGGTGATTTCCAAAATCCAACATCAATGGTATGACATACCAGAGAGACAACGCACATCAACGGTTTCTACGATATTTACTAAACAAACAAAGAAGCTTATCAATAATTCTCAAAAGTTCACACTAATCATGATAAAGCCTCAACATTCCACGAATACTACAACAATGAGTCGACTAACTGACCATCGCAGCTTTTGACAACAACAACAATAGATCAAAAGCATTCTTGAGGAATACCAGAACATATCTCAGGCACCAAACGGAGTACCTTTGCATTGTCAGGTAAAACACTACATTGAACTTTTTCTTGCTTCTTCATTACCTAACGCATCTGTTTACAAAAGATCCATTCTCGAAAATGAAGAGATTCACAGAAAAATCCAGCATTTGATCGACAAGGGTCATATCTGCCCCAACTCCTCTCCTTGTGGAAGTCCATTTGTCTTAGTTCCAAAGAAAGATGGGACTTGGCGCATGTTCATCAACTATTGGGCTCACAACAAAATTTCAATGAAGAACAAATACCCTCTTCCACATATTGATGAACTTGTCGAAAATCTAAAAGGTGCTAAGTTCTTTACAAAAATTGACCTCAAGTCGGGATACCACCAAATTCCAATCAAGTCCACTGATGTATGGAAAATGGCTTTCAAAACCAAGGAAACATTGTTTGAATGGTTAGTCATGTTTTTCGTCTTAACCAATGCACCTGCAACCTTCATGATATATATGGATGACCTTCTATGAACTTTCATTGGTAACTATGTCATTGTCTATCTCAATGATATTTTGATTTTCAGTCGATCATGGGAATACCATGTCAAACAACTTTAGCAAGTTTTCGACACTCTCCAACAACATCGACTATATATGAACATGGACAAATGCTCATTTGTGATAACCAACATCAAATATTTGGGGTATGTAATTGACTCTGCATGCATTCATGTTGACCCAGAAAAAGTACAGATCCTCAAATATTGGCCCATTCCTCAAAACATTCATGAAATAAGAAGTTTTCTTGGTTTGGCAAATTTCTATTGACGATTCATACTTGGTTTCAGTCACATCACATGGCCTCAGAATCAGTTGACAAAAGGAAATGGGAAAATTACCAACATAACAACAAGCTTTTGAACAAATCAAAAACAAGTTTTGTATTGCATCGTTACTTATGTTACATGATTTGCATCAGCCCTTCAAGATTGAGATGGATACATCAGACTATGCCCTTGGTGCAGTGATCACTCAGTCAAGTCACCCAGTCACATTTCATTCCGAGACTTTCAATGACACAGTTAGAAATACTCGACATATGAAAAAGAACTGTACACCATTGCGCAAGCTCTCAAGCAATGGAGACACTACATTCTTGGAAAGGAAACAGTCATCCTCACTGACCATAAACCTTTGCAGTTCGCTCCGAATCATTCAAAAACTACAGACAACTTGAAAACTCAAGTGGATTAATTACCTGCAACAATTTCAGTGGGTAATTAAGTATCAGAAAGGAAAATCCAATGCTGCAGCCGATTGTCTCAACATACCACCCATTACTCTACTGTCTACAGTGATGAGTATGCAGGGTTCTGACACCACTGCTTGGACATAATTGTATTCGGTAGACTGCAATTTTTCTTAATCTATCGACAGCTTCATACTAACAAGTTGTCAACTGATGACTACTTCCTGAAGGATAGGTTGCTATACAAGCTTGGATAGCTTTGTGTACCGACCGGTGAGAACCGACAGAAGCTCATTTGGGACATGCACTATAGCAAGACTGTGGGACATTTTGGAGTAGTAAAAAAACTTTTTATCCTCCAAAAGTATTTATACTGGGCTTCACTTAAATCTGACGTCAACAAGTATATTCAATCGTGCATTGTTTGTTCCATTGCTAAACCGTCGAATCGACGACAAGGACTATACACACCCCTTCTAGGTCCTAGTCGACCATGGGAATCTATTTCTATGGACTACTTGACGAGATATCCTACTACCAAACATCAACATGACGTGATACTAGTAGTAGTCGATAGATTTTGTTAGGATTATTAATCCTCCCTTGTCCAAATTTGGTCATATGTCTAAATTGGGAGTCATGTCTAAATCGGGAGTCCATCCAGTCTATTTATAGTCATTAACACCATTGGGTCCACTTGACCTAATTGGGGCACATGTTTCAGTTACTAAAGTGTGGCGAACACTAATTGAGGCTCACTGCCACTTATTGCACTTGATTGCATAAGTTTAGGAGCCTCCTAGATCAATCCCTACAATTTAGGAAGCCACTGGGAGTGCCGAAACCAACCAAGGTCAGTTCACTTCAATTAATGACTAGTCAAGCTAAATTAGGAGTCAGTTACATTCAATTCAAGTCCTCTACATTCAGTTAGCACTAGGTTTACTTGACTGCACACATGTGGGGCGCATTTCTCACCTACCACAGTCAGTTAACCTTAGTCAACACTGAATGTAACACTTTAGTTGTGTTTTAGAGCTCCGATGAACTCTAGTTATGGTTTAGACAAGTTCAGTTAACCACTGAGTCCTCCGATAGTGATTTAGACAAGATCTTGGTTACCTACAGTCAAGTAAAGTCTAATCAATTCGAACTTCCTCATGTGCATTTGAATTGCTTGTGGCTATTAAATCCATTTTACTTCTTTGTAATTATCATCGGGTTACTTTTTTTATTAATGAAAGCATTCACAGCTGGAAGCCTTTTGCACTGTTTCATTCTTCAATTGCTGAGTAAATTATGAGATATTCTTTGTGAGTTGTGTATTTTTCTAAAGATCTATATGCTCAAATTTACATGGTATCAGAACCTCAGTGGACAAGACTCCTCTCCTCCTCAGATCTCCATCCAGATCAATTTTTTTCCAGTACTGCACCAGAAGTGGAGAATTTACCACTTAATATCTCAAGTTAATAAATTGTTGGTCAAGCTTGCTTGATCAACTATGCTGGGTGTGAAAGAAATTCCAAAAGTGCAGACTGTCGACCTTACTTTGTATGTTTGATTATGTGACAGGTTATCATCTTCTCTTACAGCATTCACTACAAGCAGCCCTTTCTTCTCACTGCATTCGCTATAGCAGCTCAGTTCTTCCTATTACATTTGGAATGGCTCATCAAATAGAGCTTCTCACTCCCTTCAACTATCACTAGTGGAAGGATGACATGATATTATTGCTCCACACCAAGCATCTCTTCAGACTCATAGCAGAAACAGAGGAAGAGCCAGAATCAGATAAAGACAAAGCTAAGTACATGAATAGGCTTGATGAAGCCATTGGACTCATGCTCTCCTCAGTCTCTAGAGATCTTCAATTTCACATCCAAGACTTGGACACTCCCAAGGAGGTTTTGGACAAGCTTTCTTCCTTATTTGATAATCATGATGAGATGAGGATCCATCAGCTAGAAAATTATCTGATTACTCTCAATCCATCCAATTTTGAATCTCTAAATGAATTTTTCTCAAAGTTCAAGAACCTGATATATCAGTTGAAGCAATGCAAAGTGAAGAAGGATGAATATCAGCTCATTCTTGCCATTCTCACAAAGCTCAATGCAGACTACTCAGTCTTTGTATCCACCTTCCAAACAGTAAGGCTCACTACTCCAAATTGGAAGATGCCCACTCTTAATGCTTTCATCCAATCTCTTATTTCTGAGAATGATAAATTGATCCAAATGGGGATCATTCGATCTCCCAAAGATCTAGCTCTAGTTGCAAGAGGAGATAAGGTATAGAATGACAAATGGAAGCAAAGAGATGAGTCTGAGTAGTCAAAAGAACCTTTAGGTTCGAAGAGAAGCAAGAATAATGGCAAAGGCAAGGTCATCTTCCCTTACTGTGGAAGGGGCTTCCATTCAGAAAGCTCCTATATGAGAAGACAACTTGATGAAATGGCTCTTCTTTTGAAAAAGCACAACATTTATGTACCTGCTAGTGCAAGGAAGGAAGACCCTGAAGAAGAAGAAGAAGAATATCAAAGGAAAGGACATGCACTGAAGGCTTGCTGCACATCAACACCTGCCTTCCTCATTGATTTTGGAGCTTCCAACCATATGGTTGCATCCAGAGAATCATTCTCTTCTTTTCAGTCCTTTGATGTTCCTAGTATTCAGATGGGCAATAACAGTAAATTCCAAACCAAAGGGAAGGGTTCTATCCAACTTGAACATGGAAGGTTCAAAGATGTGTTGTTTGTTCCCTCCCTAGCTTCAAACCTGTTATATGTCTATCAGATGACCCATACTAGATCTCCAAAGCAAGTGATCTTTGGTCCTGACTCAGTGGATATCACAGATATCTCTATCGGGAGCATCATAGCAAAGGGTATTGTAAATCATGCTTCAAAAGCATATCACTTCTCACATTTCATGCCTCCTTCAGAACCAGTGCACTCTCAGCAGCCATCTGCAAGGGAAGGTAAAACCATTGCATCTACTTCTTTTATAGATTCTACTAGTATTGCAGATCCATTTATATCAGTTTATGACATTGAGATTTAGGGTGACTCAGATCTAGATTCAATCCCTACTTCCAAACTGGAAGCTAGGAAGATGACTGGAAACTCACCTGACACTCAGAAAGGAAAGACTCTTGCGCTATGTCATACTATTTTACCTCCTTCAGAGAGATGCAATAGACTTCCTGTAATATTCAATATGGCAAGGGATCAGTCTTACTACATTCAGAAGAATGGATATGATCATACACCTCTTCATTTAGCAAGAGACAAAGATTACATTCCTCCTTCCTCTCATCGTCATTTTTGGAGAAGAAAGAGAAGTCTACATGCTAGGCCCCAGAATACCTGTGCACAGCACACCATGCATGCTGCTTCACTACCTCACAGAGATGAAGACTGAAGCAACATATTTTCAAGTTTTTCAAACTTGAGACCTGATTCTACCTGCTTAGCTAGAGGGAGGGCTTTTTTCCCATGTGGTTTTTGCCCCAACTCCTTGTATTAAGCAGTTACTTTATTTTACTTGATGTAATTGGTGACCTATGGTCTTAGTTACTAGGGCTGACAGTTTGTCCAAGTTAGCATTCAAGGGGCGTGTTAGGATTATTAATCCTCCCTTGTCCAAATTTCGTCATATGTCTAAATTGGGAGTCATGTCTAACTCGGGAGTCCATCTAGTCTATTTATAGTCATTAACACCATTGGGTCCACTTGACCTAATTGGGGCACATGTTTCGGTTACTAAAGTGTGGGGAACACTAATTGAGGCTCACTGCCACTTATTGCACTTGATTGCATAAGTTTAGGAGCCTCCTAGATCAATCCCTACAATTTAGGAAGCCACTAGGAGTGCCAAAACCAACCAAGGTCAGTTCACTTCAGTTAATGACTAGTCAAGCTAAGTTAGGAGTCAGTTACATTCAGTTCAAGTCCTCTACATTGAGTTAGCGCTAGGTTTACTTGACTGTACACATGTGGGGCGCATTTCTCACCTACCACAGTCATAGTAACCTTAGTCAACAATGAATGTAACACTTTAGTTTTGTTTTAGAGCTCCGATGAACTCCGGTTATGGTTTAGACAAGGTCATTTAACCACTGAGTCCTCCGATAGTGATTTAGACAAGGTCTTGGTTACCTACAGTCAAGTAGAGTCTAATCAATTCAAACTTCCTCATGTGGATTCAAATTGCTTGTGGCTATTAAATCCATTTTACTTCTTTGTAATTATCATCGGATTACTTTTTTGGTTAATGAAAGCATTCACAGCTGCAAGCCTTTTGCACTGTTTCATTCTTCAATTGCTGAGTAAATTGTGAGATCTTCTTTGTGAGTTGTGTATTTGTCTACAGATCTATATGCTCAAATTTACAGATTTTCCAAGATGGCTATACTCATACCATGCAAGAAGACTACGACAGCACAACATACTGCTCAACTCTTCTTTGAACATGTGTGGAAACATTATGGACTCCCGACGACCATTATTTCCGACAGAGATGCTATATTTTTCAGCACCTTTTGGAAAACTCTATGGAAAAAGCTCAATACGAGTCTTTATTTGTTGACATCCTTCCATCCGTAGACAGGCAGACAAACAAAAGTTGTAAATTGCTTAATCGTACAATTTCTTCACATGTACAACTGCAAGCATCGTCGAACATGGGATGGTAGCCTTCCATACATACAACAAAGCTACAATTGTGCTCAACACAACTCTACATGCAAGATTCCATTTGATATTTGTTATAGATTTCAACCCTCAATGCCTATCGACTTAATCAGTTCCTCGACACAGTTAAACAACACTGACTTCGAAGGATGAGAAGTCAAGAAATCATTGAATTTCATAAATCAAATATACAACATTCAGAAGCAAGCACAGGAGATGTTTCAATGATCAAATACAAAAGATAAGGCCCAACACCACAAGCATCGTATTCCTAATTCATTCGAAATTGGGGATCATGTTTGGTTACATCTAAACAAGGAGCACTTCACTGGTCCATACAGAAATATGAAACCTTTGTGATATAGTCCATATGGTATCCTTAAACAGATTGGAGAAAACACTTTTCAGCTCGGCATTCCTGCATGCCTTAGCCTACATACAGTTTTCAATGTAGATCTACTTTGACCATACCATGCACCATTGTTGGAACAGAATGACTTGTAGACAGCAGAACCCAAAGACATCCATCCAGATTTTTAGGAACCTCTTCTTTGTGACATCATTGTGGGATGATGCATATGCCATACAAGGATGAACTCCATTCCCTTGTTTTAAGTGGCTAAAGATGGACAACTTCTCGCGCAAGGAAAATGGTACATTGCTACTAAAATAGCCAATAAGTGTCCTAACCATAATGAATACACAATGGAGACCATTATTTCTTAATGAAGGAGGAATGATCCAAGCAGCAACTGACAGGTTCACCTTCGACAAGTATTCCTTGACATGTTCATTTGACAGGTTTTTCTTCGACAGGTTCGCCTTGACGGGTTTTCCTCGACATACATCATACCAACATGCTCTGTGACGGTTGAACTTATGAACCGTTATAACTTCTTTGTAACTAAACATAGCGAGTAGTCACCCAATCATCTGAGCATCTTATATTAGTATGTACATTAATGTAATATAGCATCTTTCTAGTCATCATCTAATTCCTCCATCTTTCATCGAGCAGAAGTAATAAATTGGTTCAAATTCTTGCATATTGTCTATGTGTATATTTCTTGTCGACCCAGTGTGTTCCATGCTTTGCTGATTCTTCTTATATGCTTCTGCCATAACATAGCTCAACTCATTTAGTCTATTATTGTCCCCAGCATGTACCTGGGCACGGCCTGGATCAATGACTCCCAAGTCCTAGTTGTTGGGAGATATTCTATTAAAATCCAGCATGGTGAGTTCAAGAATGTACTCTATGTGCCCTCTCTTACAACAAATTTGTTGTCTGTTTATCATATGACTCATACAGGCTCTCCCAATAGAGTTACATTCGACTCTGACTCAGTGGAAATCACTGAAAATCTACAGGAAATCTCATAGCGAAAGGGTTTGCTAACCATGCCTCAAAGGCATATGAGTTCTCCCATTTCGTGCCTGCTTCACATCCAACAACTTTATTGACTCATGCCAACAACACCAACAATCTATGGCGTGAGAAATTTGGGCATCTCAATTTCAAATATATCTAGCAAATCCACAATGACAAAATGGTTGAAGGCTTGCCTCTCATCCAAACATCATATGGAGTATGTCATGGTTGGTTGGTAGGTAAGCATCCAAAGAAGAGGCATGAAGTTGGGAAGGCAACTAGAGATGCCTCTACACGTGATCTGACACACAGTGATGTTTTAGTACCAATTCATACAACATCAATTAGTTGTTCCAAGTATTTCCTTACTTCTATTGATGATTGTTCAAGGTTCTGTTAGGATATTTCATGAAACAGAAATCAGAGGTATTTGAAATTTTTAAAGTTTTTAAAGCTTTGATTAAGAATAGTTTCCTGAAGAAGATCAAGTCCATTAGATCAGATAATGGGGGTGAATACATTAAAAGATATTTTCAGCGGTATTGTGAATTAGCGGGGATTCTAATGGAAAACTCAGTTCCATACACACCACAACATAATGGTGTGGCTGAGAGGGAAAATAGATCATTGAAGGAGATGGAAACATGTCTTCTCCAAGACAAGAATCTTTCTCCTTCTCTTTGGGATGAAGCTGTAAACTGTGCTTCATACATACAGACTAGAGTGCCTCACAAATCAGTGGTTGCGGCCACTCCTTTCGAAGCACTACATGGGCATAAGCCTGATGTCTCTCACTTGATATTTTTTGGTTCCAAAGCTTGGGCCAGAGTACCCACAGATAAGAGAAAGGCCTTTCAAGCCCAGAGTAGTGAATGCATACTGTTGGGATATGCCGAAGATGCAAAAGCATATAAATTGATGGAACTTGAAACTAGGAAGTGCTTCATAGAGCGCAGTGTTCAATTTGAAGTAGATCAGTTCCTTGATCTACCACAATCCGAAGCACAACAAGGTATAAACACTCTTCCATTTCCTTTTGATGATGATATTTTGTCACATGTTTCATATTCAAATGAAGAGGAGCAAGATCATCATGATATTGATATTGAGGTTGTACATCATGATAATCTAGATCTAGATCCAGCTCCCATCCCAAATCAGTGGCCTATGCCTAAATCGGCCCAAAAGATCATTGAAGCAGTTGGGAATGGTGTTGGGAATCTAGAATATAGAAGGAGAAAACTGTCCCAATATCAGAATGAGCATGTTGTACTCTCTCACACAACCTCTCTATCTACAGAGTGGTGGAACAAGCTTCTAGGGAAGTGTTACTTGATGATAGTGAATGATCAACCATTTGGCCCACAAAAGAAAAAAAATTGATCATTCCATTCCTCCTCCAGAAATAAGAAACACAAAGAACACTCATCAGATCGAAAGAAAATTGAGAGGTTCACATGCATAGTCTCAGGATGTTGCTACATAGAATAACCAAGCTACTGCATTGCTATTGTGTAGTGCTACAAACTGCAGCAAAATTTTTACAAGTTATTACCCAAAGAGGAAAATTTTCTCTTAAGTATAGCTTGTTTTCATGTTTCTTGCCTATTTTGAGGTGGGGGTTCCCATGAGGTTTTCCCCATTTTCCTTAGTTTATTAAGCAGTTTTATTTTTCATTTGATTATATGGGTGAATTTTGTCCTAGTTGATAGGGCCCAAAGTTGTCCAAGTCGGGATTAAGGGGGGGGGGGGTGTTAGGATTATATAATCTCCCATTGTCTATATATAGTTTATTTGATCATCTTGTCTAACTTAGGGAGACATTATTACTGTACTAGAGTGTGGGGAGCACATATAGAGCTTGACTGCCACTTACTACATGTGCATGCATGAATTAATGTGCCTCTAAGACCAATCCCTAAATTACAGGATGCCACTCTGAGTGCCACCAGCAGCTTCCATCAGTTGGTTGTGGTAGGTAGGAATTTATGTTGATTCAACCTCCAACTACATTCAATTAGATCACTCTTAGTTAGTCTACCGCCAGTTTTGCATGGTTCTATGGGGAATTCGTGTCTTTTTCCACCTACCTCATCAGTTTAATTGGTTTAACTAGATTAACTAATTGTAAGACTGATTTAGACATCATGAGTTAAACTAGTGGCTCCCATGCAGTGATTTAGACACCCTCGGTTAGTGATTCAGTCAGGTTTAGTTGTGTTACAGCTGATTTTACCACACATGGTAGATCACATATTTATGGCCTTCCCTGTCCCTCTGTAGACTCTTTGGATCCCATGGACTATTTTTGTACCTTTGATGTTTCCAATATCATCCCTAAAAACATGCATTATTTTCCATACGTGACTTTTAAACCCATTCTCGTGTATATACGGGGATATGACCCTTAAACCCACGTACATCGAGATGTGTGCAAAAGGCCAAATAGTTTTGAAGTTTTCCTTGATGTGGATCTGAGTCACTTGTCTCTTGGCCTTCCATATGCCTTGAGATCGCTTGGATTTGACCTTCCATTACCCCATTGAAGAACTATATAAGGAACCCTTTGGATACATTGAAAGGAGAGGAATTGAAGAGCAAGAAAACTATAGTCCATTGTTGTCGAAGCTTGATTATACTTGAGTCTGCATCCCTTTGTCCCATGGAGCACTTTGTGTTCTTCCCAATATTTATTTTGCTTGTGAGATTGCTATTAAGAGATGGAGGATTGAGGTGGTGGAGGCACAGGTGGAGGACTCAGTTTCTCTGGTTCACAGACGTGCTGACAGAGGTTGTCATTCTTGTAATCTCTGATTCATATTAATAGAAATATCTTTTCCTGTCCAATGATGTGCATTTAAATGAATATTGAATCCATGGATGCTTTTAATTGCTTATACATTATTGATTATATATGCTAGAGTAGGTCTGACACAATTATATAGCATGCTTGTCTTGTTTGTTGATTGTTGAGAGAGAAAATCGCTAACATAAGCAGGATTGGAAAAGCTCAACGGGGATCTACATCAACCATCCGAAATAAGGTATGTTCCGAGATCCTTTAGTGTTAGATGTTTTATTTCTCTTGCGTATGGGAAGGGATTGATTTATGTGGTTACTCTATCTGTTGTGGTACCCCAATCCAAAGGAAGTTTTCTCCGTAACAAAATTGGCGACCATACAGCGAGTTCCTAGTCATTTCCTTTGGGGGTTTTGTCGGCATTCAATGTTCTTGAATTGCTTTGATTTCTCTATTTTTGAGTCGGTTTTGGGGACATGTTTGCCTAGTAGTGTCTGATAGGAGTAAATTTTGTCTCAGCTTGTCTACTTACCTCCTTTTTTATCTCTTTTTCTTCCTGTACGCGAGTTTTTCCTTCATAGTCACGTGTACACGTGGGTTTTCCTGCAATAGCCGTGTATATATGCGGATTTTCTGCAAACAGTCGTGTATACCCCAAGTTTTTCATTTTTGGGGAAGATTAAGTGTTGCTAGGTGAGTTTGGATGATTTCCAAGTCTTCTTGGATGCTTCTAGAGTCTGTATACACCCTTGTTTCTGACCAGATACGCTTTTTAGTTTAAATTTTTTTAGAATGTTCTTGTCATTTCATTTTCTATTTTTTATTTTGGGATTAGTGCATTAGGTCTCTTTTACCTTTGTGCTTTGCTTGGGTACTGTCTAGTAGTGCTTGCAGAGTCT
Source organism: Pseudotsuga menziesii (assembly GCA_001517045.1). Classification (NCBI taxonomy): domain Eukaryota; kingdom Viridiplantae; phylum Streptophyta; class Pinopsida; order Pinales; family Pinaceae; genus Pseudotsuga; species Pseudotsuga menziesii. Next base: position 398,414 of record LPNX011137871.1, read on the forward strand.
GCGGGTTGTAGAGTCATACTTTTGCTTTTTATCTCATTTAATTCAAAAAATACAAAAACATTTGCTTTTTGCATCATTATGCATTGTTTGCATTTTGCATTTTGCATGGTACTTGCATTAGGTTTGCTTGGAAAGTATTAGTTAGATTTTCATATAGGAATGATTGCAGATTCATTTGAAGGAAAATTTGCGCACTTCACGTAGTAGCATACCCCGTTTTTCATTTGACACAGTGCAGTTACATTGATTGTTAGGTGCGTATTTTACTTCTTGTTGCATCATAACATCATTAGTTGCACGACCATTTTCCCTTTTGAGTCATAAGCCAATTTTAAAATCAACGCATAATAAAATTAACTACACTCTTTTCTTTTATAGGGTCCACCAACAAGATTAGGTTTTAGGGTCTTGAAATAGTTCATTGTGAGTAAATTATCCAAGACCACTAAATGAAACATTTATGTGTATGTCCAGGTGAGAGTGTGAAATTCCTTTATATAATTAGTGTTTCTCAGGATCCTCCTCTTACAAGGGAGTTAAGCATGAGACAGTGTGAGCGGTTATTGATTGGGATGAGCCTTGGTCATAAATGAGTAGCACCGAAGTAATTTCCAGGATTGTATTCGTATCTGGGGGCTCTTTCGAGAGTTTCAGGCTTTGCTACCCTGCCCATACGTTCAATCCCGCCTGCGACTATCCGCTTGAGTATTGATTATATTGAGGTGACCTTAGTTTCCTTACCTAGGTTATCGAGGGGGTACTTCGCAGAGGTTATTCTGCAGGTGTCCTAACCAGATAGGGGTCGGACAGCATGGTCTCTACATGCGTTCAAGCTGAGGGCCACTATAATTGCTTACGAACCTCTGCTTGTTGTGTATGGGAGTCTCAAGCCTCTCCTAGGAAAGACATACCTACTTCATTTGGGAGCTCACATATCCTACCCTTATTTGCTTTACATTTTATAGGTGTATGCTCTGTGCACGCTAGTTTGCCTAAGTTTTACATAATTAGATCGAGTCTTTTCATTTTTTTGAGTCATTGTGGATTTGGGCGCAGGACTTCGCCATTCTCGTCGTTTAGTAGGACTTTCACCTTCCACATCTCCTCCTCCTTTGGGAGAGAGAAATAGACAGTCCGGGCGGACTACTTCTCACTTTGATTCACACACGATGGGAGATCACAAGGATGAGATTCCTAAGATGTCCTCTCCACCTCACGAGGTTGGGGATGAAAATTCTACTCCCGTATATGATCCTTCATCAGAAATACCTTCACATTCTGGTTGTGATCCCTCATTCACAAGTCATCAGTATTGGTTTCTAGGCGACGAAACTCATCATGAACCCACAATCACTAGTCATGTTCATGCTAGGTTCACTACGCTTGGGGGCACTCCTACTCCTTTCCATGTGGAGAGATTTGGGAGCACTAGTCACATTGCCCCTTCCATCCCAATGGTGGAAGCAACTTCACATATCTGTCCTAGACCTAGTGTTAGTAACCATATGCGGATACCAGAACCAAAACAAGTGACCATTGGGAACACCACTTACATCCCTTCACATGTCCCTTCATCCTCGAACCCTACTACTTCGAATGCATTTTTTACTACCCTTCCTCCCCCTCATTCACGTGGTCCTTAGGGCCGGAATATTGCTACCATCCATGTCCGTACTACGACTACTCACACGGTAGTATCTTAGAGTCAAGTACCTCCTATTGTGTCGGGAGGTCATATCCTTGTTTCTGGATCGTCTTATGGTCCATCGCAAGGAGTTCCCCATATCCCTAACTATGGAGCTTCTCATGGGACATCCCATGGGACACCTTATGGAGCTTCTCATGGGCAGTCTTATGGACCACAGTATGGATAGAACTGTCAACCCTATGGGTGCGGATATAAAAAACCTGCTTCCTCTTCCAATTATGGCTTTGTAGCACCTCATAATCAAGTTACACCACATCACAATGCTTCCATGCAGCCCTATACGGGTCAAATGGGAGGAGGTTATTATGGCCAAGGCCATGGTATTTATAGCAATTACCCTTACATGAACCAAAACTATCAGGGAGCATGGCATAGACCGACTCAACCTAGGCTCCCTTTCCTCACAACGTTGAACTTACCTGACTTATCAAGACTTATGAACGATCTGGTATCTCATGACCCAGCCTGGACGGCCATCCCTAACAAGCTTCCTTCAGACATTCCCAAGTTCGAGGGTAAAGCTGGAAAAGATCCTAGTGAGCATGTCACTACTTTTCATTTTTGGTGCTCTTCCAATTCCTTACACAAGGATTCAATCCATTTGAGTCTATTTCAATGCACCCTCACCGGGCCTGCAACGAAATGATACATAGAGTTACCAAGGGGGGAATTTGTTTTATTTGATGACCTTGCCATGACTTTCCTCAATCACTTTCAGCTACCATTGCATTATGACATTGGTACCAAGCTCTTGTCGACATTTCGGCAAGACAAAGCCACACATATCTTGGATCATATTCAAGAGTGGTGTAGACAAAAGTGGTTAATTAAAGCCTTTATACCACTGAAATTTCTCCTTGAGTGGTTCCTTACGTCATTGTTACCTTACATTGCGAAGGATGTTTCTACATTCGGAGTCCAAAACGAGGAATAGGCAATCTTTAGAGCACAAGTGTTGAATTTGATCTACGCTCAATTCAGACTTTTGTATGAGATTATACCTAATGCTCCATGATCTAGTTTCGATCCCAAGATCAAGCCTGGACCACATGCCGATGGCATTGTGGGTTGTACAAGTGCCAAACCTGCAGATTCGATTGTGAAACAAGTGAGCCAATTGTCAATTAATCAATCTACAATGGGACAAGCCACGGCTTCATCTCAACCTACCCAAACGGCGAGTATACTTTCCGTGTAATCGTCGAACCAGAAGGGAAACCAGCAGCTTGGAAGGAATAGGAAAAAAGGTAAAAATAATCGTAAGGGTGGGAACAAGAACGGAAATGCTAATTATAATGACAAGAATGCTCATAATGCTGGGGGGGACAAGCAGTCTAAACATAAGGTAAATTTTCCTTTCAAGTTATGTAAGGAGGACCACCTCACTCACTTGTGCCCTGATATGGAAGATTCCTCGAGATTCATAGCACAGGGCCCAGCCGTGCTAACTAATCCTTTACCCAACATTAAAAATATGAACTCGAGGACCATTGATCCTCATTATGCATCAGGTGGAGATAAAAATCCACTGGAATCCAATAGTGGTCATGGTTGCGTTAACATGGTGCGTGCTACTAAGGTTGTGACTCATGCGAAGGATTATGGTTCGTCACAATCGGACCTTGGAAAATAAACCACTCCACCTGAGAGCCCTTTGTGTATCGAAAAACCTACGGATAAACCTGAAGTTGCACCTCACATTCCTAAGGAAGTCCTAAAGCATTCAGGGCACAATCCTAATTCCTGAGCCACCCAAAACTATTTTGTTGTTGAGGATTTGGTCCAAACTCCTTGTGCGATGTCCATGCTTGAATTACTTCAAACTTGTCCTCTGTAGAGGAGAGCCTTGCTTTTTTCTCTTGGGGTTGATGATGATAACTCTTCTTTCGTTATCAAATTTGAAACCATGGGAATATAGCCTCACTTTCGTTACTACATGTCTCATTTGATTCATGTAGAGTGTCTTAATATGATCATCAAATGCACTGTGATTGACGAAGTGGTTGTTGCTTTTGTGATGTCTTTGTCATATTGGAAGGGTTTGGGTTCTCTCGAATTGTCTCAATCCGCTACTATGTTGATAGCTTTTGATGGAAGATATTTTCGGCCACACGGGATTCTTCCTTCTCTTAAGGTCCAATTGGGAAGGAAGACCATCGCGATCGAGGTTGAGGTGGTTGATGCGCCACTTGACTACAATATTTTACTGGGCCAGAATTGGATGTATAGTATGCAAGTTGTACCATCTTCTCTCTTTCGAGTAGTATGCTTTCCATTTAATGGGAATATCATTACGATTTATCAGACATCATTCCGTAATCCGATTGTTAATGCATCATCGGGAACTTCTATCCCGATTATCGATCATTCTCAGACGGCGACTCGGAGTGTGGGTGTGGGTATGTATCTATCTCTTATGGGAACCTTTAGCTGTCCTGCACCCGTTCTTATGATCGAATCTAGTTTTGGTGGGGCTTCATCCTCATTGAATTCGATGTCTTTTTGCACTACCCATATGAAAGATCCTTGGATTCTTCCTCCACCGAGTCCTTCGATTGGACCAATCGAAATGGATGTGCCGTTGCCTACAATGATGGTAGCATATCAAGCAAAACTTGATCAAGTTGCAGAGCCTAGCCCTTCCTCTTCGTGGACGGAAGAGGAGGACCTATATGTGCTGCCTGCATGGGCAGTTGAGTCCTCTCACACACATGATTGCCTCGACGATGTTTTTCCATCGGATGAAGCCATTATTGAGGCCATGTCTGGAGTTGAGCCACCTTGGGAAGAGCTACATCATCGATCATATTTTCTCCCTGAGCTCGACTGTATGGAGCATAATGACTTTACGGAAATTCTTAGCGAGAATATTTGTAGTCTTGTGGTTCCATTGAGCTCTCTTAGTCAGATGGTCGATGGGAACATGGCAAATTTATCACCTACTATCATCTATCAATATTTCTCGTGATCCTGGCAAAGTTGAGAACGTCTACATTGGGGCGAGTTGTTCCCCTGATGAGATCAAGGAGTATACCGAGCTATTTAAAGAGTTTCGTAACATATTTTCTTGGTCATACAAGGAAATTCCAGGTGTCGACCCTCGTATTTTCAAACATGAGATTAATACCTATCCGAATGCGAAGCCAGTTCGACAACGTTTGCATACGGTGAATCCTAGAAAAGCACCCGCCATTACGGTAAAGATGGAGAAACTGTTGAAAGCCAGTTTTATCTATCTCGTTCCCTTGATAGAGTGGGTTTCAAATCTAGTTCCAGTTCATAAGAAGCAAGGACCAATCTGTATATGCATTTATTTCCATGATTTAAATTGTGCTTGTCCTAAGGATAATTTTCCCACACCATTTATTGATCAGATTTCGGATAAGTGTGCGGGAAGCGAGGTATTCTCCTTCATGGATGGTTTTTCCAGATATAATTAGATTCAGATCAAACCTGAGGATCAACATAAGACTGCATTTATTTGTCCTTGGGGTACTTTTGCATATCGGAAGATGCCTTTTGGCCTTAAAAACGTCAGAGCTACTTTTCCGCGGGTTATGACCTTAATTTTTCATGATCTCAAAATGATTATCGAAGTGTATTGGGATGACCTCGTTGCTCATTCTCGTTTGAGAGTGCGTGTAACACCCCGGTTTTGACCCCATTTGCATGATGTATATAATGTAATTAATCGTGGTGAGGAGCTAAATGCAAAATCCCCACCATCGATTTGGTTGTGTATGTTTCAGCAATGGGGGTAGTTGCCGATGGTATATCGTGCTATCCGACACATTATAGTTTGGTATCATGTAAATACACACATCAATTAAAAATAAACCCACAACCAACTACAACAGTGCAACGTTAAAATGAAAAGGGCATGATTCCAAAGGATAAGGGGGGGGGGATGTCAAACCTTGAGCCATTGAGGGAAAAAGCCATGTGTCATCTTCCCTTGTTTTATCCAACCACCACCATTAAAATATCTGCTGAGTAGTTCAGGTAGTTATTGTTTTGGAGGTGGGGGCGGCAGGATTTTCAGTCTTTTCCCATGTGCACACTCCACCAGCGGTTGACCTTACGTTGGCAAGCAACCTCCACCGCCATTCTCTCCATGACGCCACTCTTCTCGGGTCTGTTCGTTCCTCATGATTGTCTGTTCATCCGTACCCATAGGCCGAGGTCTGTTCACTCTCACACAGGGACGTGCAAGAGGAGGCCGGTTCATCTCCCTCACGCGGAGCTGACGAGCTGGAAGAGCGGCCTCAAGGGAACAATTTCTGCTGTGTATGTGACATAGCCGTGGTTTTAATCCACAATTCTGGCTTGCTATTGGTTTAACCCACAATTTGGGTTGTTTTCGTTCTTCCCCTGATTTTTGGATGTTGTTGACAGTCTGATTTCTTCTTCCATTTCGGACTGTGTGTGGGTCTCTTCCATGTTTTTCCTGGGCTGCGTCTTTTTCCCTTGCGCACAGGTTGAGAGTTTTTCTTTCCCCATTTTCGTCCATGTAACTTTCTTCAGCGTTTGCGTTGAGGAGCAGTGTGCTGTGGGCTTTTAGATGTTGGATGGTCGTTGACTTCCACATCCGTTGGTTGAGTCCTCCCATGTCGATGCTAGGAGTTCTGCTTCTTATCCATTACAGACTGTGGATTGTTGCCATCATTCATTGTGGGGTTGTGGATATTGATGTACCCTGGTTTTGGGTTGCTGTTGAGTTGTTTTGGCCATGCTAGGGCCAAGAACAACTCTGAGTTGTCTTGTGGCTTGAGCTGTGTTTTGCCTCGTGGTTGGGATTGTCACCCGGTTGTCTTTGCCTTCTTCATAGAGCTGTGAAGGGATTGTTTTGCTGCGGTATGCAATGGTTGGTCTTCAGACTGTTGAGATTGGGATTAGAGGCTGGGTATGCTTGAGAAGTTGGTGTTGAGGCCACCAGCTTGGCCTTTAGCCTATCCTAGCTCCTTGATGACCTGGTAAAACTCTATTGTGTGGGTTTGGCTGATTGGCAAACCTTGGCTATGTGTAAGCCTGCATTGACCCTTATTCCTTGAGGAATGATGCCCAACTCGGGGGTGGCATTGTTGCTGAGAGATTGATGAGCACGCTGGCCTATGGTTGGGTGGAACATTGCAGTGACATAGCTGGTTGCGGGGCGAGTTTTTCATTAAAAGATAAGTACTGCTGACTATTTCATCTCTGCAATTATATCTACTGTTTCATGAATTATGATGAACATGTTGAATGCTGGAATGTATATGTTTGCTTCCGCTGAATGTTGAGGAATTATGCATCTTTGTATGATGGATTATGCATCTTGATATGTATTATGTTTAAGCTTCTTAATATCAGCACTTATCCCTGTTTCATGTTCATGGGGTTGTTTGCCCATATATTTGGTGTTAGTAGCGTCCTCTTCGCTGGTCGGAGGGTTGGGGACGTTACATATTGGTATCATAGCTCATGTTGCAGCATGGGCCTGAATGGACCACCAAGATGCAGTGACAGAGGTAGGATTTCTTTCTGCCTAGTAGAGATCGAAAATGGATGACAGAAAACTTCCACAATTTGTCTAAGTGTTTGAACTGTCAGAACACTTAGTGGAACAGACTTCCGATGTAGCGGAAGAGCTAGACGGAAGTATACCCGACGGAGGACAGTTGGAAGAAAATTGCAGGAAAACTTTCTAAGTTTTCGTAGGCCATCGGCAGAACTTAGTGGATGTGGGAGCCGCAGTTTCAGTGAAAATCATCCAAAGGCTGCCGAAACGTCGGCTCGATGTAATTGAAGAACCAACCGATATTGACTTTCGGTGTCAATGAAATTTAGTTGTTCGGACCGCTAGGGCCATCGACAGAAAATAGTTGTTGGGTTCGCCAACACATAGCAGTTAGTGGTTCCGAACCCCGATAGATGTTATGTTCCGTACAAAGAAGAAGAGAAGAGAAAAATTTTGAAAATTTTGAAAACAAATTTCTAAGTGTTGAAGAACATCGGGGATCGGCGAAAGATAGTTGTTTGGATCGTCGATACTTATCCAATTGAGCACCGTCGTTGTGGATGGTGAGACAATTATGTGTTTTATGGGTAAGGCCTTCGACTGCCGACGCTATCAAGAAAGTTTAAAAAAATTTCTAAGGCCCGAAATCGTCGGCTATCGAAAGAAGATAGTGGTTCGTACGCCCGTCATTGCGGAAGCCTAGAGAACTAGTCTTCCGACGGGAAGAGACTGCCGATACCGATCGGGTTATGCCATAGCAGATTGGGCCGTCGATCGAAAGAAGATCAAGGATCATGTTCCACCATTGCAGCTGCGGAAGGAACTATTTCGCCGACAGAAAGAAGGGAATGGAGTTGATCAAGTGGCGAAAAGGAATACTAAAAGGGGGGAAAATTTCAAAAAAAATTCTAAGTCCTGGAGTCATCGGCCATCGGCAGTGGTTAGCGGATAGAGCTTCCGACAGCTGATGAGTTATGGTTCGCGAAACCCGCAGTGGGATCACTACCCACCGTTGTGGCTGTTTAGTGAACTATCCTCCCGATGAACAGTGCACCTGACCGCCGATGAACATCGGAGGAAGCTAGTTGTTTTGACCGTCGAAACGTCGGATTGATAGTTGGAATGAGACCCGATTCTGCACAAGGAAATTTCGACTATTTTCTAGTGGGATTTTCCAGCATATTTTGACTGTTTTTCAATAGGATTTTCAGTGGTTTTTCAGTGGTTTTTCAGGGCTGAAAAGGAGGAAGCGGCAGCGATCTTATGCACCAGATTGCACGAAAATCAAAGATTTACAAAAAAAAACGAGGGCGCTGCCCTCGACCCACCCTACAGTGGCGGAAGCCACAAGGGGGAAATCCCCCTTGACCCCCGTCATCCTCTGAGACAGTCGTTCTTGTGAAAATAAAATTCTATGTTTTGGGAAAATTAGTTAAACCCAAAATTCATAAAAGATGAATGGTGCATCGGAAATGAGATCGGCAAGTTACTGAGTGTTCCTCATTGTATGCACTAACTTCACCCGATAGAAAAGTTTTCTTGAACCTTCCTAGATTTGCTCCTACAGGTGGCTAAAGTTGGCACCCATACCAAAATACAGTTGTGTGTAAAAATGCAGAGATTTGGTGAAAATCGTCATCTTAGAAGTAGTGTGATTTTCACACCCAAGGTTAGAATGGAGCATAGGGATAGGTGTTGGAAAGCGTATCCAACAGAGAACAGTGGAGAACCACCAGAGTTTGAATGAGGAGTAGAAAAGTACTAGTGGTTTTTTTGACAAACAATGTTGCTGTCAGTATGGGAAAATCTGAGAATTGCATGCCTAGAAGTAGCAAAGACCATGAAGATGAACCAGCTATTATGTGGAAGAGGAATTCCATGCAAAGATGAGAGATTTGAAAGGGAAAATTCCTTAACCCCTATCTTGCTAACTATATTTATATATTACAAATTGTGTACATGAAATGTATGAGGATATGCCTTGCATGCATAGGATATTACATGTTGGTAAGAGTAGTGAGAATTATACATTTATAATGAACCACTAATGGTAAATATTGCATTGATGTTGGCATTAGTGGAAAAAAAACCAATGACGATATGGGCATGGCTGAATATGTTGGTGATGCTGACAAATGTGACTAGCAACCCTCTGGAGGAAGGGATAAGGCAACCAGTCCATAATCAAAAGTTGGTGAGCAAATTCTGCAATCCTCTGCAAGATACCGACTAAACTGGTAATGTTGAAGGTGTAAGTAGGATCCATGCAGGTAATGGTTTAAGTATGACAAATTCCAAGGAGTGGTAAAGGTAAGAGACCTCATACCATGTGGGTATTTGAATGTTATACTACGTTTATATAGAAAGGTGTCATGCCTGTATATATTGATTGAGCTTAGTGGCCCAAGGAAAGTAAGTACTGATGATCTTGATTATAGTCATGCATCCTATATGAAGTAGTCATGGTTAGGCCATGCATGGTATGTTGAATGCAAAGTATTCCTAAATCAATGCAAGGTAGCATTGCATGGATATGCATTAAAAATATTTTATGAATCTTTTAGTCATGCATTGAATGGATGCCTATGAAGGGTGTGAGTGACTGATTGCATAACTACAAGTGCCAATGTTGTGATGTATTGCATGAATGCATTGAGATGAGTGCATGTGATATTATGAATAACTAATGGCTAAAATGATAAATTGATGACAATTCAGGAACCATTTCAAAGGCTGTTATGAATGCATAATAGTAAGTGCATAAAGAGGATAGTCATGACCAATTGGCTGCCGGGAATGCTCTATGGAAGAGCAAGGTGGTATAAATGATACGCTTGTGAAGTAAGGAGTATCTACACATTTCATTTAATTGCATGAATGATGTAACTATACCTTGCAAATGTTAGTATGATAATGATTGCGTGAAGTAAATGAGTTTTGGTAATATTGATGTGATTAACAGCTGGAAGTATTTGGATTTTATAAATTCTAAAAATGCTTCAATGATGGTTGCAGCAATGAAAAGGTTATATGCATCCAAACTTACCAAGTGTTTGGTTGATTGAAGCTCAGGTTTCAGGTAGATTATTTAGAGCATGGAAATGAGAGTAAGACGGCCATGACCAATGTCGGAATCTACCATGTGAAAGAGCCAAACTTTATGAGAAGAGTCTCATGACTATGAGAATAGTTGGTATGCATAATGGGTTGTTAAATTTGAATTGTGAATTTCGAATTTAAGAAATTGCTGACGACTACTAATCACTATTGGCTTGCATAGAATTGTGTCAGGAGGACGCATTGTAAGTGGGTATTCATGTTATGCTAGTAAGCATAAAATTATAATGGGCATAGTAGTGCTACTTATGAGAGACCCACAAATGAGGATCACCTCATTGCTAAGCAAATCAATTTCTGTAGTAGACAGAGTTGCAAATTCTTATTGAATTTAATTACTGATGTCATTGCTTGGTCATGGAACAATCAATTTGGATTGTATTATCAGATAATGATTGATTGTTTGGCTATTTGATGAATGTGCCAGGGGTACACACTGCAGGAAGATCATGTGTGATGGCCTGCAGGAGCCAAACTTCATGGGAAGGTTTTCCCTTATCTTGGAAATGGATTTCAGGTGAAACTCCATTGGACATTTTGGAAATGTCTCATCTGCACTACATGTTTGGTAAGCAACATGAGTGAGATGGTATAGATTATGTCAATAAGACATGTGTGGATATGAAATGTAAAAAGGAGTTGGGATGGCTATACGAGGGACTGTCAACTCAGAGAAGGGAGCCCCATTCCTCCTTAACAAAGGCATACTGCATCGGCAAATGGATAAGTGTTATGTGACCCTTGCTAAGAATATGCATGTCAAATTATTGAAATTCCATATGTAGAACATGTTTTGATTTTATTTCCATGATGACCGATTGCTTGAGTATGAATAGGGCCTACATGGCACACACCGAGAAAGGGTGCACACTTTTCCGATGTCGAGTCATGAAAGGGTTTTCAATATTGACTACACCCTAGGGAGTGGATGCACTCCTGGTGTCTCAATACTTGATAGTGAATGATATGAAATATGATTACAGTTTTAGAGCAATAATGCTGATGATTTTGCTTATATTGCATATGTTGACAGGCTAAATAGATGCAGTTGGGTGTTGCACCCTAAAGAGAAAATGCAAATGGTTGTTGTGAGGGGTTGCGGAGTAAGGGTTATTGTTGATATAAGTTTATGTTGATATGTGTATTGTTGGTATAAGTGTATGTTGGGCTGTTATATGCCTACGGATCCATAGTAGATCCTAGACCTAGAAATGGTCGTGGTAAAGTTCCAATCCCAGTCAACATGAGGATGTACTGGCTGGACATTAATTATTTGATGTTGTGGAGCAGCCTGTGTGCTGACCTAAACATCCAAGTCCATAGGCGATCCCAAGGCTTGTAAAGCGAAGCAGGATCCTGTGGACCAACGAGGAAATGCACAATACAGATAAGTATTGGATTATTTTGCTTGTGAATGTACATGTGTATATGATTTGGTTATGATGTTTTAAACTCTTGTTCTAGAGATAAAACCGATGAGAATAAACTAAACATGTGAATCTATTCAATTTTTGGATATAGGTATCGCTGGAAGCGAGGACTATGAGAGCATCCTAGGGGTGCATGTGGACATGTGACTGTCCTGGAAAGCTCGAAATGAGTGGTAATGAAAAAGGTGCTAGTGAAACCATGAAGTTCCTAGCAGCCGAGACAAACCATGTGGAGAGACTCCATGTTTGAGAGGTATGGAATAGACCGGAGACACTAAGTGTCATGACCAAGAGGGATTGGTCCAGCATTCACGGTGAAGTGAAAGAGGCTGAGAGCATGAAAAGCCATAGCGGTGGTGTGGATTCTAGGATGGAACAAAACAAAGAGGGGAAAATCTCTTGCTGCTCTCTCTTGTCCTTTTAATTATATATACATATATATTTATGCATTGTGAAAACAAAATATTATTGAATGCATGTATGATGGAAAATGGAATGTGTGTATTTGCTTAAAGTAGATTGTGAATGCTGGAATAGTTAATTCCATACCCAAGAATGGACATGAATGAGCTCGTGTGCCTGTTGGGAAGGCATGAAAATATGAAAGTCTCCTTGATGAGGCTTGGACTATCATGCCAATTGGGTAATTAACTGACTAATTTTAATGTCTATATTATGCTTAGTCTGACAGAATTTCAATGGTGCACTTCACAGGTGAGAAAAGTGAAACCCAATGGTGCACATTGATCATCGCAGCAGATCAAAAGTTGTTGGACTTGGCTGGAAGTCTCCTTCAAATGATTGCCAAGACCCAAGAAAATCTTGGGGAGATGCTCAAGATACAGAAAAGGCAGAATGAAATGAACCACCAGATTTTGCAAGACTCTATTGGTTTGCAAAGGGAGGTGAAAAGCCTTCTGGGAGAAATCGGCAAGGGAAAGGAAGGTGGATCAATGATGGGAAATTCATCCAAGCGACCTGTTGGGAAACGGTCCAGGCATGAAGACTCAAAGGAAATTGAGCAGGTAAAGATGAAGCAGCCAGTGAAATGTTGGGAATGCAGAGGACATAATTTACGCCAGGACTGCCCAACGAGGGAACATGAAGAGGGCAATAGCCGCTAAGTTCTTAGGCTTCGGGATAAGCTGAAAGCTGAGAACCAGCGGGAGAAGTCATGGAAGCCAAGGGGCTTGGTCCTGGACGTTCAAAGTGAATAATTGAACTTGGGACAGATCTGCAAAATTTTGAAATTTTGATGTGCAACTGTATATGTATTGTATATGTATTCCTATGTATTGGAACATCGAGGACGGTGTTATTCCAATGGGGAGGGGAATGTAACACCCCGGTTTTGACCCCATTTGCATGATGTATATAATGTAATTAATCATGGTGGAGAGCTAAAGGCAAAAACCCCACAATCGATTTGGTTGTGTATGTTTCGGCAATGGGGGTAGTTGTCGATGGTATATCGTGCTATCCGGCACATTATAGTTTGGCATCATGTAAATACGCACATCAATTAAAAATAAACCCACAACCAGCTACGACAGTGCAACATTAAAATGAAAAGGGCATGATTCCAAAGGATAAGGGAGGGGGGGGGATGTCAAACCTTGAGCCATTGAGGGAAAAAGCCATGTGTCATCTTCCCTTGTTTTATCCAACCACCACCATTAAAATCTCTGCTGAGTACTTGAGGTAGTTATTGTTTTGGGAGTGGGGGTGGCAGGATTTTCAATCTTTGCCCACGCGCACACTCCACCAACGGTTGACCTTACGTTGGCAAGCAACCTCCACCGCCATTCTCTCCACGACGCCACTCTTCTCGGGTCTATTCGTTCCTCATGATTGTCTGTTCATCCGCGTGCATAGGCCGGGGTCTGTTCACTCTCACGAAGGGATGTGCAAGAGGAGGTCGGTTCATCTTCCTCACGCGGAGCTGACGAGCTGGAAGAGCGGCCTCAAGGGCACGATTTCTGCTATGTATGTGACATAGTCATGGTTTTAATCCACAATTCTTGCTTGCTGTTGGTTTAACCCGCGATTTGGGTTGTTGTCGTTCTTCCCCTGATTTTTGGATGTTGTTGAGAGTCCGATTTCTTCTTCCATTTCGGACTGTGTGTGGGTCTCTTCCATGTTTTTCCTGGGCTGTGTCTTTTTCCCTTGCGCACAGGTTGAGAGTTGTTCTTTCCCCATTTTCATCCGTGTAACTTTCTTCAGCATTTGCGTTAAGGAGCAGTGTGCTGTGGGCTTTTAGATGTTGGATGGTCGTTGACTTCCACGTCCGTTGGTTGAGTCCTCCCATGTCAATGCTGGGAGTTCTCCTTCTTATCCATTACAGACTGTGGATTGTTGCCATCATTCATTATGGGGTTGTGGTTGTTGATGTACCCTGGTTTTGGGTTGCTGTTGAGTTGTTTTGGCCACGCTAGGGCCAAGAACAACTCTGAGTTGTCTTGTGGATTGAGCTGTGTTTTGCCTCGTGGTTGGGATTGTCACCCGGTTGTATTTTCCTTCTTCACAGAGCTGTGAAGGGATTGTTTTGTTGCGGTATGCAATGGTTGGTATTCGGACTGTTGAGAGTGGGATTAGAGGCTGGGTATGCTTGAGAAGTTGGTGTTGAGGCCACCAGCTTGGCATTTAGCCTATCCTAGCTCCTTGATGACCTGGTAAAACTCTACTGTGTGGGTTTGGCTGATTGGAAAACCTTTGCTATGTGTAAGCCTGCATTGACCCTTATTCCTTGAGGAATCATGCCCAGCTCGGGGGTGGCAGTGTTGCTGAGAGATTGATGAGCACGCTGGCCTATGGTTGGGTGGAACGTTACAGTGACGTAGCTAGTTGCGGGGTGAGTTTTTCATTAAAAGATAAGTACTGCTGACTATTTGAGTCTCTGTAATTATATCTATTGTTTCATGAATTATGATGAATATGTTGAATGTTGGAATGTATATGTTTGCTTCCACTGAATGTTGAGGAATTATGCATCTTTGTATGATGGATTATGCATCTTGATATGTATTATGTCTAAGCTTCTTAATATCAGCACTTATCCCTGTTTCATGTTCATGGGGATGTTTGTCCGTTTGTTTGGTGTTAGTAGCATCCTCTTTGTTGGTCGGAGGGTCGGGGACGTTACAGTGCATCATCCATACCATTGAGGTTAGTATTTGAAATATGTCGTCATTATCAAGTTCGATTAAATCCTCATAAGTGCATATTTTGCGTGACTGTTGGTCGCTTGCTGGGGTTCATCGTATCGAGGGAGGGTATAAGAGTCGATCTCTTAAAGGTTGAGGCAATATTTCAATTGTCTCCTCCGCATAATATTAGACATCTTCAGTGTTTGTAAGGCATGGAAAATTTCTTTCAAAGAATCGTAGTTAATTTTACCAATTTAACTAAAAGCTTTATGCATCTTTTAAAGGACACTCCTTTTTCCTGGGATGAGCGAGCCCAGGAGTCCTTTGATGCTCTTAGGAAACCCTTAGCATCAGCCCCTGTGCTTAGTCCACATGACTATAGCCATGATTTCTTGATTTATGTGGCTGCGTCCATGGAGACAGTTGGTATGGTTTTGGTTCAGGAGGATGATTAGCTCCATGAGCATGTCATATATTATTTGAGCTGAAACCTTATTGATGTAGAAATACGTTATTCTCATGTGGAGAAACTTTCCTTTTCCACTGTTCATGCGGTTCAAAGATTGAGACATTACATTCTCCTTCGTCGAAACTTGGTTGTAGCTCATATTAACATTATAGTGGTTGTCGATTATTTCACGAAATGGGCAGAGGATATGCCCACTATTAAATCTGACGATGAGACAACCCCGCATTTCATTTTCAACCAAATTATTACTCAGTTCGGCATTCCAAAAGAGCTTGTCACTGAGCATGGTAGGCAATTTCAGAATAAAATGATGGAAGAGTTGGCTTCAAAGTTAGGGTATAAGCAGGAGCATTCCTCTTCTTATTACCCTCAGGAGAATGGACAAGTTGAAGTAATGAATAAATCACTTAAGTCCATTTTACAATGAACCATCGCACAAAGCAAGACGAATTGGAATATCATGTTATATCCTGCTTTGTGGGCCTATAGAACCGCGGTTAAGACTGCCACCGACTTCTCTCCATATCAGCTTGTGCATGGGGTGGAGTCTGCCTTGTCGGTTGAATGCGAGATCCCTTCGTTGAAGTTAGCTATAGAGATTTTACCGGACACTTATGCATTGGAGGAACATTTGGTCCACTTAGAGCAGCTTGATGAGCAGCGCCGAGATGCCTTAGTGGCTCTAGAAGTAAATAAGCATCACATTAAGTTCCAATATGATAAGTCTGTCCATCCGAGGAGGTTTAGTGAAGGTTGTTTGGTCCTTTTGTGGGATCAAGATAAAGAACCCTTGGGGGCAGGGAAGTTTAATCCCATGTGGCATGCTCCTTCCATGTTCAAATGTGTGTTAGAGAAGGGCACCTATGAGCTAGTATATTATGAAGGGACAACCTTGGCAAAGCCTAGAAATGGGCTCTATCTTAAAAAATACTATGCATGATCTTCAGCCAAGACTAATTGTTGTATATTATTGTATAGTTTTTTAGTTGCATAGTTAGGTTTTCTTATGGTGATCAGGTTTGTTGATTAGCTTTCGTTTCTTATGGCAGATGTCGATGGAGTCTTCTATTTACATAGGATTCGTTGATGGTGCTAGCCGTCACACTCAAAACTCAGCTTCGGCTACTTGGGTGATTTATACTCCTACGGGTCAAGTATTATCTTCAGGAGGCGTATGTTTACAGCCTTCTTCAAACAATGTTGCTGAATATAGTGCCGTTATTGATTTATTGCATGATGCCATTTCACATGGTGTTCTCTCTCTTGAGGTACGTCTTGATTCGCAGTTAGTGGTTGCACAGCTTAATGGATTGTATCGTATTAGGGATCCAGTTTTATTACGAAGATTCTTACATGTGATATTTCTAGAATGGAAATTTGAGAATATAATATACATACATGTTTCAAGAATTTTTAATCAAGTTACCGACTCATATGCTAACTATGTGTTAGATTGGCATTTGTTTCATAGACCATAAGCATATCACAAACATACATTTTTGCACACATGTAAATAAATAATCGATCGTCATAAAAGTTTTTCATTAACATCAAAAATGTGACGTCATAATACATAAGTGTCATAATACGAAATTGGGGCTTCCGAGCCACCAAAATATAATACACAGTAGTACAAAAATAAATACTATCAGGTCTCTAAGCCGATGGAGGAGGAGGGGGGTTCTGATCGTGGTAACACACCACGGCTCTAGCTAGCAGTCGAAATAATCGAACCCATGCCCGTGGTACACCAACCACCTGGCGCTGCATGGCCTCAAGCAAGTCCTCAACTTGCGACATCGGTACCCTATGTGTCAAGCGTACAAAGTTTGTGTTAATGCTTTGGAGCGTCTGCTCTGCATCCACACCCATGATGTCATCTCCTCTTCCCCTTCGTCTATGACAAGGGAAACCATTCGGTCGCCGTGGTTCAACATTTGCATACACATGACAAATTGTCACTATGTGTCGTCACACCAAAACATGTATTTTGAGTCAACATGTCAAAAAACAAAAATACAAAAAAAATTTAACAATTCAAAAAACTTAAAGTGGGTTTGGGATCCGTTACCTATGTTTCCATATGCCGCTCCTGGTGGTAGGGGCATGTTCAGATCTCCATGGAAATCTATCCCTGCATAGGGATAGTCGTCGATGGCTATGATCTACCTCCGCCACCATGGAAATAATTTCGCTGGGTAGGGGTTAGCCACCCTACCTCCGCCCAGTCTGCGCATAACATTTGCCCAACGTCGTTGCGTCAGATCTCAAACTCTTTGTGGAGGAATGTCCACTATAGGGATTAGACTCGGTACACGCTCAAAGAAGAACGTGCTCATTATGCTATTAAAACTGAAGTCTCTCACCCTGCCCATCTTGCAGTCACTGAGTCGCTGCTTCATGTTGCTCAACAACTTAGTGCTCCAGTCATACACTGTGGGTCTCATACACTCCACCACATAGAACATCAACGGTCGAGAGGCCTGGTGGAGTGAAGCTAAGCCGTCTATCCTGCCAAGTGCAAATAGTATGGCCTTCAGTCCCAACGCCTGGATCGAGTTTGTTGGGATTTGACTCCCAAAACCTCTTCCGTGTCCGAAAAGAAGTACACCGCAATGTACTCATCGATAGTCAATCTACCTCCTAGCTCGTGAGATCAGAGATTTACCACCTCTCCTCGTCGGGATAATCCAGTGATAAAGTATATGTCCTTAATTTCTATACTAAGTGACATCCCATCAATGTGAAAAGACTCAGAGTTTGGATCCCAGTAATCCACTAGCATCTGTAGGAGTCTTGGTTTCACCCTCAGGCTTCCAAGACACCAAAAATTATACAAGCCGCATGCACGCAAAGCTTGTTGGGGCATTAAGCCACCTTGCAATGCCTCTTCTACATTACCATGTTCCCTCTCCCTCCATTCTAAAACCATCCTGCACAAAAAACAAGAGATTTCATTATTATGTGCCCTTGAAAAACTCATTCGCGGCCGCATACACGACTGTTTGCAAAACAACCGCGTATGTACGCGGGTTTGGGCAGTTTTTCTGCGTATGGCCAGCCCTATACGCAAAAAATACCCCGATACCTGTGTGGGCCGAAACACACACTTTAGGATGGCATAAAAAATTAAATGGACCATGAAAACTTTAACAATTTGCATGAAATAGGAAGAGGAGGACATGAGGAGTTACCTAGATCAAACGGTGTCGAATTTCGCTGGACAATGCTCCCAGAATTCGAGTTGGAAGTTTTGAGATCAAATGGGTAAAAATTTCAAATGATATGGAATTTTTTTAATTTTTACTATTTATAGAAAAATTTTGAAAATTTTTACCCACTTTCTATAGTTTTGACCGTTTTTTACCATTTTGGACTAATTTGATGATGTAGGAGTCCGTTTTGAGCGCAGTTTGACCGTGGTTTTGACCTGTTCATGCCGATTTCAGGTATTATGTCTAAACTAGCATATAGGTTAGGTTTTACATCTGTTTGCACTTTGCATGACATTATGACCATTTCATTATAACCGTAGGTACGAACCCATTATATCTTGTCACGGAACCTTCTTGTTGCTTTTAGAAGTGACATGATGTGAATGGTAGAGCTTGACCATACATGGGTACCCTAGTTAGCTCTTGTTTTGCATTTGGTGCCCATGCTGACATTTTTCCTTTAGGATGTGGGAGTCCTTTGTATAGTATTTCCATGACTTTGCGCAAGAGCCTCATACTCCTCTTGATCTTTTTCCTGGTCCAATTCCACAGGACTCCCTTATGTCAAGTTGTAATTGCATTATCATGAGTTTTTCTTGCCTTATTGAGCCTTATGCCGGCTTCCCTGATTTTGATTATCACCCATATAGCCCGAGCTTGTCTCATGTCTAGCCACGCATAGCCATTTTATATATCTTTTGCAGCTTGATTCCCCATTTTTTCCTGGAGGGGACTTTCCCCCGAGTGTCATTATCATACACATGTTTCCTTGCATTGAGCATAGGTATGTTCCACTGCTTGGAACTATTATGTTTTCCCCTTGACACTCATCTCCTCCTAGTCTGTAACTATAAAGCACTTTTATTCTTTTTCAAGCTTTTCAAAATATTTGAGAAAGTCCAAAAAAATAAAAAAAAACCAAAAATCCGGACAGGAAAAGATGTTATCTTTGGCAGTAGTTGAGTCATGTCACCTTCGAACAGAGCACTGTATATCACATCTATTGGTTGGGTTAATAGTTTGACTTTAGGAGCTGTACTCGTTTATCTGAGTTTATCCCCACCGACTAGTTAAGCTTCCAGTACCCACAGAGCCTCTGTCGATGCCTCATGTGTCGCAGAGATGTCCCATTTTTTGTATATCGAGTCTATGCTACCTACATTCAGTCACCATTCACCTTTTTGCTCTTGTTCGAAGGAATTTGAAGCCTGAGTCGACCATTCCTAAGTTTTCTTGACTTTGCAGGTCGGCCATTCCTGGTACTTGTCCTAGTTCGTGCACATTATGATCGAGTCCTTCCACATTATAAAGCTTTGTTGACTACCTTGTGTTGGATGATGTGGGATGCCTTAATGCCTTGCTTCCAGCGCATTTCATCCCATCGACTTTAGATCATTTAGTCTGGGATAGGAGTCTAGAGTCATTTTGAGTGCCTTGAGACTTGCAGTCATCAGTGGCAGGTTCTCTCGCCATCGACAGTTTTGGGAATACATCAATTTCCCCTGATCGATGGATTCTTTCAAGTGTTTGACCTCAACACATTTATTCACACTTGTTAGTTTGCACTCTAGTACCATGATTCCCATTTTCATTATCGGTGGGTGATCTTGCACCTGTTAACGGTATACATCAATGACCAGTAATCAGACAATGGACTACTATGTTTGACCTCAACACCTTTATTCACATAGTAGGACATGTACTCATAGTGGATTGTGTAGAACACTTTCCAAATTGGTGGCATTCCAGATATGCTACCTCCTTGATCGTTCCAGTGTTCATGAGATTTCAGCTCTCGTGACTTGATTCCAGTGTATGTTAGATATCTTCAGCCATTATGGAGATCTTGATCCATTGTATAATAGTATATATTCAGCTTTCATAGAGATCATGATCCTTTTTACATATTCATCATGGAGATTCTGATCTATCTATATTGTACGTGGTGATGACCACACATGTCATGTTTTGTATCATGCCTATTCATGGCCATTGTACTCTTATGTATCTAAGACTGATGTATGTACTTGCATTCATATGCAGAGATATTTGTATTGTATTTTTGGATGGCTGGTTCTTCCACCTAGTTCTTCATCACTCCACTTCTAGGATGGACTTATAATGTATTTCAGCCATCGGATCACCCCTCTGACCTCACACATTAGGGGGCATTTGTTACAGCTGATTTTACCACACATGGTAGATCACATATTTATGGCCTTCCCTATCCCTCTACAGACTCTTTGGACCCCATGGACTATTTTTGTACCTTTGATGTTTCTAGGATCATCCCTAAAAACATGCATTATTTGCCATATGCGAATTTTAAACCCATTCTCGCGTATATACGTGGATATGACCCTTAAACCCGCATACATCGAGATGTGTGCAAAAGGCCAAATAGTTTTGGAGTTTTCCTTGATGTGGATCCGAGTCACTTGTTTCTTGGCCTTCCATATGCCTTGAGATCGCTCAAATTTGACCTTCCATTACCCCATTGAAGCACTATATAAGGAACCCTTTGGATACATTGAAAGGAGAGGAATTGAAGAGCAAGAAAACTATAGTCCATTGTTTCCGAAGCTTGATTATACTTGAGTCTGCATCCCTTTGTCCCTTGGAGCACTTTGTGTTCTTCCCAAGATTGCCTTTGCTTGTGAGCTTGCTATTGAGAGATGGAGGATTGAGGTGGTGGAGCCCAGGTGGAGGACTCAGTTTCTTCGATTCGCAGACGTGCAAACAGAGATTGCCATTCTTGTAATATCTGGTTCATATTAATAGAAATATATTTTCCTATCCAATGATGTGCATTTAAATGAATATTGAATCCATGGATGCTTTTAATTGCTTATACATTATTGATTATATATGTTAGAGTAGGTCTGACACAATTATATAGCATGCTTGTCTTGTTTGTTGATTGTTGAGGGATCAAATTGTTAACACAAGAAGGATTGGAAAAGCTCAACGGGGATCTACATCAACCATCTGGAATAAGGTATGTTTCGAGATCCTTTAGTGTTAGATGTTTTATTTCTCTTGCATATGGGAAGGGATTGATTTCTATGGTTACTCTGTCTGTTGTGGTACCCTAAGCCATAGGAAGTTTTCTCCGTAACATGTTGGTAGATTTGTTGAATTTTTAATGGTTATATCATATCTTAAAACATTTAGCATCATAACAGCATAACCATAAGCCAAAAGATCACTGAAATATAGACAAGCACAACCATACAAAAAGAACACAAAGATTTATCCTAGGAAAAACCTAAAGGGAAAAACCAAGCAAAAGCTTCCTCAATATAGATGCCCCAAAAAGATAAAAGGTAAAACCCAAATGACTGATCAAAGACTGATCCTCCTCCTTCTCCAGCTACTTCTCTCTCCTTCACTAATGCGCTACACAAGTGAGTGTGTGTGTTCCAAATGAGGAGCGCCACACCTCTATTTATATTCATCCGTTCACTTTAATAATTAAATCCGACATGTAGGCTCGAGTTACACATGTAGGCTCAAGTAACCACACTGGGGTGCTAATGACCCACCTTTACAATTAGAGGGGACTACCTCATGACTCTTATTATTTCTTCCGATTAGAAGCATCGGGGTACAAAGTAATACAATTGGTTCCCTCAGTAGGACCATCAGGGACCACAAAAATATACATATATAATATTCTTCGAAGTTACAATATTTCAACACTCCCCCTTAATGAGAAGGGTATTCTACAACAACATCAACAACAACAATAGTAGGAGAGAGATAGAGGACATCATCAACATCATCAGGGTAACACATCTATAAATCATTGGAAGTTTTTCAACACCATATAGTATTCATCTTCAATCTTCAACGACAGCAACCTTTTGACCTTTCGATCAGCATCAACATCTTCAGCACTTTGACCTTTCGATCAACAACAACATCTTCAGCACTTTGACCTTTCGATCAGCAACAACTTCTTTAGCACTTTGACCTTTCGATCAGCAACAACTTCTTTAGCACTTTGACCTTTCGATCAGCAGCAACATCATCATCATCATACTCTGATCTTTCGATCATAAACATCATCATCATCACACTCTAATCTTTCGATCAGAAACATCATCATCATCACCCTCTAATCTTTCGTTGAAACATCATCATCAGTACTTTGACCTTTTGATCAGCAACATCATCATCAGCACTTTCACCTTTCGATCAACAACATCATCATTAATAGCTCAAGACTAGACTAACATCATCTATAGCAGGTGTAACAACAACCAACATGATCCTTCCTTTCGGAATTACGGGATCATGGACAACACATCTGTGGTACTCAGACGATCCTTCCTTTAGGAATTACGGGATAATGGAAAACACATCTGTGGTACTCAGATGATCCTTCCTTTCAGAATTACAGGATCAAGTCCACTTACATCAACATTTAAGACGATCCTTCCTTTCGGAATTACGGGGTCAAGTCCACTTACATCAACATTTTAAGACGATCCTTCCTTTCGGAATTACAGGATCAAGTCCACTTACATCAACATTTAAGACAATCCTTCCTTTCGGAATTATGGGATCAAGTCCACTTACATCAACATTTAAGATGATCCTTCCTTTCGAAATTACGGGATCAAGTCCACTTACATCAACATTTAAGACCATCCTTCCTTTCGGAATTACAGGATCAAGTCCACTTACATCAACATTGAAGATGATCCTTCCTTTTGAAATTACGAGATCAAGTCCACTTACATCAACATTTAAGATGATCCTTCCTTTGAAATTATGGGATCAAGTCTAAGGATGATTAATCC
This sequence comes from Pseudotsuga menziesii, assembly GCA_001517045.1. NCBI lineage: Eukaryota > Viridiplantae > Streptophyta > Pinopsida > Pinales > Pinaceae > Pseudotsuga > Pseudotsuga menziesii. The sequence continues at coordinate 421,804 of LPNX011137871.1, forward strand.
TACCACGTTCTCGAGTACTGAAGTCACCGGATCCGTTCTAAACCGAATTTCAAGGATGATACAATCCTGCCACATTCTCGATGACCGAGGTCACCGGATCACTTCTAGACATATGTCCTAGGATGATACAATCCCTCTTCATTCTCAAGGACCGAGGTCCCTGGATCACTTTAAGGCAAGTTCCCAAGGATGATACAATCCCACTACAACATCACTACTCCCCCTTTCGGGGAAGGTCTTTCCGAACCACACCAAGCTTGTCTCGAAAGTGTTCGAACTTTACTCGGGACAGAGGCTTCATCAGCACATCAGCAACTTTTTCATCAGTACTCACATATTGGAGCTTTATGGCTCCCTTCTACATCATATCTCGAATGTAGAAATACCTGATTTCTATGTGCTTCGATCTGTCGTGGAACACAGGGTTATCTGTCATCTTTATACAACTTTGGTTATCACATAGAATCACGGTAGTGTCCAACTCTAGGTTGAATAACCCTGACATCAGATTTCGAATCCATATGGCTTCGCAACTAGCAGAGCAAGCTGCTATATATTCTGCTTCGGCTGTGCTTAGAGAAACACTGGACTGCTTTCTGCTAAACCATGAAATCATAGCAGATCCCAGACTATAACATCCTCCTAATGTGCTTTTCCTGTTTGAGATACTTTCGGCCCAATATGCATCTATATAGCCATACAATCTATACTCATGGCTACCATCATAGTATAGATCAAAGTCTATAGTCCCTTTTAGATATCTCATCACATGTTTTGCGGCTATCAGGTGAACCCGTCTAGGTTGAACTAGATATTGACTCAAGGTGTTCACAGCAAAACAACTATCTGGTCAGGTATTTGTTAATTACATCAATGACCCAATAATTTGTCTGTATTGAGTCACATCCACTAACTCTGATGAGTCATCAGCTAACAAATTTAAGTTGGAATCCATGGGTGTGGCCATGGCTTTGCATTCCAACATATCGAATCTTTTTAATATCTCTACTACATAATTTCCCTAGTTGAGAAAGATTCCTTCTGAATTTTTCCATACTTCCAGACCTAGGAGATAATGCATTAACCCAAGGTCTTTCATCTAAAATTCTTCAGCAAGCTTCTTCTTGCATTCTACAATCTGTTTCTCATTCTCTGTCAGGAATAGATTATCCACATATAGTAATAGTATGACATGTTCATCTTCTATAACCTTGAAGTAAAGGTTAGGATCGGCTTTCGTCAGGAAACTATCTATCCCTCCATACCAAGCTCTAGGAGCTTGCTTCAGGCCATAGAGGGCCTTCTTCAACTTCAAATCCTTGTGACTATTCGATGTAAAAATCTTCCTCAATCATACCATTAAGGAAGGCTTGTATTTACTTCATCATGGAAGCAACTACCATGATAGTTGTGAAGGAAGTGTACCTTGATTCCTGGAGTAAGTGTCTCTTAAGAATTAATTTCCTCTTTCTTATAGAAACCTCTAGCCACGAGTCTTTCCTTACTTCTATCAGCAACATATTTTATCTTGCAAATCCATTTGGAAGATACCACATTCTTGCTTTCTGGTTTGAGTACTATATCCCAAACACCATTCTAGTATTCTTTCATCATAACATCTTCCATGAGTTCGTCTTGTCAGGTCATCAACATATTGTAGTCTTCTGCATTCAACCTTGAAGGTTGGAACCCACTTTACTCTTGGTAAAGTCTCGATCCATTAGGAAGCTTTCCATCATGTTGTACCATGTCGAACTCAGATATATTCTGTAGTCACTCCCCCTGAAGTGGAGTATCATCTTCCCTCTTCATTTTGTATAGGTGGTTCTATGCTTAATATATATTGGTCAATAGAGTATGTCATGTCATAGTCTATTCTTTCTGAGGTAAATCACGAACCTTTCTTTGTACACTAGTTCTTGTAGATCCATATGGAAGATACTACGTACTTCCCTTTAGGTCTCAAACCCATATCATATACATCATTCCCCATGATCAATTGTTACTCTTTGATCATAGCTTCTTTCATAGCTGGAAAGGTTAGCATCAATGATGTCACCCAACTGTGTTACACAACTAGAGTGTGTCCGAGGCCTCTTACTTTGGTTTGGAAGTCTCACCATTATTTTCTTCATCTTGAGTTATCTCTCGTACCCATGGTGGTCTTCATCCTTCGAGATGGATCTACCACTCTCTAAAGCTCTTTCTTCCGTCACGATGTCTCTGATCCTAGGAGCTTCAAATTTATTGGAGTGAATCTTGAAATGTCATCACTTGTTCTTCGGAACAAGTCTCATCCTTATTTTCTTGTAGGATGTTGTACAGGACCTTTCCTAAAATTCAAATGCAACAGTAGCATGGTTAGAACCATTTCGTAGAACATATACATAACGACAAATTCTTCTGCATCATGCAACTGTTTAGCCAATACAACATTCATCCATATCTCACAGAAACTTTCTAGATGACATCATTGATATTGTGTGATAATCCAATATGTCAACAAGGAGGTTTCATTCTAGATAAGTAGTAGTGGAGAGGTGTATACCACCATGAGCTACTTACTCCTCACATGCATACTGTTATTAATGCAAGCATTCTATCATGCATAACACATCAACTTAATACACAACAATATCATGAAATGACAATTGAATACTTATCTTTTATTTGTTTCATGGGTATAATCCTTCTTAATCATTCTGCTTCATCATCTTCTTCATTCATGAAATCATCATTTCTTATCCAAATGATAAGATGGATAAGAGGTTCTTCAAGAATTGAGTTCTTCATATTCCTCGTCGCTTAAGGGATCTTCTTTGAATGGTGAGAGCTTGATCTTCAATTGCTCCCATATTCTTCTTATCTTCTTATGAGTCGAGCTTCTTCTTCTTTCCAAAGTCAGCAGAAAGTAATCACTTCCATCTGGCACACATTCCTCGCATGAATGAATCCCATGATCCTGGGAGGCCATTCAAGGTGGCTATCACCACTTCTACATTCTTCACTTATTCTTTTACCTCTTCAATTTGTTTCTTAAGGTCATCTTCTGATGTATGTTCTTTCATTCAAATAGCTTGGTCACGGAATCAAACATCTCTTTCGATGTATTTAGGGAAGACACTTGCGGTACAAGTTGATCCGTGATTGAATCAGCAATGATCTTCTTGGCCTTGACCAAGTTCTTCTGGTGTAAGGCTTTGAGCCTCATCTCCCTCTGGAACTGAAACCTCTTTGCTCATGTAAGTGTCCAATTCATTTTCTTCAGATAGATCAAAAACTTCCATGCTTGGAAGTTGTCAACTTCACCAAGCTTATCATCAAGCTGATGAGAACCTCAAATGGAAATAGCAAAAGATTAGATCTTACCAATTTGAGGTGTTCGTCCTGGTTCCGAAGCTGGCTGATCTAGGGTTTGTCAGAGAAACCCTAATTTTTCAAAACTTGGAATATTTCAGATCTCGTTGGATAGAAATATATATCTCTTCAAGTTGAGTTGTCCAATGTACTCCTTTTCTAAAAACAGTGGAGGGAAGCTCCCGGAATAGGAAGCCCTAGTTTTCCAATTTCTCCTGCAGAAATTCCTGATACTGTTTCTGCGTTATCTCTGAAATTACTGCTCCTCTGTGTCTAAAAATTCGTACTAAGCTAGCCTTGCATGTCCTTGTTCCAACACCATAGGTTTTATCAAAATTTGTTTCACCAATTGGGACTTATGATCATTTTCCCAAAGTGACCTGTTACAGGACTATTCAGAACATCGAAGTTGTACAGACTTCCACATGTCACTGTTTCATCTTCTGAGTATAAAAATTGGACCGCAAAAAGTACAGTCCATGCCCTTTCTGGAACATCTTCCAAAATTTCATTTGGACCTTTGGATCCCAAGATATAAAAATTCTCCCCAGTTGTCCTGTTTAGGAATGAATCCTGGAAGAGGCTGGAACCCTAACTTGGACGGATAATATCTCCCAAAATATAGAGCATCTGAGGCTGAATTGTGGGCACAGTGTACAACAGGATTTTATCTTCTATCTCTGCAATTTTCAGCTCCTGAGCCTTTTCCAATCCCGAGATATAGCGAATGTACCAAAACGTATCAGTTTTAGTATTTATGGTTTTTCTAGCTTGGGGTCAAACTAGGGTTTGACTTTCCCGAAGTTTCACCCCACCAAAAATCTTGATCCAGGTCTCTAAACTTCGATTTTGATGAGGAGAGAAATTCTATGTTGGGATCACTCAAAAATTCTTCTTCTGTAGAAAGCCCTAATTTCCCATATCGAAAACTAAAAATGCTCGGAATCGAATTCCGCTTTAACAGAAAGATGCGCCCTTCAATGGAGAGTCAACCTAGCCTTCCTTTGTTGATCGATTGCGGAGAGAGACCCAAAAATTAAGAAGCCATAGCTTCTGTAGCTGCACAATGTCTTCTTTCAGGGTGGCTCTGATACCATGTTGAATTTTTAATGGTTATATCATATCTTAAAACATTTAGCATCATAACAGCATAACCATAAGCCAAAGATCACTGAAAGATAGACAAGCACAACCATACAAAAAGAACACAAAGATTTATCCTGGGAAAAACCTAAAGGGAAAAACCCAGCAAAAGCTTCCTCAATATAGATGCCCCAAAAAGATAAAAGGTAAAACCCAAATGACTGATCAAAGACTGATCCTCCTCATTCTCCAGCTACTTCTCTCTACTTCACTAATGTGCTACACAAGTGAGTGTGTGTGTTCCAAATGAGGAGCGCCACACCTCTATTTATATTCATCCATTCACTTTAATAATTAAATCCGACATGTAGGCTCAAGTTAATCATGTAGGCTCAAGTTACACATGTAGGCTCAAGTAACCACACTAGGGTGCTAATGACCCACCTTTACAATTAGAGGGGACTACCTCATAACTCTTATCAGTTCTTTCGATTAGAAGCATCGGGGTACAAAGTAATACAAGTGGTTCTCTCGGTAGGACCATCGGGGACCACAAAAATATACATATAGAATATTCTTCGAAGTTACAATATTTCAACAAGATTGGAATCATATCCACATGATTCGAATTCTCCTTATTGTAACACTGTTGTATACTATTGGGAATAATGAAGATTAATGTTGTAATTAATGATCAATTCTTTTCATATTTGTCTCAAATTTGTCTTGTTGAGTGTACATTGTTCTTTGGATTCCACTGCACAATTCCACCTCTCAATTGCTCTCATTTTCCTGTAGATCAATGGTTCAATAATTTAACAAGCCCGCCTGACTGCCTTCCCAAATATACAACCCATAAACAGGTGCTCAACAGATTCTGCCACAAAAACACAAAGTTGACAAATATTTGGGCCGACCCAACCTTTCTTAAGAAGGTTGTCCCGTGTGTTCACCTTATTGTTTATATAGAGCCAACTGAAGCACTTGATATTAATAGGAATCTTCCACGCCCACAACTCCTTATGCCACCAGCACTTCGTAGGAATCAAAAGTGAATCAACAAAAAAATCATAGGCAAGTTTAGCAGTTACCTGTCCCGACACAAAATTAAAGGACCATACAAAGTTGTTCTCAGGTTCAATAAAGTGTAAGCCCATTGAAGACAATGAAGCAATATACCAATCCCATTCCAACAAAGAGAAGTTCACTTTAAACTTTGTGTATATTATTACACATGTTAAAGGCCAAGGCCATTGAATATGTTAAATGTCTAACTCATGAAAACGTCTGAGGAGGGACACAACTTTGAATGCACCTATCTATGAAGGAATAATAGAGAAAATAAGGAATATGATTTTTCTTTGATATGAAAGGTAGATCTTTATCATATCAATGTTTTTCATAGAATTTTGCATGGAGATTTTCTACTTTCCATTTAAATGTTAAAAAATATATTAATTTTATGTCCATTTGTAAGTTTAAACCTTTCTTCCTTTTATTAAAGTGGGTACAATAACCATGTAGTAATTTACAAATCAATCAAAACAATATTTTAAAAAAAAATTATATGGTTGTTTTGTTTTTGTTTTTTTATTTTTTACTCTTTTATAGATAGAGGAGTCGTATCTGATAACATATGGTTGGTTTTGTTTATAAAGAACTTAAGTTAGTAAAAATTAACAATAAAATATTTGAAATATTATTAAATTTTTATTTTAGTAATTATAGTGATGGTTTTTAACCATACTTTTTTTCACCAACCTTGTAGGTTTATGTAACAACTTTTTTTTATTTTGATATCAACAATTTAAATATTATGATTTATAAAAAATAATTTAATGTATCTTTAGTAGAATTCAACTTAACTTTCTATCTTTGTTATGTTATATTGAAATAGTTTTAGTGATTGTAAAAAAAAATTATTATTTCTTTGTGGATATTAATGAGATTTATGGTTTTTATTTATATAAGTGTAACATATATGGCTGTGTATAGATTTTTATGTAAACTTGTTAATATAGTTATCAATTTGATGAGAATTATTTAATAGTTTTTAATTTTTTTACTAGTTGCATTTAGAAATCATTTTTAAGAGTTTCAAAAAGTGATGTTACTCATTGTTCTTTTTTTTCTTTGAGTTGTTTTTTTTATTTTTAATCTTTTTAGTTATGGAATATAGTATATTTTTTTTGCAATTATTTAATTCAGTTTTAAATGTATATATTTTTTATTATGTTGTGTTTTCTTTATTTTTCATTTTTCATTATGTTTTAAATGATAAATGCT